>CM077509.1:2589887-2954346 GCA_039654745.1 Houttuynia cordata
CAATTCTCAATAAAACCATACTTGACATAAAAGAGCACATCTCATAGTTCACAATATCATACTTTGCCGGAAACATGCTTATTCACAAGGATTTCACCATTATATAATTTCAATATCAACATGTGCAACAATATCACATACCCTACTTAGCTTAATCCATCCATGTAGAGTTGAAGGCTTACTCCTACAAGCATGCTCCTTTACCATATAATAAACCATAACATGATCACCTCAATTACTCATAAGCAATATGATCTACACATGAATGATGCATTTCATAAGCCATTTAACCTATGTTTATGTTGGTGTTTGAATAGAATTAGGGGTCTTTAATGTAGTTTTTGGTTTTTATAGGAAAATAAGAGTAAGATACAATAATGGGGTAAAAAGTAACTCTAATATTTAAATATTCATAACTTCGTGCACAGATATCAAATTGGATTGATTTTAAAGTTTATATTAAAGTTCAAGAAATCAGCTTTCCAACGCTACCAACCACGCTCAATTCGGAGTTTGGAGTAAAAAGTTATACTCATTTGAAAATCGGGCTGTAAATCAAAACCGAGAAAATGATCGCGGGTCATCTCTCCCATTTTCAAAATTTCAAAAAAACCGTGACTCCATTAACACATCTTGAAGGTTTAATACATGCCTCAAACATTAATAAAAACTCATCAAATATTCCAGAACATATCCACATATCATTCTAAGATGAAACCCTAAGAAATCATAGCAAAAGATTAGCATTTATTAAACCCACTATTAGAGCCCTAAACAAGAACACTCATTCAAGTAAAAACTCTTAAAACAAATCATTCACTGCCCAAAACTGAGATTAAAGAACCCATTACCTTGATTTTATGAGAGAAACCTTGAACCACCTTGAACACCTTTCAAACAAAATGATTTTATATTAATACTCTATTAATCATTATTAAGCTTTGAAAAATAAATGCTAAACATTAGATGTAGGGCCTTTTTTAAAAACATAGACATATGATTTTGAAGATTAGTCTTAGGGCCCGTTTGTTTACTCTTATTCAGATCTGAACTGAATAAGTAGCTGAAAAGCCCAGCTTTTTGGGCTTTTCAGCCCATTTGTTTGGGTGTCTGAATTCCGTTCAGAATTCAGCCCATGTATACAAAAGGGCCCAGAAATTCAGATGAGAAAACCCATCTGAATTTCCTGAAAACCTGAAGGGAAGGAATTTGGCCGAGCTGTTCCTGCTCAAGCTCTCGATTCCGAATTCCCCGAAACTAAACTCCTTGCTCGTCAGGTTGCTGCTCTGATTCCGATTCAGCTGGATCGAGCTTCCCCGATTTTCGGCCAGGGAGCTGGAAGGTCTATATGGATTTGGGCGTCTCTTGGATGGGGGTGGAGGAGGTGCCGGTGGCGACAGAGGGGTCCTTGACCTCCCCGGCTGACGGATTCAGAGCGCGGACGGGTCGCTCTCCCCTTGGTCGATTGCCGCCAGCCACATGGCACCGAGAACCTTCCTCCGGTGCTCCACCGGGCGACGGAAGTAGCCGTGGTGGCCCGTCGCTTGCCGCCGTGCTTGTCCTCCTCGCCCCTATAGTACCCTAGCCGAGGACCGACATGCTTTAGGAAGACATCAGAGGAGGAAGCTAAGAGTAGAGAGGTGGAAGGGTCGAAGGAAGGGAAGGCGGCGCCAAAAGGTGCGAGCTTTACTTCTCGTCGTCAGGGATAGACCCATCTGTGGAGAGCTTGAGGGATTGGGCGTCCCTTCCTTGGGACGTCTTGGGTCCCGTCTTGACACGCCGGCCGCTGCTCGATGCCATGGTGGCTTGTCACAGGCGAGAGTCGTAGTCCTGAACTTCCATGGAATTTTATAGCATTGCAGAAAAGCGTACAGGAATAGGAAAACTGAACAGATGCGGGATTCGGAAGAGGCGTGCTCAGACTGGAATCAGAAAATTGGGATCTCTAGGATATGCTTCGATTGAAGATTTGGACTGATTTGGTAACGACAAATGGAAAGCAGCTTCTCGAATTTGGACTTCTTCCACGGATAGACTCTGTTTTGGACAAGATTAGGATCCATCCGAATCTGATTAGGGCATTCGGCTCTTGTGCCATCTATATAAGAAGTAGCAGCACAACAGAAAAGGGGGGAGCTTTTGGAAGCTGAATAGTAGATTTTTTTTTTTTACATAAGGACGAGGATGTGATGATACTTCCGGTTGGTGTACAGACTCGACCTCCCTAAGGAACTTCTCGATCGTAACTGCTGTTTCTATATCGGGTCGGATGAAGGATGGCTGGTCCTATATGGAGTTATGGGTAATCAGGAGAAAGGTTTATGCTTCCTCTTCATCCTTTCTCAGCTACGCGAATCCAACTCCCATTGGCAATTATCTGTGGAATAGCAAGATTCTTCTTTCTTTGCCCCCCAAAAGTCCACACTGGGCTATGGTGGCGTAAGATTGTGCAGAGTAAATGGTAGAGAATCAGAATGGACGATGCTTCCGACGGAGGAGAGATACAAGGACATCCGAGGGACTCCTGGTTGAAGACGCCGGAGGAGCTGCTGCTGCTGCTGAATATCCATCTTAATCTTGAGGGCCATTTCAGATTTAAGATTTCAGATTAGAATTTCAGATCAACGGCTTTTTAGAATTTTCAGAAGGCTTTTCAGATTCAGGTTAAGGTTAAAAAAATGGACCCTTAGTAGATAAGTAAAAAAATAGTAATTTTTCTACTTTCAAAATGGATTAAAACATTGAATGAATCAAGATTAAGAAATGATTAAAAGATTTTTAAAGAAAATAACAAAGATTAGGCTAAATACCTGTAATCCCTTCCTCTTTAAGTAAGGGGAAAGAGGCTCCTAATTCTCCCAGCCAAGCCTTTTTCCCAAATTGGGAAAGGGCACATCACTTTTCTTTTATAGAAAAATTTGGGGTAGCCTAATTAAAATTTGGGGTAAAAATAAGGTTTTTGGCTAAAATTGGATAATTTGGTGATTTTAATCCGAAATTAAGTCCAGAAAATTCTAAAAATTTTTATAATGACTTTCTATAATGTTTAGGATGTTTTGGTCACAAAAACCTAATTTCGACGGCGGGGCCCGCCGGGGTCCCGTCAAACCCTAATTTTCGAAAAATTAGTGAAAAATCTGAAAAATTCCAAAAATGCAGGTTTGATCTAAAATCACTTGAAACTCATTATTGTGAAATCAGTTTTGATTAAAACCATTGTAAATTCATTTATTTTCGAAAACAACCGAGTTAAATCGGAAATCACTTAAACCACTCGATTAACCAATGACTAATATTAAAATAAACCGGTTCAAAAGTTAGGGTCCTTACAACATGCATTATGGTTTCTTCCCAATTCATCATCCAATCATTTGTGCTTGTTGATTCTGCACTTTCCAATGCAACGGTGACATTTCCACAATCCTCTAGGGGGGAATCCACAAATGTAGCCCCACCCTTAATGCGCCTACGACAGTTGTAGTGGCGTTTGTAATTCCCTTTTACAAATTTTTTTTAAAATTAAGGGAGTTAAGGAATGGAAGATGTCTTATATCAATGAAGGGAAGTCTATGTAATGATGTACGTATCTCAATTGATGTCAGGTATACATCCTCTACTTATCAATCAGATGGGGATTACATATCTCTTTCAGCCACAGATATGTTCGGTTTTGCTTTGTGGGAAAATTGAGAAGGATTTTGACGAGGATGAGGACTAAGAACTTTGTCAATTTTGTAATCATATGTGCATTTCTTAGAAAGATCACTGTTATGTACGTCAGCATAACCTCTGGGCAGATCCTATATTAGGCAGGATAGCTTTACTTTCCATATTAGGCTAGTTTCCTATTTTGAAATGTAATAAGAATGCTGATGGGATATCGTATCATGTAATGGACTGATTGGTATCAATCATATCTGTAACAGGCTAGAATCACGGCCCATCAGTAGGCCAGTAGCTGGTGCGCCTCCCTAGGAGACACGCCCCTCTTGTTATAAGGAGGGTCTTCTCCCTGGTCTAAGGTTATGCAATTGAAGTTCTCTTTATCTCCATACTCTCTTCTTCCTCCTTTCCCTTTTTACTGATTCCAACCCTTGTGATCCTAGTATTAGAGCCGTTCTGATCCGAGATGGAGATGCCTCCCACAACCAGCCAATCATGACCAACGAAGTACCACCAGAGCAGAGGCCGCAAGAGAGGCTTCCAATCCGAAACTGATGCCGACACCACACAGACAGCGATGATGTCCTTGATGACTGCGATCAATGATGAACTCAAGGAGATGCGTCTTGAGAGGGCTCAAGATCGGATCTTGATGTCTATGACAATGACTACCACCCTCAAGAGAGATGAGAGGCCCTAGTCGACCAGGGGGTCCCATGTGCCGGGCGGCTCCTTGCTAGGCCAAGCCACAGGCCAGCCCCTTCAGCAGGGAATCCAACTTGGATCTTCAAACGTGGCCATCCTAGTCTGGGTGCGCAAGGCACACCAGGTGCTCACGGAAATGCCTCCATGACCACTAACCCAAGACACATTCATAATGAGATGGATGACGTTTGGGAAGAGCCTCAGGGGTCTCGCGGAGGCCAGAGAGCAACGCTGAGCCCAGACTGGCTTGGTTACAATTTCCAAGGTACAACAGCGATGACGATCCCGTTGAGTGGTTGTACAAGGCGGACAAATTCTTTGCGTACCAGGGAACGAACTCTGATGCAGAGCTCCTGCGGGTGGCAGCCTTCCACCTGAACGGAGACGCGTAAATTTGGTTTCAGTCTTACGAGAAAGAGACTCGTTATCTCACTTGGGCATCCTTCTCTGACGAATTTTGTATCCAATTCGGACCCAATGAGTTTCAAGACTTTAACGAGATGTTGTCTACGCTCAGGCAAATGACCACGGTGAGAGCTTATTACTCTGAGTTTATGAAAATTGCCATTCGTTTGCTAGAGTGGCTGGTGGCAGTCCTTGTCGTCACATTCAAGTGCGGGTTGAAACCGGAGATAGCGGATGAGATGCGCCACTTTCCATGCCATACTATGCGTGAGGTGGTGCATCATGCTAGGATTGAGGAAGAAAAGTTGGCTTGACAGTGACGAGGGGGCCGTGGGGCATTGGCTTAGCGACCATATAGCAGCCAACCCCTTGTTGCGGCTCTAGCACCTGGCTCAGGCCCTAGTCGGCCAACCTTGCCTAGGTCTATCCCCACTCCTATCCACCGCCTCACACTAGGCCAAGTGGCAGAGCGGAGGGCCAAGGAACTATGCTTCAACTGCGATGAAAAGTTTGTACCCGGCCACCGTTGGTCGGTTCGGGGCAGTTTACTCATAGAAGAAGCTAAGGACGAGGAGACACATCAAATCGATGAGGTAACCAACCTCTAAGATCATGTGCAGCCAGAGATTTTGGTGCACGCTTACTCCGGCATATTCACCCCACGAACCATGCACGTCCAGGGACTTTTGAAACAACAACAGATGGCTATATCGATTGATAGTGGGTCCACCCACAACTTCATCAATGACAGAGTGGCACAACGGTTAGGGTGCTATGTGTTAGATACTAAACCATTTTATGTGCTTATCAGTGACGACAAACACTTATGGAGTTTGGGTGTGTATGCCCAAGCGCCCGTGACCATCCAAGGGCATACATTTACCACGGATCTATTCCTATTGCCCACAAAAAGGGCATATGTCGTACTAAGCATCCAGTGGTTGCAGGAATTGGGTGATGTGATTTGGAACTTTTGCGACCTCATCATGGACTTCGAAGTGCAGGGACAGAGGGTGCGAATACAAGGCTCCCAACCCGGGGCCTTACAATCAGCACAGGCAGTTGATTCCTTATCTCGGTTTGCACCTCATCGGGTGTTCCTTCAGTAGTGTGCCATTGGGGATGTGGAACAGGGGGAACTACCGCATGACAGGCGTGGATAAACACGCATATATTTTCTCCGAGCCCACAGGTCTTCCACCACAGCGGCGCCACGATCACCACATTCCACTTGTTCTAGGGGCTCAGCAGGCTAACATTCGCCCATACCGCTACCCTTATATCTAGAAAGCCGATATTCAGTGGCTGGTGGGCGACATGCTCCATACAGGTATTATTCAGCCTAGTAACAGTTCTTTTTCCTCACCGGTGTTACTTGTGCGCAAAAAGGATGGCACATGGCACTTTTGTGTAGACTATCGCGCCCTCAATGCCATTACTGTCAAAGACAAGTACCCCATACCAGTGATCGAGGAGTTGCTTGATGAATTGGCAAGAGCTACCATCTTCAGCAAGCTTGACTTGCGTTCTGTGTATCACCAGATCAGGATGCAGCCCTTTGATACCCATGAAACTGCATTCTGTACCCATGATGGCCACTTCGAGTTTCTAGTCATGCCGTTGGGGTGACAAATGCTCCCACTACATTCCAGAGTTTAATGAATGACATCTTCCGACCCTTCCACCGCCAATATGTCTTGGTCTTCTTCGACGATATTCTCATTTACAGCACATCGTGGGAAGAGCACTTGGTCCACCTCAGGTTGGTGTTCTCAATCTTACGTGAAAATTCCCTATTTCTGAAACGCTAGAAGTGTTCTTTTGGCAGTTCAGAGGCAGAATATTTGGGACATATCATCTCGCGTGAGGGCGTCGCCACTGACCCGTCCAAGGTTACGACCATGTTATCCTGGGCGACCCCGCAATGTGACAAGGCATTGAGAGGGTTCTTGGGTTTTGCGGGATATTATCACCACTTCATCAACCAATATGGAATCATTGCGGGGCCCCTCACGGCCTTACTTAAGAAGGGGGCATTCACATGGACGGATGAGTCGCAGTTGGCCTATGACAGTCTGAAGCAGGCCATGGCCAAGGCACACGTATTGGTTCTACCAGATTTCAGTCTTCCCTTTGTGGTGGAGTCCGACGCTTCAGATACAGGTCTTGGGGCCGTCCTATTGTAGAATGAGCGCCCAATTGCTTTTTTCAGCAACTCCTTGTCGGGCCGTTCACTATCATTGTCTGCCTATGAGTGGGAGATGCTGGCCATAGTCCACGCAGTGACGAAGTGGCGGCCGTACTTATTGGGCTGACACTTCCTCATACGCATCGACCATCAGCCGTTGAAGTATTTCTTGGAACAGCGTGTATCGACCCCTACCCAGTAAAGGTGGGTTAGTAAGCTCTTGGGCTACGATTATGAAGTTACATACAAGAAAGGCATTGATAACACAGTAGCAGATGCACTCTCTCGGACGTCCACAGAAGGACTGTGTATGGCATTATTCGGGCCTAGCTGCCCCTTTATTCCGGCTCTACGTCTCTCATATTTGGAGGATCCATCGACCAAAGAGCTAGTCAGTCGCATTCAGACGGAGCCCACTGCTGAGCCCTTATATGCATGGCGGGATGGCTTATTGATTTGGAGGGTGCGCTTATGGGTGCCCAATTAGTCAGATTTGCGTAGCCACATCCTCTCTCATTTCCATGACACACCACTTGCGGGTCACGAAGGTTCGTTTCGAATATACAAAAGGGCGAGCCAGAGCTTCTTATGGCAAGGTATGTGGAGAGCAGTCCAGAACTATGTAGCGGCATGTGACATTTGCCAATGAGCCAAGTCGGCAACCACTTCACCAGCCGGTCTCCTTCAGCCCCTGCCCATCCCTGATAAAGTTTGGGAGGATGTTTCGATGGTTTTCGTCAAAGCCTTGCCTGTGGTCCAAGAGAAATCAGTCATTTTGGTGGTGGTAGACTAGCTATCTAAATATGCTCACTTCTCTGCCCTGAGTCACCCATTTACGGCTCGCACGGTTACTGAGTTATATGTGAAGGACGTCGCCAAACTGCATGGCATGCCAAGGACTATTGTTTCTGATAGGGACCGTGTCTTCCTCTCTTTTTTTTGGCGCGAATTCTTCACCCTACAAAGTATGGAACTGAATATAAGCACGGCTTATCATCCACAGACGAACGGTCAGACGGAAGTAGTCAACCGGTGCTTGGAACAATATTTACGTTGTTTCGTGGGCGATCAACCTCGTCGTTGGCTCCAGCTGTTACCATGGGCTGAGTGGTCCTATAACACAGCATACCACACTCATGCGGGCTTCACTCCGTTTGAGGAGGTGTATGGTCGGCCTCCTCCTACGGTGCTTTCTTATGTACCTCAGCGTTCTCCATTGCCGAGGTGTGCTCCAGACCAGGGAAAAGTACTTAGGCAACTCAAGCTCAACCTAACTTTGGCCTAGAACCGTAGCAGCAGATCTATGATAGCAAGCGTACCAATCGGATGTTCCAGGTGAGGGAGTTGGTCTATGTTTCTTTATTGCCGCAGCGTTAGACGTCATTATTTAGTTCAGAGCACACCAAACTGGTGCCCTATTACCATGGGCCTTATCATATTATTGAGCGCATTGGCCAGGTGGCATATCAGTTAGCATTACCTACCGTCAGGCTCATTGGTGCATCTTGTGTTCCACGTCTCTGTCATTTTGTGGGCAACCCAAATATGATTGCTAACAGTGAGTCTCCGCCCCTCATGGGGCAAGCGGACTCTGAGGAACTTGTCCCTGCTTCCATTCTTGACAAATGTCGCGTGTGTCGTTCGGGTTGGATTGTGACCGAGCTGTTGGTCGCTTGGCATGGCCAGCCGTTGAATGATGCCACGTGGCCGGTGGAGGACAATTTTTTGGGTCATTTTTCGTCATGGATGCCTTGAGGATAAGGCGATAGCAGAGCGTGGTGGAATGTTGTGTATGTCAGCACAACAACCTCTGGGCAGATCCTATATTAGGCAGGATAACTTTACTTTCCATATTAGGGTAGTTTCCTATTTTGAAATGTAATAAGAATGTTGATGGGATATCGTATCATGTAACGGGCTGATTGGTATCAATCATATCTGTAACGGGCTAGAATCACGGCCCATCAGTAGGCCAATAGCTGGCACACCTCCCTAGGAGACGCGCCCTTCTTGTTATAAGGAGGGTCTTCTCCCTGGTCTAAGGTTATGCAATTGAAGTTCTCTTTATCTCCATACTCTCTTCTTCCTCCTTTCCCTTTTTACTGATTCCAACCCACAATCACACTCTATTGTGTTTGTATATATACAGTTTTTTGTAAAGTTGTGTTCTTGAGCACACAACTATTTGCTAACACTTTTGTTCTCCTTGTGTAGTCTTGTGCTCAAGGACACGATGCTTTTATGCAATCTTATAATAATCATGCTCCTATACATATGACTCATCTTCTAAAGTACAAATCATCTTGTAAAATGCACGACTATATTTCTTCTTGTGTGTTCATATACATGCTTTCTTTTTGCAAAATACAAAATACATCAAACTCCTCATTCACGTGAAGAATGGTGGCGGTTTGGGCAGTCCAGATCTATGTGTCCATGCCTTACTAACTCGTTTCCTTTGTTGCTTAGATCCACCTTCATTTGTCGTCGCATTCCCTTCATTTGCAACTTTACATTTCCTTGGCTGCTTTGGTTGTTTCTCCACGGCAGGATTTTGACAATATTGAAAATTTGTGCAGTTGTGACCAAGTTGGCAGCAGTTACCACATTTCCTACAGTTCTTGGGTGGTTGGGTTTGTGATTCAATTCTTTCCATCTTTCGCCTACCTAAAATAGGGATGTGAATTAGTGTTTCTATTGTAAGAAGTTCCCTAGTTTTCTCCCATTGATGCCTATCTAATGTTGACAAAATGGACTCATTGTAAGTTGTGTAGTACTTCTTTGATAGTACTACTTCTCACGAAACATAAGTGGGTCCAAATGCATGTGATCAATTGATGCTATTGCATGTTTGCAAGGTAGTACCATGCTTTTAAACTCTCCACATGTGCAAGTCTTCTTAAGAGATTCACCGTGTCATGCATGTCATGTTCAAAATAATATGAGATGTTACTAAAATCATGTATCCAAAAATATGCAAAGAACAATATTGTAGAGTTTAGTGGAAAAGTTGTGTTCTTCATAACACAAAAGTATAGGTGATCGTGTGCTCGATCACACGATATTAAGACAAGTCGTGTTCTTCACAGCACTACAAAATAGCTTATTGTGTGTGTGCGTACATGATATGAAGTTTTAATGTACCACATGATGGAGTAAGTTGACTTGGAATTCATGCAAAGAGATGGACAACACTCATACAGTTGACGTCATGTCCCTCCTCTCGCTTATAAATTTCTGAGCATATTTGGTTAACGGAGTTGTTAGCTCTTGGCCTTCATATCTACGCTTCTCAAAGTGTGCAGTGGTCGTGACACACATTTGCTCATAGCTTTCAAGAACATGTTGCTTGCACTCTTAGATATCTGTGAGGTGAGAATAACATATCTTTTACCGAGGAATTTAACATTAACCTAGTGCTTGTGTCCAATGTTATAGATATAGTTGTATGTATCTTCATTGTGATCTTTAATTTGTTGCATCACCTCATCAAAGTCTGATCTTCTAAATTTTTCTTCTACTATGAACAACAGTTTCTTAAGGTACTTGTCTTTGTACCTAAAAAGGATATTTGCCACCATATGATGAAGGCAAAACCTGTGCTATGAATTTAGAAACACTTTGTTGACAGCACTATGAAGGCAGCAAGTACTGGTTTGTTAGATCAGCAATGCCAATAAGGCAGACAATACCACTTTGTCTAATATAAATGCTATGCTTCATGATTTTTGGGGTTGGAAATAATATCAGGAGATATGAGAACAAGATGAGCTGTGAGGGAAGACAGTCATCAAGTGATCACCCATGCCTACTTGCAATATTCACACCACATCTTCGTGTGTGGTCGGTAAACCCCTATTCAGTCCAAAGAGTAAGCTACAAACTCACTTTACTCTCTTGAGTGGCCAGGGATGGTGAACTCTCTTGGACACAGTCCTCACTCAATCAGACATGTAGGGCCACCCTCACTTCCATAAGTGAGGCATGCCCTGGTCCAGCTTAGGGTTTGCAATGTCCCCATTTTGATCACAAAATTGGGGTGGTCACACTTTAACACCCACTAAGTGCATAATAATCAAATATCGCAACAAAGACTTAGGTGGGGCCATGTCATTCAGACACTTTTCTATTGGAACCATCCACAATTGTCCAAGTCTCCAAGATTCTATTGGGCACATTGGGAATATGTTCCTATGATGCTTTCAGTCACCTAATTTTTATTGGCCAGGTGGGCTAGAAAGAAATAAAGCTTTGGGTAATGTGGGGAGCCACTAGAAGAAAGAAGAAGGGAATGTGCTAAAAGAATATCTATTTTCATGGGGTATGGAGTAGTAATATCATTACCGATTTTCATGTGAGTTGGGATTGAAAAAGAGATGAGTGTGGATGAAAGAGTTTGTGGTTTTAATTCATTTAAGCATTCATCATTGGGGCATGAACTGCTCATGTGTAAACTATAAAGGCAGTAAACAAATTGAAAAAGGGTGGTAGTTGGAATGAGAGGAAATCAATGTTTTAAGAAATGCAAACTTGATGAAAGTAGCATGTGGTGCCCATTTTCATCTTTTATGTCCAAATTGAAGTATCTATAGTTCTATACTAGGAGAGTCCTATCTCCTATGGACTCCTTGGCTGCGTTTGGTTTCTGATTATCTGAAAAAAATCAGACTGAAAGGGGCTGAATCTTGTGATATACGTTTGGTTACTGATTTTAGTAATGAGAGCCGCTGATGGTGAAAGGTGATAAAAATCACCAATCACCGATCAGGCCGTTTGGTTTTTGATTTGTCCAAATATCATTGCCGACGGTGATTCCAGGAAAAAATCATCAAATCAGCCGAAAAAGGCCTAAAATCACTGATTCTCGTTCGAACGAGAATCGGCTGACTTCCGAAAATTATCACTCTCTCTGATTTTTTCCCGCTGCCCCCTCCTTTTTCCCACTGCCCCTCCCTTTATCACTCTCCCTTGGCTGCCCTCCTTTTCCTCCAGCCCTAGCGCCGCCATGGCGATTCTCTCCCCTCCCTCGTGGTGATCCTCGGCTTCCCGCCTCCGTCGCCGGACTCTCCGTGCTCTCTTCCATGGCTTTACTTATATTTTCTTTCTGCACCTTTGAACCAGCTCAAATTCATTGGGTCCTTCTACTCAATCTCAACAACTAGTTAGGTAATGCTTATTGTATTCTCGTTAATTCATCTCAGATGGGAAATCTGGCATTTTTCAGTTGCGTTGTAAAGGATGGATTTTGTTGAAACTTGGTTGTTGCTATTGTGGAATTTGATTGATGAGGTGAATGTATTTAGGTTTTAAACAGTTATGGAGTTTGTTTTATTTTAAAATTTTGATCCATAAGTAAAAACGGGTTGATGGGACTGAGCAATTGATCTTGTTGCGAGTGTGCTTGTTGGATTTGGCTAGTGGGTTAGAGGATTAATATGCTTGATCTTGTAATTGCCAATGCCTTTGCTGAGTAGGTATTAATACGCAATTGATCTGGAAGAAAATCGTCTGTTGGAGTGATTCTTCTTACTTCTGTATCTCCAGGAAGGTCCTAACTTTCCACTCTATTTTTGTTAACATCCCTTATTCGATTTTTGTCTTTTTTAAAAAACAAATTATCAGTTTGCACATTTTTTTGGTTTTATATCTGTATCCTAATTACTTATAAATTTAGAATGTATATCATTCTAGTTTGTTGATCTTTATTATGGATCTTGATTGTTTTCTACCTTATTGAGGAACAGAAAACCGTAGCTTTTGAGAACTCAGATGATTGCTTGAGTTCAAATGCCTGCTTGTTTCTTTTGCTCTTTTTTTCAACCGGTTTGTATTCTTTGTTTGTAGACAGCGATCAGTGATGGTTTTTTACGATGTATTTGGAGGGACCCTCTTGATCTCATTCTACTGTATGTTATTGGAAGCTTTTCTGTTTGTTGTTTTGGGATTCATGGATGTGAAACCACCCTTTATAACAACCTGATCTCTTAAATTTAATCCACTGTCATCGCATGATTGTCACTTTAACCACTGAATCTTATTTCTTTTATCAGTTATGACTCAGTAAAATTGTGGCTTAGTTATTTAATATATTTTCCAGTTGTGGTATTATAATTCCTGAGCCATTTTTACAGTGGTTTGCTGTTTTCCATATGCCATTTTCACTTGCAAAGTATTAAATCCTCTGGTTTTCAATCTTTGTTCACAAACTAAATGAATACTTACAGGTGGCAGAGTTGATTGTATTGGTATAAGGACTATTGCCATGTGAATAAGGACTATTGCCTTGTGAATATGGACTATTGCCATGTGAATATGGACTATTGCCTTGTGAATAAGGACTATTGCCATTTGTTTTGGATCATTTACATTTAATTGTCTGTTTTACGTTGTATCCTTAGGGAGAATGTTTTTCTACGTCATATTAGTGTGATTGTACGTAATTAGATTATGTTGGCTGATATATGCACATACGCATTTAGATCATTTACTAATTTTTATCATTCAATTGACTTTTTATCTCGTTTTTTGGGAATCTGGAGCAACTTGTCTGGTGTTAGTATTTGTTATTTTATGGGTGAATGATATTGCGTTCACATTTGTACCGTTCACTGACTTTTTCTGTCTCCCTGTTGACAGCTCGAAAGAATGTAATCTGTTTGGAGATGTCTTTCTAATCCTTGAATTGAAATAGCCTGTTCATACAAGATCGAAATAATTATTTTCAAGCATTCAATTTTTCCCATTCAAATAGATAGTTCTCAAGGGGAATTTTAGTTTGGCCCTTAATTATTCATTAAGTCAGCCAAGTTGTACCAAGTAAGAAATCTATAAACAAGAGTACCTCCATTCTTAATAATCTAGAACATAATGAAATAGTCCAGTATTTCCCTTACAGTCATCTCCGGAATACGAAGGTCGTATTGGCTGATATAAGTCGATGTCTCATGGGGAATGAACTCCTCCAATTTGCAACTATTATAGGGAATTTCTCCAGACACCTAAAATTTTAAACTTACATTAGTAGAACCTCACAGCCGTCTATTAGTCTACTGATCTCTCTGTTTACAGAAGTAACAATGTCTCTACAACCACTGTGTAAGTTGTTACTAAGCAAATGAAATATAAACCTTGAGGGAGGAGTTGAGTTTGCCTGCAAGTGCAAATAGCAAGGTGGTGTTCTCTTCATGTGTCATGGATTTGAATGCTTGTTTGCTTGGCCTATTAAATTGCTTTGATGATGTTTGGAGATAATAGAGATTTGGTGAGGCTGGTATTAATGCTCTCCTATAAATGGCTCGTCTCCCTCTCAGGTGCCTTTCTTGCCTCCCAAAAAGTTCTTCCTTGAGCGACCAGTTCCAGCCACATTGACAGGTAACACCACCTCCTCTCCCTTCCAATATTTGCTGATTTTGCTATATGATACTATTGTACACAGAAACTTTATAAAATGATGTTCTCTTACATCTCATTTACATGCGATTTTAGGCTGGTAGTTTTGCACCTAATTATTTCCCATTTATGCATTGTGTCATGCCCTGTGATGCTTCTTTCTGTTTATTAACAGTTCTTTTATCAAAGGATGTTGCGGCAAAATATATGTAGAGTTGTGGTCTATTGTGTTTGAATATTATTTTTTGTTTTGTCTTTGCTGTCTAGGGTATAGTATCTGTTGTGTATTAATACTAATTGCGCTTGATGCCTTTCCTCTCATATGTACATATTGTTGAGATGGCAAGCCCAGCCAAGAAAGGGAAGTATGCGAAACAGGTAGAGTGTTGGGGCAAGGAGGAGCACTATGCATGGATCAGAGCATACTCTAATGCTTTGATTGCTGGACATAGAAAAGGCAAGGGACTTGAACCCACAGGCTATGCACTTGTGAGTGAGGAATTGAGCAAAATGGACATACACGTGAATGCTGATGCAATCAAGACTCATTACGACAAGGCTAGGTACCTCTACAACGCTTGGAAGTGGATGTCTAATCACACTGGATGTGGGTTTAACCCATCTACTGGTACTTACACATCTGGAAATCCAGATTTTTGGAAGCAATTTAAGGAGGTGATTATTTTTGTTCCCAATTCCACATTTCTTTTGAATGTAGCTTTCACATTGATATATATTAGTAGGCCTCATTTCTTTTGTCTGTGTTGTTGTTGCAGAAGCACCCTAAGGCAATGCGCCTAAAGAGTTGGGGATACACAGATGATCTAGTGCAACTACTTAAGATTATATATGATGGCAACCATGCTACGGGGGACCATGCTTATGTTGGACGCCCTAAGCAGAAGCAGGATGCCAATGTGGCTGAAGCATCAAATGAGCGGCCTGAAGTGGATTATACAGAAGAGGAAATACCAAGGATGCAACCTAATGACTTTGATCAGTACTTGGGAGAGGATATTGGAGACAGCCAATATGGACCCTTCACTAGTCTCCTTCATGAAGATAATCAATCAACCCCCTTCCCCATGCACTCCCCAACTATTCCTACATTTGCCAACCCCTCTCAGGTGCAGTCATTTTTCGGTTGTTACAGTGACAATCCATTTAGATTTCGTGTGTTCATGTCAGTTGATATAAGTTAGTATACATCCGTTGTTTTATTGTTTCTTAGTGGTTCAAAATTAGTAATAACTTCTTCCCTCCAACGAAGCATGTCTACCTTCATGTTGAACAATATGGGGATAAGTGCATCAGCCTTAGTGGTTCAAAAAGTTACTATACATTAGCCTTACAAGTTAGTAAAAAAAGTCTCCCTTATCGTAATGATGAATGTTGTCTTGTATATTTCAAAATGCAAATCGTATGAGTATAAGTGTCATCTCCCTTGTATTGTTTGCATGTAAGAGTATATATTGTATTGTGAAAATGAACCTTCATTGTGTATGTATATTTTGGGTGCTTGTATTTTTTGCAGGAACCCTCTGCTGACCACGATCCCCCCCGTCAAATGCCCCCTCATGCTCACACCACTCCAGTGAACCCTTCACCTGTGGACAAGCCGACTAGTAGTAGGGCAAAGAGGAAGGCTGGTGAAGCATCAGAAGTATCCACTGCCTTCAATTCAATCTGTGACGCTATGTGTGCTCGTAATGCCATAGCATTGAGGCAAGTTAACATCCAAGCTAATCCGGCAGCACGAGAAATGGCGCTTGCTGCAAAGGAGATTGAAGAATACCGGAGATCAAAAGATCTGATGCGCCGGTTGCCAGAGTTTGATGTCACTAATCCGATGTACACAGAAGGCTTGTCATTGATGCTTGATGAACATAAAAGGCGTATGTGGCTAACAATGGAGGACGATGTTGTATATGCCGAAGCTTGGCTGCGGGGTCAGTGGAAGGTGATGAATCCACCAGCATAAATCTCCCGATTTATGGTAATGTGATAAACTAAGGAACAATATTCTTTATTTCAGCCATTTGATTTGTGTGTTATGATTAATTGTCTATTGTAGGGACTTGTGTAAAAGGTTGTGGAGATTTTGGTATTTGTGACATGTGACTTGTGAGTTGTGTAAGGCATGAGATTGAATGACTTGTGACTTGTGTAAGGCATGTGACTTATGACTTGTGACTTGTGTAAGGCATGCATGTGACTTATGACTTGTGACTTGTGTCAGGCATGTGACTTGTGACTTGTGACGAATTGTGGAGAATATTGACTTTATATCATGTGAATATGGACTATTGCCTTGTGAATAAGGACTATTGCCTTGTGTGTCTAGTTATAAATTAGACTGAGTCACAAATGTCTTCTTCCACTTGAGTCTTTGTTGCCCTGCAGTCGTGTGCACCAGGTACACACATGACTCCATTATTTCATTTGTTTTGCTATTTTGTGGCGATTGATGGGTGGGTGGGTGTCTTTTGGGTTACTTTTCTTTTTTTGCTGAATCTGTTCAGTGTGAATCTTTACATTGTATTGATGGCTTGGAGTGTTTGAAAGTGAAGTGATTTTGGTATTGCTGGCCTGGTTTTGAAGGCTGACAGCTTTTAATAGTTTTCCATCAAATGTGGTAGCTTTTCTAACTTAATACATGAAGTTTTAGTCTGGATGGTTATTGCTAAAATAAGGCTTTCGGGTAGATATTGTTGCTTAAATCATATGCATGTTGTTTTATTGGAAATTGATGTGCTTCTTTTTACTCTGAAATTCATATGCTTCCTATGCTAAATGTTTAGGCTAAGTCTATATTTATTTTTGAGCCACCGGAGTGTGACTGATATCTTTCTGCTTTTCCTATGCTAAACTATTTTCACAAGTTGACTGCAAGGTTCGTGTTCTACTTCACCACTTCTTCTATTAGAGGTTTTAAGTCTTCTTTTATGTTTACGATTGTGCTTTATCATGATGAATTTATGTTACTAGCAGACTTGGGTATTTGGTAGTTGCCTCCGAGTCTTCATCTGTCTTGCTTGCTTCATGTTTTTTTGCACTTGACACAGATTGATGCCAGATTTCGATTGCACTTCACACACTTTGGTTGTTATTGGACTTACCTTCATCTTTTTTCATTGGGAATTGTATGAATCTTCACAACAAAGTAACTTTTTGAGTTCCGGACTTCAGAAAACCCATCAGCAGTTGTTTAACTGTTACTTATTGAGTATAGCATGGCTTCAGATTTTGGAATGCTTTAATTTTTTTGCCCATGAAACAGTGTGATTTCAGATTTATTCCTCAGGAAAACTTACATTGTTGTTGCTTAAATGATATTCACATGACAATTATTGAATTTAAGACTTCAGAAAGCACATGAGCACTCCTTTCATTTTTGCACTTTCAAGCTTTCTAATCCAGTCCAACCCAAGCTCATAACAATCACTTTGTTGAACATCGTTCATCAGCACATATCCTGTTTAAAGTCAGATCATCTGTTGAAATTGAGGTTTACATTTGTTTGCCAGGTTATCATTGGTTTTTTGTTTTTCCGCCCAACAAGTAAAGGAGTAATATAAGTATTTTGTTATAAAAATTGTTAGTTTAATTTACACTACTGTGTAAAAAAGTATGTTGTTCATCGCAAGGCAACATTGATTATTTATGGTTCTTGTACATGCTATTTGTAGATGTACACTCAAATGTCAGGAAGTTCTTAACTATCATGGGCTATATCCATAAATTTACAATCGTTATCCTTTTTTGAAGTGATCGAGTCGGTATTGTTGGTCACACCTTCCTGACATTAGCCGGCCATAATGGACCCTTCGGTAAGCAATTTCTGTTATTTTATGAGATATCATCTACCAACTACACTTACCGTATGCAAAAGCTTGAAATGATTCCTTGGAATTCCATGTAGAATATGTTTGATGGCGACGACGACGATGAGATAGTAATGGGACTTGTATGGTATTGGGAGCAACAAGTGAGCAATCCTCCATCTCGAAATATTGTCCACCCACATAGGACGAGGGGAGAGGAAATGGTGGGTGACATGCTATACAACGTAACAAACGATAGAATGTGTAGGGACTGGGTGAGAATGAACAAAACATCATTTATAGAATTATGCAGGCAAGCCAAACTATCTGGTCTAAAAGACAGCCGAGGAGTTTCGGTCGAACAACAGCTAATGATTTTTTGTGAGCTATTGGGTCACGGTACTTCAATGCGTAAACTGGGGCACGAATTTTCTCACTCCGAGGAAACTATTCACAGGCATATTTATAACGTTTATGGGGCATTAGAGCCATGGTTTGCATCAAAAATAAATAATATTGTGCCACTCGATGTAGTCCCAAATTACATTAAGAACAATACTATGTATTGGCCATGGTTTAAGGATTGTGTGGGAGCGATTGATGGAACGCATGTCATGGCAAAGGTGGCGGCGGATGTGAACAATGCCTATAGAGGGAAAGAAAAAAATACAACACAAAATGTCATGTGTGTGTGTGATTTTAGCATGCGCTTCACATATGTCGTCACAGGTTGGGAGGGGTCTGCGCATGATCAACGGGTTTTAGATTCGGCCTTGCAAGATCCGACTTCCGGTTTTCCGATGCCACCACGTGGCAAGTACTATGTCGTTGATGCAGGATATGCGCAAAAGGTTGGCTACTTAGGCCCGTACAAGGGTACAGGTCAGAGGTATCATATAGCACAATTTCAACAGCGACGTGCGAGTGGTCGGAATGAGACGTACAACTACATGCATGCTTCCTTACGGAATATAGTTGAACGGGCATTTGGAGCATTGAAGAAACGTTGGCACATCTTGGACAATATGCCCACTTATCCAATAGAGATGCAGGCAAAACTTGTGTACGCCTGTGCAGCATTACATAATTTTGTCCACGAGCAACACCATGGTAGCACTGGCCCCGACATGAGGGACTGGCTACTTCCAGAATTCGAAGGAGATGCACCATACATTGACAATAGTCTCACAAGTAATGCAAATAGTGAGTCTTCTAGTGGTGGAGGCGAAGATCAGATGCAAGTAAATGATGATTGGGTCATGTTGAGGCTGCGTGATGCAATACGTGATGCAATTGCTGGCTCGCTTAATATACAATATTGATCAACATTCACAAAGGTGACAACAACAACGGGAACACTACAATTGTTCACATCATATATAGTCTTGATCAAAAAATATGTTTTGTCAATACTACATCTTATGTGAGAACTACATCTTCTACATGCCGATAATATTTGAATCCGTCAAAGTTATTTCCTTCAATTACTTACTACACATTAACATTACAAGTTTAACAAATGCGACATTAAAGCAAAACATAATAATTTGCTCGACTCATATACATTTGATAATAATTAACAAAAAGCATAAAAGCATGAACGAAACGAATAGGGAAGTGCATGGGTTTTCTCTAATGAGCTCTTCCATGACCGTAGTGCGTGCTTGTGGTATATTTTCCCCGTTTAAACGGATTGGGTTGCGAACTCTTCTGCCGTGCGTTTGGGGGCCCGGCGGGTCGGTCCACACAAAGTATCCACAACCATGCTCCCCCTACAATCCAGACTTATATTTGATCATGCATAGGTTCAATTTATAATACAAACAATGTTAAGGTATCCAATTATGGAAGAAAGTACTTACATAGAGATCCTGACATTTGAGGAACCTCCGGCCTGGATTGTCACGCGTGTGGGATATGTGCATATTCAACTGGTTGTCTCTACAACGAGGGCAGACTTGGCTAGTACGATTACATGCACGAGGTGGATCCACTGTTTGAGCTGCATTATACAAAGTTCGTAGGAAGATAATGGAAACTCTGCAATGGTGCACATTATAGTTTAATTGGCGGATGTGAACAATGCCAAGAAGATAAAACTATAAGAAGATAAATGAATACCAAACATACGCAATCTGTGTTCCATGTGGTGAACAAATTTATCATGGATGAAGACTTACCTGTATCTCTGCAGTGATAGCAAGATCCTTGCTTTCCCATGCCTCCACAGTGATAGTAACGTCGGATGTCAGCCAAGTAACAATATTGAAACAATAAACATTTCCGTTGCACTATCTCATGAACGCTCTGCCAAGGGTGGGAATGTTAGTTAATTTCAGAAGAACAATTCTCTAAACATAACCCACCATCATTTTTTACCATATTTCTCATAATCGTCTCCATTGGTGAACCTTAGCCTTCATTTTACAACAGTTGGTGACAAGCGCCTAATGTAATACCCACAGGTCACAATGGAAGCAACTTATAAAGGCAAACTCAAAGGATTAAACCACTGACATTGGCCAACTATAGCGACCATTTACATTTCATGGATGAAGACTTATCCCTCCTTAATATTTTTGTTGACGTTCCATAATTTGTCTGAAGTAGAGAAGCATATTGGAAACAATCAAAGAAAGATGTAGATGCAAAGAATAGTCCCACAAAATGATAAATGCAAATTTAAAAGCATATTATCAACACTGAAACCATGCCAATAGCTCAACAGAAAATTCATAGAGCAGAACCGCTATGGAATCCCAAGCACTCATGGAGGAGCAGACACAAGCCTGGTCAGGGGAGAGCCATGAATGGACACTACAATCTCACCAGCAACTTCAACACATTAAGAAACTCCAAAAAAATCACAAGAAAGATGCTAACTGCTAGTTTCATATCTTTGAAGGTACCGAAACCTTGATTTAGCAAGGATCCATTGAGCCGATTGGCACATGAAGAGTGTTCAAAAACATACTGGACTAGTTTCAACTCTTGCTAATAAGGGAAATGGCCAGATGACAAAGCACTTGCCTCAATGGGATGAAGAGTGCAATGGGATGAAGAGTATTACCTCAACAAAGAACAAACAATAGTCCTAAATCAGAGCAGTAACTTAAGCACCATATGAATTTCAACAGTGAAGGCAACAGAAATTAGCATGTAATAAGTTGAGATGAATGCAACATTTCAACAGTGAAGGCAACAGAAAAAAAAGGCAGTGCAATTTCAGCTAGACATAATCAGATGTATATTAGGAAATAGCACCATATGAATTTTATACAAGCAATATTCAGGGTTTAGCTTTAAGTCATTTAATCCATTTTTCCAGCTACGAATTTGCTTATTGTCTTCAACTTTCAACAAATGCACCTTCCAAGCTTTCATCTGATTCCCCCTAATAATTTTGGGTTTCGAGCATAAATATCTAGAAAATAAATCAATACAGAAGCATTAACAAAACCATAACACTAGAATGGAGGGCAAGCCAACATTTGCTCAGAACAGCTGTTATGAACAAATATCTACCCCAAAAGATACTGAATATATCATGTATTTCTTATGAATAAATATCATCCACACATTATTATCACTCAAGGCAATTTTTCACAGTGAAAATTAGTTTTTGCATTAGCTTATGTCATAAAAGATAGACAAATTGAAGATTAAACGAGTTATTAAAGCATCTCGTCAAAATAAACATTGGACAAATGAAGATGAAAACAAGAGGTACATGATTGTGCTCTCTATATGGAGTGAAAATTCAGTAAAAATCCAGCCTTTAATGGCTTCTTTGATTTAAAATAGCTGGATTTTGTGGAAGACGATATGTTATCAATATAAATCTAAAAAACAAGGATGAGAAGCTTAACCCCACTGGTCTCGAGTGGCTGTCGGAGTGGAGGTTGTTTGATCAGATGTCGAAGCGGAGGTGGTCTCGCGCTATTGTCGGAGTGGAGGGGGGTTGACCGGCTGTCAGAGGGAGCTGCTGGAGTGGCGGTGGTCTCGAGCGCCTGTCGGAGAGGATGTCGGTCGAGCGGCTATCAGATCAGAGGTGGTTCGTGCGGCTGGCTGAGAGGAGGTGGTCCGAGTGGCTGTAGGAGCGGCGGTGGTCTCGAGCGCCTGTTGAAGAGGATGGCATTCGAGCGGCGGTCGGAGCTGGAATCCTGAAAAGGAGACTTATAAATGGCTGGGGCTGATGGTGAGAATTAGGAAATATTTGAGGGGTATTTTTGTACTAAACTGCCTAAATTAGACATTTTTCACCATTGGATGCCCATTAGTATCCAAACGCAAATCACACAAATCACACCTGCTTTTTTGTTTCAGGTTCCAAACACAAGTCACCAATCAGAAATCAGGCTGACGAGAAAATGCTGAAAATATGATTATTTTCAGCTTCCCAAATAGGTTTTTACCAATCAGAAAAATCATCTACAAATCACCTTAATTATTTTCAGCCTGATTTTTTTTTCACTTATCACTATCAGTTTCCAAACGCAACCCTTGTCTCTCATTTCTGTCACTTCTAGCCACTGAAGGTGATGTGTGGGGAATAATTCCATTTCCAATGGTCTGTCATTTTCTCTCTTTTGTCTGTAAATCTATGTACTCTGGTCATATGAGAGCCATACACTTTTAGTGAATCATCTTCAATTTGCATGGGAAATTGAACTGATAAAAAAAGCTAATTCCCCCCTCCACAATTTTTTTACTGGTCAAACCGTCAAAGTAATCAACTTTGTTGAATAGCTGACTTGGGCAATGTGATTTGTGGCTTCTATGGAGTTGCTAGGAGGAAGTGACCATGATCACTTAACATGTCAAGTTAGAGTAAAACTTCTCTGAATTGGATCACCACATCCACACGTGTGAATAGATAGATATGAATCTAGTAGTAGATCCAGTAGAACATATCAGTGTATCTTGTCATCAAGTAGTAGATCTCTAGTAGAACATATCACTGTATCTTGCCCAGCCTGTGCATGGGTTTTAAGAGAGAGAGCGGAGCACTGAGCAGGAAAGGGAAGGTGGTGGCAGTGGTAAGTGTCAGGTTGGCGTGCATAACGGTGCAGGGAAAGGGGTAATGGTCTCTCAGACTGACCAGAGAGAGAAGTGATTAAAGAAACTTGTTTACTTTACTTTCCAATTTATTTTAATGGTTGTGTTGCGATGAATATGATTATGATCTACGTTACAGTACGAATTCCAGTGCATCATTTGGGGGGTGTCAATTCCTCTGAAGGATGTGAGGCCTGAGGTGGTTGGTTCGCGTTAATGTAGCTTTAACTCTCAGACTAGGAGACTTTTTTGGGCTCTGCTCCTTTCCTTGTATGTGTTGGCTGGAGAAGTTATTAGGTAG
Source organism: Houttuynia cordata (assembly GCA_039654745.1). Classification (NCBI taxonomy): domain Eukaryota; kingdom Viridiplantae; phylum Streptophyta; class Magnoliopsida; order Piperales; family Saururaceae; genus Houttuynia; species Houttuynia cordata. The sequence goes on from CM077509.1 coordinate 2,613,421, forward strand.
GCGGCGCGTAACTGGAGGCTGAGGTCACTCCGCTTCTCATGAGTTGCAAAGTGTAGATGCAAGAAGCTGGCTTTTGCTCCTTCTCTCTAGAGTGAGGCCAGCCAGTTCTTTGAGCATTCAGGCAATTCTGGGACGTGAGTTCATGTGGGTATCCTGAAGAAAGTTGGTGTCTTTGTATGAGTTATATGTTAGTTTCTGTTTGACTGGATTTCTTTTCAATTGGTTCAGTGAAGCTAGGATATTTCCCTCTTTGGTGGGTGTTTATGGCATTTCATTTTCAGTATTTCTTGTATTTTTTATCTCAATCAACTGTTTGAGGTTCGAATATGTTCTGCTGCATTCGTATTTGATTATGGCTGTTGAAGTTCTTCCTGATTTAGCATATTTTAACATGTTCCTGTGTGATCTCACACATGGGTCTTATTGGATTCTCTTCATATGTCTGCTAATACTAATATGATAATGGGAATCCCTCCATTACTCACTGGGCAGTTTTGTTGATCTCTGAGCTTGCTTGTTTTTATGTTTTCACTGCCTCATTAAGGCCCCACATTCTTACTGCAAACTTTGAGATGATTTGCTATTGTAAATCTTATCACTAAATTTCTGAGCTATTACTATCTGGCTGTTGGTTGTTGTTTCTTTATTCTCTTCCCAAAGGTTCTGTTTCTTCCCTCATGCCTACTTTGCTGGATGCTTCCTGTCTACAAAGTTGGTAGTTGTTTGACCTCTTACCAAGATGCTGTTTTTTCCCTTTCAGGATGGTAACCAAGCATTGAAGAAGTGCGGATTCTGGTGTTGTAAGACTAGAAGAAGCTTATGTCACCAGGATCTTCCCCTCTAGTAGTCTGTATGCTGTTCAATGAAAAAAGAATGCTAGTAGGCATAAACAAATAGAGGTAGTGGTGCTGGTCAGTTATGTGCTTTAGGCTGTTTCTTTATTGGAGATTAAACTAGTCTGCAGGGTCTGTTGGCCATGTCCCCTTGGCTGAACGTTGGCCTCCGGACTCCGTGGGCCTTGCCGCCGGCGGAGGAAACAGCCTAGGTCTCTTTTGCAGTGAGAAGAGAAGAGAAAGGACCCCCCTTTTATAAGCTCTCTTGAAGCAGCCCCACCTGTTCATTGCATTATCATCTGTTCAGGCCCTTCAGGATTCTCGCCTTTCGGCTTGTTGGCCTTCCACCTGGACTTTTGTTTTTTCTTTTTCTTTTTCAGTAGCTGTTGGATGGTATTTCGGTTGAAGGGTCTGGTGGGGGTTTGGTGAAGTTGGGAGCTATATCGGGTTGGGGGAGCAAAAGCAGATTAGCTAAGTGTTTTTTACTGCAAAGATGAAGTTTATGAAACTTGGATCAAAGCCAGATTCATTCAACACGGATGACAATGATGTTAGGTGAGCTTTTCTCGGGTAGTGATTATTCTTGGAAGGAAGTTCTAAGTTCTCTAAATTGTTTTAGGGTATGAATCATGTGGCTGCTGCTTTAGATGAAGTTTCTTCTTGTGAATCTTTTTGAGAGGTTGAGTCTGCTTTTAGTTTTACCTCCTGCACAAGGAGCTGGATTTCGATCTTTTATAGCTTGTCTTCTTGTTAAAATTAATCTTCTATCAGCTGGATATTTTATTTTGTTGAGCTAGTGTTTCAGTAAACAAATTGTCTGGATTTTGTGCTTGGATCTAGTCTAAGATGTGGTGATAATATACGATTGTATTGCGTGGGTCTCTCTGTAAGTGTTTTTTCGATAATACTTGTACCTCTAAACTAATATGAATTTGTCTCAGCCCAGTAGGTGGTAAGAAAGAAAAAAAAAGTACTACTAGTTTTATTCTTCTTGGTCATTCGTCCTTCCGATACATAAAGGAAAACTCTGGAAGCCCAGTTCTTCCTTCCTCATGGACTTTCATGCTAGATTTTTGCATACTTGTTGTGACAGCTTGACCACAAAAAGGTAGATAGTTTTTTAGTGCTGCCTCTGAGAAACTGACGTGGTGATGATAACAACAATGGGCCTTTGCGGGAAGAATTCTTCTTTTCCATTCCGCACTATGTTGTGAAATGTGTTATTCGTCTATTGAGCGCTTTAGGCTGAAAACTTGTTAATTTAACGTGCTACCACGGGATTTTGTATTTGCCTTCAATGTCATGGCATGGATTATAGTGGCGCTGCATGTCGTATTGGTCATTTTTTGGCCATATGTTTTATGTCCAGATTCTGTTCTGTTTTGTTTGGGAAAATTTGCTGTTATGCACATGTTGAGTTGCACAGTTTTGGTTGGTCTGCCTGGAGAGCGTAATGAACAACATAAGCTATTTGCTCTGGTGTCGACTGTCATATAGAACACTAGAAGCATAATCTGGGTCGAAATGCAGGCAAAGAAAAATGGTTCATGGTAGCAGACCCGAGTTAGGACATGGCCCATAATGAAACATTTGACATATTTCTTGCAATTGTAGTTTTTTCTTTTAATTTAGCTGACCAGTTTTCATCAAGCTGTGACCTGTATGGCTACTTTGTGGTTACTTATCCCTTTTCATATTCTTGCAGGTATGTATCAACGGAGTTAGCTTCTGACATAGTTGTTCATATAGGAGATGTGAAATTTTACTTACACAAGGTAATCATCTTTTGGTAGGCAAACATCAGTTAGCTGAGTCTTTCTGTAGGAGTTGTTAGGCTTATTTCAGACAATCTTTTGTGCATGCTTGTTGAAATGGTATATGGTTTCTTTAGTATGGTGCTAGTTTGGGCTATGCTATCTTCATTTGCACTTTTCATGGCATTTTTCCTTGCGTCTTGCTATGTGTAATTTATATTAGATTAGACGTTTTTGTTATAATGTTATATGCTTACCCTGCTGGTCCTTATTTCTGCAGTTTCCTCTTCTATCGAAGAGTGCCCGCCTGCAGAAATTGGTCACAAGCATCACTGAAGAAAATGATGATGAAATTCATATCCCTGGCTTCCCTGGGGGAGCTCATGCTTTTGATATATGTGCCAAATTTTGCTATGGCATGACTGTAACACTTAATGCCTATAATGTTGTTGCAGCCCGATGTGCAGCTGAGTACTTAGAAATGCAAGAGTCCCTTGAGAAAGGAAATCTTATCCACAAAATTGAAGTGTTTTTGAATTCGAGCATTTTCAGAAGTTGGAAAGACTCAATCATTGTTCTTCAAACTACTAAATCTCTTTTACCTTGGTCTGAGGATCTGAAGATAGTTGGTCGTTGTATCGAGTCCATTGCCACAAAAGCTTCCATTGACTCATCAAAAGTTGATTGGTCCTATACGTATAATCGAAAAAAGCTTCTGTCAGAAAATGGGATTGAACCAGTGTGGAATGGGGTCCGGAAAGTCCAATCTGTGCCTAAAGACTGGTGGGTGGAGGATTTGTGTGAGCTGGAGATGGATTTATACAAACGAATCCTAATAATTATTAAGACCAAGAAATTAGTGTCCAGTGAAGTGATTGGAGAAGCTTTGAAAGCTTATGCTTTGAGGAGGCTACCAGGAATTGGTGAAGGTGTTCTCCAGGTTGCCGATATCGTTAAAAACTGTTCTTTGTTGGAGACTATTATATGGTTATTGCCCAGAGAGAAAGGAAGTGTCTCATGCAGTTTCTTGCTTATGTTACTAAAAGCTGCAAGTTTGCTAGATTTGGGTGAGCTAGCAAAGAAGGAACTGGTCATGAGAATAGGAAGGCAGCTGGAGGGGTGTTCAGTGAAGGACTTGATGATTCCTGCGCCTGCGGGGGAGATTATTTTGTATGATGTTGATTTGGTTCAGAGTATAGTGGAGATGTTTTTGCTTCAAGAGAAGAACGAGAAGTCGAGCTTAATAGTGGCTGGAGAGGTGGACGAGACCAGAAGCCCATCTATTGTTTTGAATGCTGCTAAAATTGTTGTGGCAAAATTAATTGATGGTTACCAGGCGGAAATTGCTCGAGACCCAAATCTTCCACTATCCAAATTTGTGAATTTGTCAGAGTTGATATCAAATGAATCTAGACCTATACACGATGGGCTCTATCGTGCAATTGACATGTATTTGAAGGTAAGGCCAAAATCCTTCAAACGGCATATGCTTTCTTTCTCTCAATTACAATTTTTTCTGTATGCCAAAAGTTTTTGTACTCTATAACATGCTTATCAGAGTGGGAAGCCTCACTCATAATAACTTAAAAATTATGTTCATGAAGACTTCCAAAGCAACTGATAATCCTTCATTGGTATTTCATTAATCCAAGTGATGCCTTTGTTTTTTAGATTTTAAGTTGTATAGTGCATTTAGTCTGTAGACCTTTCAATTGTATAGTGTGTCTAGTAATCTTTAACTCTTTCAGCTGTTGTTTACTTGGCACTGAAAGTAGGAAGTGGTGAAAATTGATACCAATTTATGTCCCTGATTATTCTGATGCAGGAGCACCCAATGCTGACCAAAAGTGAAAAAAAGAGAATATGCCGCTTAATGGACTGCAAAAAGCTCTCCAGAGATGCATGCATGCATGCTGCCCAGAACGAGAGGCTACCACTTCGGGTGGTTGTCCAGGTCCTCTTCTTTGAGCAGATGAGATCTGCCAATTCATCTGGTTCCAGTGGTACTGACCTCCCCGGGCACATCCAAGCTCTTCTCCCTCGAGAAAATGGCAGCTCACGTAACAGCTCAAGAACAGCCACAACCAATAGTGATGAAGATTGGGATGGAGTGCACTTACCAGAAAATCTCAAGGTGGGGCTTACTTCCTTGAGGTTGGTGAATGGGTCAAGTGAAAAATGCACTGAGGAGAAGGGAAGTGGCAGATCAAAGGGTGGTGTTTTCAAACCTAAAAAGATACTGAACAAATTGTGGTTGAACAAAGGGAGTCAGCAGTGCGAGAGCAACAATTTGGATAACTCGAAGAGTCCCCCATCTGGTTCTGTCAACCATGATGAGATAAAGTCAACTCCTTCCAGGAACAGAAGACACTCTGTCTCTTAAGAGTTCAGATAAAAGTGAAGTTGTAGACATCAAGAAGGTGAAATGTTTTTTTGGTTACCAGAGATTGGGTGCAAGAAGAAGGAAGTTTAACAACTTTTTGCCCATCGTAGTTATGATCCCGAAACATCTTGATTGTGCAGATAAAATCCAAGGGGTAGAGAATGATTGACACAGATGAATTGAGGGATGCCATGTTTGGTTAACTCTTTAACGTTTGGTACTCAGAATGGAGGGGCAAGATGCTGATCTTTTTCCTTTTTTTGTTGCAAAAAAAATTATTAATAGCTGTCATGATCTAATGTGTCAATGGAAAAGTCCTTAGTTATACAATAAATGAATAAAGGTTTTTGTTTCACTCTAACTTTTGAGAAACTTGGTTATCTTATATAATATCATAGCTCTACGTAATGGGAGGCCCTGAGTTCTAGTCTCGATACAGGGGGGATGTTAGAATACATAATAAATAAATAAATATTTTTATTTCCTAACCCCTCAAGCTTTTGGAAAGCTTGTTATCTTACATCTCTTAGTCAAATGAAAATGTGCTTAGTGTGTTTATCTAGAAATTTTAGTGTATAATGAATTTTAGCAGACTAAGTTGATGATCTATTTGATCAGGTAAGCTTCTAATGCTTGCTCACTTCGAATTTTGGACCTGCTTCTAGTATGTTTGATCAGGTAGGCTTCTAATGTCTGCTGTATGACCTTCAATCGATCCAAGAAGTGTTATGGAGGGACTCATAATCATAATCAAGTGATGACTTGAGGTTCATAATCATAATTTGGGCCAACTCATCCATATGAGTAATTAAAAATATAAGGGAGTCAGTAACTAAAATTTTAAATTTAATTGTTAGTCCTAATCATGTAATACTACAAAAGTTATCCTCCTTGTTGAAAGATGCATCAATATTTATCTTGACACTTCTATTTGATGGTGGCTTCCACACAAATTTATCTTCAATAAATGTTTTATTAATGGGGAAAGAGTTGTACATAGCAAAAGAGAAAATAATATATTCTTCTATCTATTTCATGCATTACGAACTCTACCTTTTTTTTTACCAACTCTCACTTCATTTTTTTGCTTCCATATCGACCACGCTAAACCAATTATTTGAGCCAAGTCTTCTTTGATATAATAAGCTTTGATGAAACAAACAATATCAAGATGAATAGAGATTTGTTTGAGATGTATGCTTTTAAACCACTCAAAATCATTACAAATATCATTTAAATTTTTACAACCCCAAAGAGCATGAATAATATTTTCTTATTCAATACTAGATAAAGAGCAAAAAGGTTCATCTATAACCCTTCTTCTAACTATGTTTGTTTTAGTAGCAAGTATATCATTAGAGACTCTTCAATCAAAGACCTTACCTTTTTAAGAATGTGAAGGTTCCATTAATCAGTCCACAACTTAGAAGAAGGATTTGGGTGAGAGGATGCACCATTCTTTCTCTAGTCTCCTCCAAAGCCACATAGTAAGCCTCCGACATTAAAAATGCTCTTCTTATTTTTTCCCCGAAATAAGAACATCTTTCGGAAGGTCCGAGCAAGTAAGGATTTTGAAATAGAAGAAGCATGAAGAGGAAGGATGGCAAAACGGACAACCAGATTCCAAGAGGCATTATCTTCATCATTTTAGTAGAACACAAGGTAATATTCCTTTCTGCCAAAGCTTGAGGAGATGACTTTGTGAAATGAGACATTACGTGTCCATCTATTATTTTAAATATTTATCTTTTTTCCATTGCACACTCTTTACATGAGGTCTCTATCTAGGTCATCTCTCCCTTAGTAAAATTCTTTTTCATGCTTGGGAGGGCTTATAGCCCAAATGAGCATCGAAAAGTTCATACATGGGAAATATTTGGTTCTGTAAACTTTGAAAATGAGGGAGTTAGAAAATTTTAATAATGCACCAACTTTGCTTTAGTACGAGGGCCTTGTTAAAAGCCATAAGATCTCTAAAACCAAAGAGAAGTCTTTTTCGAGTTTTGGTCAATGTATATATAGGCCCTATTTGGTAGTATTAAAATTTAGAATCCAACGTCTTTTGGGAAATACCCAAAAAAGGAGATTTTTCAAAAGAATTTAACTTCAATTCTTCCCATGGCATTTTTTATAATTTCCAAAAAACGAAAGGTGTATTTATAAAAAAATGTGGTTTCATCATGAAACCACATTTTTTGTTATTGAATAAAACTTATCTTTTTTTGAAAATTACAAACCCTACCATCGTGATTTAAATTCTTTTCTAAAATCCTCTTCTTCCCAACCAAACACTTAAAATGGAAAAATTAATTTCATTTGGGAAATCTAGATTTCCTACTCCTAAAAACCTTAGCCAAACGGCCCATAGTGTCCACTGAGTGCATTAGACTGCAAATCTGCACCAAACAAAAGATGACACGTATGTCCACCTTCCCAAGACACTAAGCAGCAGCAAACGTCCCCTGTTAGCCTTGTGTTCCCCTTGCCAATCCAGATGCGGGTTTAACTACTGCCAATACCGGTTTCTCTACTTACTAACCCAAGCCCCCCCTTCTCTACCTTCCACTGTGGATGCATTTGAGGAAGGAAGTAGAACTGATCAAGGAGTTGATAGCAGTCATCTATGATTCTTAATTTGTATAGGCTCTGGATAATGGTTGCATGTTTATTTACTCTCAGTTTTTCTGCCATTAGAGTGGAGGGAGGATGTTGAATTGTAGTTATTTTAATGATACAAAATTTTGCTCAAAATTGTATTAGCACTTCAATGTTATAAGACATCATATATACTATAGAAAAAAAAATAAAACATCCTATATATCATGAGTACTGAAAGATCAATCTATGCTGTTCATTGACTTCTTTCTTTTTCCATTTTGAGAAATGATCTCTACAATTCCATCATTGAATTGCATAAAAAGTTCTCCAATTTCAGGGAGATTAGGATGCTTCCCCTCATGAGAGTGTCAAGCTAAGTTTCATGTAACATTCCTTAAATTTTAAGCCTCTTCACACCGTTTATTCAGCTTGGGAGGCATCAACATAATCTAAATATTTACCATCTGTACAAAAAAATTGTTCCAGTTTTGCCAAATTGAAGATACCACACCCATAGATTTAAATTCACACTAACAAACATGCCATGAAATTGTTTCATAAGAGGAAAAAACTTCAGTGTTCCATATCTGCTATACAAACATTAATCATCTTAATGGAAGACCTGATTTTCTTAAAAAACATAACATCTTTCGAGTTTTATTGGATAGACACCCTACTGCAAAGTCAGGCAGCCTGCGATGGTTCCTCGCAGAGAAATTAGCATTCAACAAGGAGCTACTTCTTGTAAGATCTTTCTGGGTGTTTTAAATGCCTCTCGTCCTACAAAACATGGAGATGCAACCATATGTTTATCAACACAAACTAAACTATTTCCCCACACCAAGGAAATGAAGATAGAACAATGTGCCACCCTCATGCTTGTGGCAGCTGAGAAACTGATCTCCTTCCTTAAGTCTTTCTATTGCAATAATCCTGCAGTCCTGATAAGCTCCATATCAGCCTCCGGCTGTTGGAGGGAGCTGGTTGCAACTTGCAACATCTTTACTCATCAAAAAGAAGAATGTACCAATCTCAATTTTACTTCCCACATATTCCTGGGCCAAAGTAGCGTAGCTTGTAGCAACATAAGTATCCACCATTGCTTCTCAAGCAAGTCCTGCCAATACCAGGGGGTATAAAAATGAGTATCTAACATCATAAAACAAAAGAAGAGAGAAAGAAACCGACTGATATGTCATATTTGTTTTTGCCAAGCTTCATACAAAAGAAATTAGCATATTATTTAGTCGAACAATATAAAAATATGAAGCCAAATTAATTGTATAGTAACATCTCCGATACTCCTATGGCAGAATATCAAATTACATAGTTCACTCACATGAGAGCATAAAAGATCAGTGGACGTCATAAAATGATCTGCATGAGACAAAATAAGCAATGAAGTACTAGGCTTGCAGTATTCGAAGAATAACATTCTAAGCAATGAAGTAGCGACCATGGAGAGAGAGAGACTTATTAGACAAGGTCTTGCTAGGAGGGTTTTTCTCTATATAAGGCCATAGACAGCCACATTACTTCATCTACACTTCCTCCCATTGCCACATTTGATGAGCCAATCCTGCTTGCAGGGCCATCCTTCTCACACTTTCCTTCAGTGCAGTCATCTTCTTAGCAGCCCTCCATGTCACTTGATCCAACAGTCACCTCCATGTATGCTCCCAAGCCCAAAGCCCCACCTCATGCCTCTCCATCATCTCCACGAACCATGGCCAGGGTACAGGTCCTTCAAAGCCTCGTAAAAATGTCTACAGCCGGGGCTCACCGCACAAGTGAGGGCTGTTGGGGTTTTATGCTTTGAACTCCAAGATAGTTGGAGGAGGCATGGAGGAAGGGGAGCTAGATGAGGAAGAAAGAAGACACGGAGAAAGGAAGTTGGCAGTAGGATGACCGGTCGACCGCATAATGGCAGGATGGTTGGAAGTTACAAATTGTGTTCCAGGCAATTGACTGGTAGTCTGTAATTCACAATTTGGGTATAGGCCGGTCGACTGGACCCTTTGCGGTAGCTATGTGTGCATGCAGGAACTTCCATTCTGCGGCAGATTTGTTTGGGATTCTTTCTCATATTATGCTAGGCACTGGTTGCACATTTAATAACTTATATAGGGGGATTCTAAGGCTTCATAAGTAATTAACTCTTGTATTCTCTTTCGTGCTCTGAGGCTTAGAGTAGAGAGAAGGCTTGAAGCATGAGGTTTGTTCATGGTCAAGGCTGAAGAAAGGGTTGAATACGAGTGCTTGTAATCTCAAAGGGATTTGAGAGAGCATGATTGTATTTTATGTTCTTCGACACAGTGAAATAAAAATCTTTTCTTGGTAGCGAGGCGGTTTAGCCGAACCACACTAATTCGTGTGCTTGTGTTTGTTTTTATTTGTATTTCCTTTGTCAGATTTATTGAGCAACCGTCTCTGGCCACAGGGATCGAATCCTGTTATTTTCACACCCGCTTTGCAGGCCTTATCGGACTGTGCCAAGCTCATGGATATGTTTCATTCAGGATAGATTGGGACAGTCATTACATGCATTGCACTGGCTTAACAAATAAATGGACCTATCTATCGGCCACGTGGTAGAATGGTTCTAATCGATAATTTCACGCATAGTAGTCTCATCTCTGTGCTTGCCAGCCATGTTACATGCATGGATGGACTGCAGGTAGTGAACGTATCAACCATTAAAGCTGATTCAGAAAGGCCGGTAGCCTTGGCCAGCACTTCACTAGTGGAGAAATTATTATAGCATAATTCCCTCAATTAAGCAAGAGGTACCTTCTTTGTGATTTACCTATTTTGCTTAACTATATGCATCTTTGTGATGATGATTTGATCGTCTTGGTGCCAAGCCCCGTAGGTACTTCTTTGTATCTTTATTATTTGATTAGATTACATGTTTAATAATGTTTATTAGATATGTAATCTTGTGTTTTGCAATCTGTTTATTGTGAAAAGATTGATTGATCAATGCTCTAATCACCAACTGAATGCCATGATCCTGGGAAGCAAAATGGACGGAAGAACCAACAGTGGTATCAGAGCTTGGTTGTAGTTGACAATTATTGCAAACCAGATTCAATTATTTAATATTTAATCACTATTTACACAATATTTAATGATGATATTATTTATTAATTGCAAAACGTGCACAAATTGATTTGCGGTGATTGTTAGTCATTAAATTATGATGTTAATGCATGATTATTGATCATTGTTGCCATGTTTAATCGTAGTAGTCTCTAATTATTGTTAATTATTGATGTTTTAATTAATTGAGGCTTGAAAAAGCATGCAATCGGCTATGTACCGATCGATCGCCCCTCAGAGCGATCGATCGCTAAGCAATCAATTTGTCGGAGGTTATAAAATTTTTATTTTTGAATGTTATTTGGCATAGATAAATTATTATATTACATGAGTTACTCAATTATAGTACATTTCTTTTTGTAGTCTACTAATTTTTTTTTCATTTCTTCATGGCATCCACAGGTACTGCAAATGAATTGAGCAAAACTGAAATGCTCAATGGAAATAACTTTGTGATGTGGAAGAGAAGGATTAAGCATATTTTATATATGGATGGTTGTTAATATGTGCTTGACCAGGTCCAAGAGGAATTACCTGAAAATGCAGGTGTTACAGCTCGAAAGCCTTATAAGAAATTCCTCGAGGATGACAAAAAGGCTCGCACTATTATGCTTACTTTTATGGATCCGGATTTGAACTTATTTTTGAAGATTTTAAGACTGCAAAATCTATGTTTGACGAAATAATTAACATACATGGTGAAAGTATAGGGAGGCATATCAGGTTGCTAATTGAACATGATCAAAATAAGAAAATGAGGGATGGGGATAATGTTCTGGAACATGTAAATGCTATGGTTGTGATAGCTAAGGAATTAGCAGCCCTTGGCAATGCTATTCGTGAAGGGCTCCGGGTGAACACCATCTTGGCTAGTCTTCCCAGCTCATGAGAAAATTTTGTGATAGTACTTAATATGCAAGATAAGAAGTTAACTATGAAAGACCTTTCTACTAAGCTTGGTCTTGAAGCAAAAAGGCGGATTCAAAAGACTGACTTTTCCTCTGTTGCTAACCTTGTTAATGATGCAGGTCCTTCAAAGAATAAAGACAAACTTGTTCCAAAGAAGAAAGACTTCAAGAAAAATGCACCCAAGGTTCAACCTCAAGAACAAAGGAAACCTGCAAAGGGCAAGAAGCTTTGCTACAATTGTGGGCAGGCATGCTATTTTAATGCCTAATGTACCAACCCTAAAGGGGAAGGGCCCTAATGCAGGTAGCATTGGCAATGCCAGTGGAGGAGGCCCACGCAAGGATGGGGTGTGTGTGGTCAGTGGGATTTTTCTTGGTGACACTAAAGACACACACTGGTGGTTAGAATTTGCTGCTTCTAGGCATGTAGCATCTTCTAAGGATTTCTTATTTGATATTTGCACTCTTAAGAGTGAGAAACATAAGGTGCTTTTGAATCCCCCTAAAGGAAACAACACTTAGAACGAGGTTGTTGCTATTGGGACTACTAAAGTGCTTTTGCCTGAAGGACAGTATCTCATCCTTACTGATATTTTATATGCACCATCTATTAGGTGCAATTTGATTTCTATTCCTTAGCTAGATAAGAAAGGTTTTGATATTAGATTTAGAAATGGACGAGCTACTGTGGGACGTGATTTTAAGGTTTCATTTTTAGCAAAATCAGTTAATGGTTTGTACCAGCTTATGACTGAAAATGCTATGGATGCTATGGTTATTGTTAATAATACTTCTAATTCTCAGTATATTGTGTGTTTGTCTGCGATGATTGTTTGCTTTGGCACTTGAGATTAGGTCATGTGCATGTTAAAAAATTGCACAGGATGTCAAAATGTGGCATGTTACCTAATTTAGTAAATGATCTAAAAGTGCGTGAGCATTGTTTATCAGGGAAGATGACTAGACATCCTTTCCCTAAAGGACAACACTCTAAAGAATTACTTGAGGTTGTACATTTAGATATATGTGGTCCCATAAATATTAAAGCACATAGAGGCATGGCATATTTCATAACCTTTATTGATGATTATTCTAGATTTGCTTTTGTCTATTTATTGACTAAAAAGTCAAAGGCATTAGACAAATTTCAGGATTATAAACTAGAATTTGAAAATCAACTTAGTAGGACCATTAAAGTTCTAAGGTCAGAGAGGGCATGTGAATATACCTTAGACCTATTTGATAATTTTTGTAGAACCAATGGAATAATTCATCAATTTACATTACCTTATACACCCCAACAAAATGGAGTAGTTGAAAGGTGAAATAGGACTTTGCTAGATATGGTAAGGTCAATGTTAAATCACTTAGATTTAGAGTCTTGTTTTTGGGGAGAGGCATTGGCTTCCTCTGTGTACATACTAAATCGGGTCCCCTGCAAAACAATTGAGGTGACGCCCCCTGACCTATGGACATGTAGAAGTCCTAATTTAGGGCATCTCAAGATATGGGGGTTAGAAGCACATGTTAATGTTCCTGAACAAAATAGGACTAAGATTGATTCTAAGACTATAAAATGTAATTTTATAGGGTCCAATGATCAATCCAAGGGTTACCAGTTTTTGACTCACCACGCTGATGGGTCATGGAGGCGATTGAATCTAGAGACGCCTACTTCCTTTAACATATCCTAAAATACCTTTAAAAAGAATAGAGTTATTTGATGTAGAAAAGTATAAGACATCGTCTAGTATACAAGAAGAAGTTGTAAAACCCCCAAGACTAATTGACAATATTACCCAAACATTGAGGCCACGTAGGAGCTCTACAAGATTTGTGAACTCCAAGGACACGTATGCCATCTTGGGTGAAGACAATGTGTCAATTTATGAACTCATAGATGATGACCCAACCACATTTGAGCAAGCTATTGATGGTCTAAACTCTAATGAATGGAAAATGGCTATTCAAGAAGAGATGGACCCATTCATGAAAAACGGGGTCTGGGAAGTTGTAGACTTGCCAAAGGGAGAAGGCCAATTGGTTGTAAATGGCTCTTCAAGAAAAATCTCAAAGCGAATGGTTCAGTTGATAAGTACAAGGCACAGTTACTTGCCAAAGGTTTTATTCAAGTTGAGGATATAGATTTTAAAGAAACTTTCTCACCTATGTCACGTTTAACCTCAATTAGATGTCTACTAGCCTTAGTTGCATACTTAGATTTGAAATTACAACAAATGAATGTAAAGATTGCATTCCTCAATAGTAATCTTAAGGAGGACATATATATGTAGGTACCTGAAGGGTTTATTACCTCGAGTCAAGTAGATAAAGTGTGCAAGCTAGTCAAAGCTCCCTATGGCTCAAACAGTCATCTAGACAATGATTTTTTATTTTCTATAAAGTTATAAGTGAATATGGCTTTGTTGTCAATGATTATGACCATTGTGTTTATTCTCTAGTTAAGGGAAATAAACTTATATTGTTATCATTATATGTAGACGACATCTTCTTGATGGGAAATGACTTAAACATGATACTTGATCTCAAGAAATGGCTTAATACTCACTTTGAAATGAAGGATAAGGGTGAAGCCTCCTATATTTTAGGAATAGAGATCAAGAGAGAGGCAGGAACATATGCTAAAGCCTATCATAGAAAACCTATATTAAATGCATATTGAAACGCTTTTGTGTAATAGGTTGGAAAGTCATTGATTCTCCCATCTAGAAGGGAACAACTTTGTCCAAAAAGATAGCACCTTCATGTGATGAAGAGAGACTGAAAATGCAGTCCATGCCATATGCACAGGTGGTTGGCAGTCTTATGGATGTCACGACCAATAGAAGATTAGATTTAGGTTTTGTGGTTAGCCTTGTGAGTAGATATCAAAGTAATCCAGAAATATATCATTGACAAGCAATTAAATGTTGTTATGGCAAAATTTGGGAGTGTGATTTTGTCTCTTAATATATGTCAATTTAATGTACAAAAATGTATGGGGCATATAAGAGGAAAAATAGGGTATATGTAGTACAAATTGGGTTATATGAAGAGATTGAGAGGAGACAATCTCGAGATGAAGCCAACACAAAGTGGATCTTGAAGAGAAAACCACCACAAGATGAAGCCACCAAGGTGAGGAAGGCACTCCAAGGTGAAGCTCAAGGAAAATGAAGATTGCAAAAGCCCAAGACAATGTGGGAGCACACCACAAAGCCCATGGCCAAGACATTACTTAAAAGCAACCTATTGAAGGCCCAACATGAAGACATACAAGAGGAGTGCATATTTTCTAAAAGATCAACTCACAACTATTATATCATCCATAGTTGTCCTCTAGGCCCATAGCTTTTGGATCAAATTTGTTGGGTTCAAAATGTTCTAAGAGAAACCCACTAACCAAAGTGATCCAAAGCTTCTTCCAAAGCCCACCTAAGATCTTTAGGAAAAGACACCTAAAAAAAGCCCATTTGTGAAATGGGTTCATAGGCTAAAGGAACCACCCACAAATGGGTTAATATGACCTAACCCACATAAAAGAACCATTAATGATTATTATTCCTCTCCTTTATTTGAAAGGGGTTCAAGATCTTGTTATGAGATCTTAGGAAGAGATTCAAGTCCTTTAGAGCCTTGATGCTCTTGATTATTCTTCCTCTCTTTTCTTTGAAAGGGGTTCAAGATCTTACTATAAGATCTTAGGAAGAGATTCAAGTCATCTTGGATCATGGTTTCTTTGAGCATCTAGAATCATCCTTTAGAAACCAAAACCCCCACTTGACCTTTGAACCAAATACTTCCAAATCCTCTCAAAGGTCTTGATTACTTTGATCTACTCTCTGGTCCCTCATTAGTGATTCGATGGGTTCATACCATTGACCCTTAAGAGTAGTTCAAAGTACTTTTAGCCATGGTTTCACTTAATCCTATAGAAAAATTCTTAGAGAAACCAATCCCTTGTCCAAAAAGCCTCTACAATTTCGGAGCATCATTAGTTGAATCCAAGGATGGACAATGGAAGTCTATTAGCTCAAAACTAGTTTGAACAAAACGGGTAGGATATCTCACATCCTCCCTTCAAGGGTATGCACTCTAGTCACTCTTACTTCCTAGAGTAAGTACTCTTAAATCTCTTCTTTACATGTGTTAGATTGTGGTGTAGACCAAAGTCAAACCACTCTTTTGAGAGACAATTGGGTCGGTGTGACCCATAGTGAGTGTGGATTCACTATTGTATGGTTCCCGATGATCCTAGCAAAACCGGTAAGTGTATGATGTTGTGGGTGAGTTAAAAACCCTCACTTAGTGGATGTCGGAGGTTCCTTGGATTAGGTGCTTCGAGAGTGGACGTACCCGTTGAAGCAAGTTGTTTGGCGGCGAACCACTATAAATCTTTGTGTGATTGATTGTGTTTACTCGTCTTACATATTGTTACACACACACCCACACATTCCACTCCTATTAAGTCTCTCTCACTTAAGCGTTTCTAATTACTTGCTAATAAGAGAATGTTGCATTGAATGATTATTTAAATTTTGAAGCAAGTTGCTTGGCGGCAAACCACTATAAATCTTTGTGTGATTGCTTGTGTTTACTCGTCTTGCATATTGTTACACACACACATTCCACTCCTCTTAAGTCTCTCTCACTTATGCGCTTCTAATTACTTGCTAATAAGAGAATGTTGCATTGAATGATTATTTAAATTAACATTATCTGTTAGTAAAATAGAGTGAGAGTTTTTTAAGTGGTTGTCCTATTCACCCCCCCCCCCCCCCCCCTCTAGGACTTAAGAGCACTTTCAAATGTGTCTTGAGGTACTTAATATGCACGAAAAATATGAAACTCACATTTAAGGATGATAACTTTACTTACATGGGGTATTCAGAGTAGATTATGCTTGGGATCCCGATGAGATGAAATCCACTGTCGGATTTGCGTTTATGCTTGGAGGCGGTGCTATTGCTTAGGCTAGCAAGAAGCAAAAGTGTGTCACCAAGTCTATTATGGAAATATAATTTATTGCTTGTAGCTGGGTAGCTTCTGAGGTAAGGTGGATTAAAGGTTTCCTTGCAGGGCTACGACTGTGTCTACATTCCATAATGGAGAAATCAGCTCAAGAGCCAAACATATAGAAATACATTATCATTATGTATTTGATATGTTAGAGCGAGGATTTGTGACAATAAATTACATTCTGACATTAAAAATGTTAGCCAATCCGTTGACTAAAGTTTTAACTACATATCAATTTTTGAGACATGTTTATAATCTCGGACATAGGAAAGACTAAGGCATACTAAGATTATGTCATCTCAAGGTTCTATGAGATGTGGCCCATGAGAGAATTGGGGGGGGGGGGGGGGGGGAGAGATTAGGCCTACCCACAGTGGAGAAGATAAAGTGGCAGTGCCACTTTCTCCTTCTCGCATACATTGATGCACAAGGTAGTTAGGATAAGGGTGATAGGTTTTTTGAAAAACCTAGAATTGATCCCTGTAAAAAAAAGAGATCATTGAATTAAATAAGAGCAAATCCTAGGAACGGGGTAGTCTTGAAGATTGGAGATAAACTCCAGGAAATTGTGCTCACCATGGAGATTGGCATAACAACTTCTATATATTTCTAATTTGCTCTCAATTCAAGGTAATTTTCTCACTCTTTCTCTCTCTAAATTTGCTTGTGCACTTGAGTTTTTTGGAAGAACAAAAAGAGGGCAGCTGCTTTATTGTGAATTAGTGGAGAAATTATCATAGCATAATTCCCTCGATTAAGAAAGAGGTACCTTCTTTGTGATTTACCTATTTTGCTTACCTATATGCATCTTTGTGATGATGATTTGACCGTACTAGTGCGAAGCCTTGAAAGTACTTCTCTGTATTTGATTTGCTTACATGTTTAATTGTGTTTATTGGATATATAATTTTATATTTTGCAATCTGTTTATTGTGTAAGGATTTATTGAACAATGCTATAATCACCAACCGAATGCCATGATCCTGGGAGGCAAAATGACCAGAATAACCAATAGTAATGAGGTAAATGATATTTGGGGAATCACCACAGATATGGAGTTTGCAAATACCAAAAGTCGCGGCCAAGGAAAGGCCCTGCCAGAAGGCCTCGACCTCTGTGGAATCACCACATAGTGATCACAAATGACTGCACTAACCAATGCCAACATAGAAGAGAGACATGTTGTGCCATCAAAGCATAGCTGAAACCTTGCACCCCACATTAGGTGGAGACCACGACACAAGCACTTCAACACGGGCAGCATTAATTCCATTAAATGAAATTGGAGGCGAGCTAGGCTGGGAACTGCATCTGGAGCCTTTTTTCTAGACGATTAAAGAAATTGAGTAAGTGATCACTACAATAAAATGGGCTTTAGAGATGGTTTCATTTCTATCGCTAATAAATTCGTCGAGAAAGATTAGTTGTTTCCATGGAAAATAGTTTATGGAGAAAAAGTTATTAATACCGATAGATTATAGGGACGGATAAAAAATCGTCTCTAAAAGTATACAAATTCCATGGTTTGTTCCATCGTTAGAAGATCTGTCGTTGATATTGTAGTCTCCATGGCTTTTTTCGAAGTTAAAAGATCTGTTGATAGAAATACTGAATTTGGCCCCTCAATTGACCCTACGGTTTCTCCTCATTTTTTTGTTGAAGTGCCCTTAGGGTCTTCCTTCTCCCAGATCAACCATGTTCCTCTCTTTTTGGGTATAAGACCTTCCTCTCAATTTGAAGAAATTATATCCCTTTTTCTCAATCCCATCCCCCACTTCTCCTATCCTTTCCCCTCACTTTTAACCCTCATCAAGCAAAAATGAAGGTCAACGGCCTTCATCCACTAGAGTACCAAAGACCCGAGAGGAGAAAGAGGGAGGGAAAGGCTCCCATGGCCATAGATGTTCCAACAATCAATGGGGTAAAATAGATTATTTTTCTCACACTTTTTTCTCTGGTCTTGCAACAACAACCATTAAAGCACTTGAAACATAGCATTTTCTCTCATTGATTTACTTTCTATATGCCCAATAAGTTCTTGTGTCAAAGATGTATAACTTTGCATTTTTTTGTGATGATTAACTCTAGCTACTTGATCACTCATAGCCGATCCAAATCCCAATGATTGATGTTGATCAATGTCTTCTAGTAAAGTAAAAAAACATACTTTGCTGCTCGCATGCATACATGGATCTAATTTACATATTAATTGAGCTTTTTATGAAAGATTTTTGGTTTGGTTGACATTAATAATGTTTTGACTTTGGCAAAGAAACAAAACATAAACTGTCTAAATACCATTCATCTTATGGATACACATGTACCATGATTCTTAAAAAACAACAACCTACATATTTTTTCCCAATGTAATGCTAAAATAGTTTTTGATATTTATATGATACTTTCTTGTTCATCTTTCATGCTTGCATTTGAAAGTATAAAGAATATGAAATACATAAACCCAAGCATGTTGGGTGTACAAATGATTAGTTTTCAAAATTGCAACTAAAGGATTAGTACATTGATGTAAAAGCGCTTTCAATTGTACATTTCATAATAAGTGATGGAAAGGACTATAGTTTCTATTATATAAATTTTTTGTGATTTTTAAGATAAACAATGACCTTTACATTCCATAAACTATCTATCTATTTCACCTTTCGTAGGTCCTTGCTAATCCTTAGAGTTGCTTACCTATTGGTTTTTTAAATGTAGGTATAGTGCATAAACTTCATTAAATTCGGTATTGGGAGTGCATCCTCCTTAGGTTAGATTCACTCTAGCTTTGTTACATTCCTAAATTCAGATAGAGGTGGCACATTTCATAACAAAGTTGAGGTATGTATTAGCTTATGCTTGTTTTACTTAAGCTCATGCAATGCTTCTGTTAGTGGACTTCTTCATAGAGGGATTCCAAGGAAGAATTATTAGACAAGTGGCATTGGTGGACACTAGACTTTGATGTAGGCTCACTTTAGAAAAATTTAATTGCTGTTTTGACATAGATTAAGAAAAGTTGTTTTCCTTAATGCTCTTAAGAAAATGAGCTGATTTCATCCCCATGGTTGTTAATAAGCTATCTTTTGCATTTACTTGGAGTCATTTTGAGTTTGGTACTAGTTGTGTTCAATGTAAACTTACGACATTTTAAACTATTATTTTTAGTATGATTGGTGATTACCATGGATATATCTCCGCAATATGTACTCACCAGCTTATATAACGAGAATTAGAAACTTTATTGAGTTGGCTTGTCAACATACAAATAGTGTCAATAGATGCAGATGTCCATGTAGGAGATGTATGAAAAGATATTACAGGAATGTTGATGATGTTGAAGTCCATTTGTTGGACAATGGAATGGACAGAACTTACACTTTTTGGGAGCATCATAGCAAACCCAGTTTTGCAAGGATGGACAATTACAAAGGTATGGATCACGGGGAGCATTTTGTTGGCATGCGAGAAATGTTGGAAGAAATTCGTGTTGGGGTTTGTGTGGATATCCATTATCTAGAGATTGATCAAATGGAACATAGTAACCGAAGTGATCATGATTTTCTAGAAAGTGGTGATCCAGGAGAATTTGGTAGGTTGATAGCTGATGCTCAACGACCACTTTATCCAGGTTGTGAAGTCTCCAAGCTAGAGTTTCTATTGCAATTGCTTCATGTAAAGACAATTAATCTATGGAGCAATAAATCTCTTAGCATGATCCTCAAGTTATTTAATATTGCATTACGTGATGGGGAGAAGATGCCAGCCTCTTATTATGAAGTTAAGAAGTTAATGTGAGAATTAGGACTCATTTATACCACAATACATGCATGTGTAAATGATTGTGTACTTTGCTGAAAAGAGCATGAAAATTGTACTGAGTGTCCACGTTGTCATCACCCAAGGCATAAAAAAAGAGCTAGAACATGTAAGAGCATTCCTCGAAAGGTCCTTTGTTACTTTCCTTTGAAACCTAGGCTACAATGACTCTTTATGTCAATGAAGACGACTATAGACATGAGATGGCACAATGATAAGCGAGTCAACGAAAAATGGTTATTTAGGCATCGAGCAGATACTCAAGTTTGGCAAGAATTTGAGAAAGAGCATTAGTAGTTTGTTCGTGATCCTTGAAACATTCGACTTGGCCTTACAACAAATGGATTTAATCCATTTGGTAATATGAACAGTGGGTATAGCATGTGGCCAGTCATGCTCATGCTTTATAATATGCCACCATGGAAATGCATGAAGGATCCATTCATTTTCATATCGTTGCTTATTTCTGGTCCTAAAGCACTAGGAAATGATATTGATGTTTATTTGAGACTATTGGTTGATGAGCTGAAAGGCTTGTGAGAAATTGGGATTGAGACATATGATGTCGTAACAAAACAGAAATTCCAAATGCATGCAGTGGTGTTGTGGACTATAAATGACTTTTTTGCTTATGGAAACTTATCTGGATGGAGCAACAAAGATTTCTTAGCATGTCCTAATTGTAACAAAGGTGAAAATTTTCAAAGGTTGAAGTATGGACAGAAGACATCTTACATGGGCCATCGTCGATTCCTACCAACCAAGCACAAGTTTAGAGTCCGGTATAATGATCAATTTGATGGCAAGCCAAAGAGGAGGAAAAAGCCATCGATGTTGTCTAGAGATGAATTGTTAGCATAATTGGATATGTAAAGGATGTGAAACTTGGGAAGGGACCTCATAACAAGAAAAGAAAACGTGTTGAGTGGGAGTTGAATTGGAAAAAAAGAGTATATTTTTTAAATTACGCTATTGGACAACACTCAAGCTACAACACAATTTGGATGTTATTGAGAAGAACATTTGTGATCATGTTGTGGGAACACTTTTCGACTTAGATAAGAAAACAAAAGATATTATTAATACCTGCTTGGACTTGGAGGATATGGGCATAAGGCATGAATTGCACCTAAGTAAAAGTGGAGATAAATATGTGATGCCAACTGCATATATTATCTAAGAATGAAAAAGGAGCTTATGTGAATGGTTGAATTTAGTGAAATTTCCAACTGCATATGCATCAAATATATCTCGGTGTGTTAACGTCAATGAGCTCAAGATATTGGGAATAAAGAGTCATGATTGCCATGTCTTCTTACAAAGACTTCTTCCTATTGTGTTGCATGGATATTTGAATGAGGAGGTCTCCATGGCATTGAGTGAGTTGGGTTTTTTCTTTAAGGAGTTGTGCAACAAGACACTAAAGTTGGATGTATTTAAGACTCTCAAAACTGATATTGTGTTAATATTATGCAAATTGGAACAAATATTCCCTCCCTTATTATTTGATGTTATGGTCCCTTTAGCAGTCCACTTACCACAAGAGGCAATATTAGGTGGACCCAGACAATATAGGTGGATGTACCCAATTGAAAGGTAACTGAGTTATTTTTTGAATAAATTCTTGTTTGTACTATTTATTATTCGAACACTTTTAAATAAGTTCCTTCACACCTTAAAACAATATGTGCGGAATAAGACATGGCCAGAGGGATCCATTGCAGAAGCATATATTGACAATGAATGCTTCACCTTCTATTCCATGTACCTTCGAGTTATTGACACTATGTTTAATCGTGAACAACGGAACAATGATGCATGTGACAACCGCTAGTGCATTGGGCATTCTGTTTTTGGTCAAAATCTTCGACCTCTAGAATCTAGAATAGTTCACATCCTTAATCTAGCAGAGTTCACTAAAGCCCAATATTATGTTTTGAATAAGTGTGAAGAATTAGCTCATTATTTTGAGTAAGTGAATGTATACTGAGATTCAATACATAAAAAATTTATCAAAGTTTGAACACACAACGGAGGTATTCATAATTTTTAATAGAGGGAGCATAAAGCAAAGCTCATTATGCAAAACCCTCAAAGGCAAGAAAAACAATTCACTAACTGGTTTGTGAATCATGTAAGCTACCTCATCCTTGAATAACATACCTTGTCGTCTATTGTATGCGAATTGATTGATTGATTAATTCTAGTTTTTTACATATTTTTCCATTAGATAACACAATTATGACATGAAGGATCACAAGTTGCCACTGATGAACTCTATGCATTAGTGGATGGTCCAGATCAACGAATCAAAAGATACACCGAATGCATAGTTAATGGGCTGAAGTTCCACACAAAAGAGCGTGAGAGAAACTGTCGAACTCAAAATAGCAGTTTGATTGTTACGGTATTTTGATAGACATAATTGAGTAATCCTACTTGTTTCAATATAAGGTTTTTCTTTTGTGAATGGTGGAATATTGGAAGAAAGACAGAAATAAGAAGAGAAGTCCACTTCACCAGTGCTAATACCTCTGACGTTTGGTATAAGGATGATCCTTTCATTCTTGCAAGTCAAGCCAGGCAAATTTTCTATGTTAGTGACACCAAATTGGGTGGTATTTGGCAAGTTGTCCAGGGTTTAAAGCCAAGAAACGTGTATGATGTTGTGGAGGCAAGAATGAAGGACCAAACAACGTAAATGAAGAGGCATATCAAGAAGAGGAGCATATTACACATGATGGGATTGTTCATCATATCAATGAGAGTGAAGGCAATCAAGATGAATTAATGCCATTAAATAGACCGGACATGGAACCAGTTGATATTGCAATAGCTAAAGTCATTGCCAACACAAAATTAGCTAAATTAGATACTAATTTCATTAATGATGTTGAAACTGATGTAGAAGATGATACTCTGAAAGAGTATGGTACAGAAGAGGAAACACTTATCGAGAGTGATGATGATACAGACCTTGATGAGGGGTAGTCATTTCTTATATTTTATGTTGTTTGTTTTCAAGAAGAAAATAGAGATAGAGATAAATGCATAATAGTCTATAACTTGTAGCTCTCTTTTTTTTGTGGTTTGAATTTTTATACTTCATCTATTTATTATGATGCTAGAATGTTATGTTGTCATGCTATATTTTATTTGGAAACACGGGAATGATGTCATGCTATATTTTAATCAAAAGATGCAACATCTAAAGTAGAAAGTAGAAACCAGGGAGAAGAGAGTCTATTATAGGTAGAGAACCAGGGGAAAATCTAAAGTAGAAAGCTTTGGGTGAAGGGTAGCTGGCAGAGCATTGTCTACATCCCCCAAAGTAGAAGGCTTGGAACTTCAACGATAGCTCATGTTTGTTCTTATTTTACCCGTCTTTTTTGTTGGTTGAATGAATCAGTTAAATCATATATGGGGTGCTCTAATTTATGAGATGTTTGAGAATTGTATTTGTAGGAGGGTTGGCAAATATTTTCTATATAATTTTAGGGAAATGATAATGGTGCAATGAATTTGCCCAACAAATGTGGTTGTTTTTGTTAGGACAAGAAAAAGTGGATTCGATTTCTAAGTTTTTATGCCTATTAGATAGTTCTGGATTCGAAATCTACCTTCTCTCTTTTCCTTTTTTTGTGATGAATATTCTCTTCTTTTCTTTCTTGTGATTATGATTATGATAGATAGGTTGTAGCATTTGCATTTGAAAGATTACTATGCTTTTCTCCTGTAGTGAACTTGTGATGTGAATTTTTTGAAAGACTGGGTCATCATTTCATTATTGTTGTTTGGAGGCTTTTTGAAAAGATATATATTATATTTCTACATTTGCATTCTTTTTTTATGGAAGGTGCATTTTAGAAGTGTTGTCTCACCTTTTTAATAGAAGCATATGAATAGAGTGTTCAACATATTCAACAAATAGGACTAAAGTTGGCTGAGCTGCAGATGCCTTGTTCCTTATTGTTTGTAAGAGACCACCAAATAGGAGCTAAGCATGTGTAACCTTCTTCTTAATTGTATTTTGTTTTTGGGCTTTTCAATGTATGTATATTGGTCCCAGACGCGATCGATCTTCAAACACAAGAGGAATTCAAGGGCACGATCGATCGCCCCCCCCCCCTCTCGCAATTGATCGTATCTACTGGAATTTATTGGCAACTGGATAGGCAATCGAAAACCCCACTCCCGATCGATCGTAACTGCTAGAATTTTCTGTAATCAGGATGCGTGATCAACCGGCCTACCTCAGATCGCTCGTATCTACTGGAAACTGCTGGACATATGAAGCGCGACCAACCTCGATCGATCGCGCCCACTAGATCACTCTCGCGATCGACCATCTTGCAGGTCACGATCAATTGCCCACCGCTCACCGCTCGATCGATCGTCCAGATTCCATGGCGATCGATCGCATCCCTACAGCGATCGATCGGCACACTCAAATGTTTGTCTTTTGTCATTTGTTTTTCAAGCCCCTTGGCTTTAGGGTCCTTTAGGGGAGTTTTCTGTTTACCTCTCCTTGAGTTGAGGAGCTATTTGTAATATCTCATCCTTTGTAAGCTGCCTAGTTTTGTTTCTTAATAAAATTCTCAATTATAAAAAAAAAGCATGTATATTGTTTATATATTGCTGATTGGATCACTTACCATATATCTGTACATTTCCTTATCCTATATCTCAAGCCATTGCCATTAAATCAATAAGGGTGTTGATCTAGTACTAATACTGTAATCAATGCTGCTTTTTATATATGTCAAGTTACGCCAACCACTATTATACTAATTTGATTGTCTTAATCTATATTAATAGTTTTCTCGTCAAAAGTTATATAAATTTTTCATTTTAACTCAATGCTAAAAAATGTAATAAGAAGTCTTCTTTCTAGTCACTAACTATTCTTTAGCATTTTCATCATTTTATACTAACTTATAAGATTATGAAAATTATTCTTCAGCATTTTTTGTGCTAAAGTAGGAGCTTTTAAGTCATTTCTTTGTATAGGTATGGCACATGGACGCAAGATGGGAAAGGTAGTAATGACACAAAGTGAGAAGGGGGAGTCCTTTGAGGCCTCACAGGTTCCTTTGCATGATGCAGGTAATGTTGTCTCATCTCGTCTTCAGTCATACTACATAAGATTGGTTTGTAATTGTTAAGTTTACTCTTCTAGGTTTATCTAAGAGGAGAATATGTGGGAAGGCTGTCAACCGTAAATTTCAAGAAGTGTGTGATCGTATTGGGCAACAACGATTGGAAATGCTTGATGATAAATGGAGACCAATATGTAAGCAAGGCAAGGAGCTAATTCGCAAGGCAACAATAATTTGTTAGAGAAATATGTAACTTCTTGAAAAGGAAGATGGTAGTTTCGAAAATGATTGGAGAAGACTTGAGAAGTCTTCAAAAGATTTGTTGCACGATAGGATCAAGGTATATGATTAACTTTGGAATATTTATTTTATTCTATTCCAGTAACTATTAGTATATTAGTTATTTTTTTATATATGTACAATACTACTTATCAGGAAAAGATTGTACTGGTTGGAACTCCCACACATGTTCAGGCTGCACTTGATAGGATATTTTCTGAGAGGCGTAAAGACTTTAAACATTCCATGTGTAAACACAACAACAAATTCCCAAATCATGTTGTGGCACTTGCCAATTTGAGAAAATCACATCAAATGTATGGGAAAAGCTTGTGTTTGGTTTGCATCAAATCATTTCAAGGTTTGTACATACCATAATTTCTTACTGTTTACTAATCTATTGGTGAATGAATTCATGCTAATCTAGAGTTTGGAATTCAATGTAGAAAATTAGTAAGGCAAATATCAAAAACCGAAAGCAAGTGAAAACTCAAGCCACTGGCGGCTCAGAATCATTTGTTGAATATAGGGAGGAATTGGTATTTTTTTAACAGCTTTTATACAATATATATGTAGGAGAAATATTACAACTATTTGGCATGCCTTCATTCTTTCTAATAATTAAACGATGCAGCGACTGACCAACCAAGAAATTGAGGGTCCAAACAATCTGATTGATTTCTACAACAAGACCCACTTTTCAAAGAAGTGAAATCGATGCATTAGTGAGGATGCCAAAAACTTACATGTAAGACATGACTTATTTGTTGTTTTCATATTGCATATACATTAAAGAATGTTTGTTAGCTAGTTACCTCTAATATGTAAAACTCATATGCTTTGATTTAATTGCTAGACAAAATGCTTAAATAACGAGAAAAGGAACAAATGTCAGGTGCAAATGCATCTACACAAAATGACATTGACAACAAGATAGCCTTTAAAATTTTGAATTGTGACTCTTGTGAGAAGGGGTATGTTCGAAGTCTTGGACATGGTGAGATGGCTCCATCTTCATCAAAAGGAAAGTTGTCTACACAACTCAATGAGACAACTCACTAATTGCAGAGTTGAGACTGCATAAAGTGAAGCTTCTAAAGCTCGTAATAGGCTTGAAGATTATGAAAGACGCTTGAAGGAACGAAAAAATAAACATAGGGAGCTGATGGCTTTCATGAGGGAGTTGAGGGAGCAATGACATAGTCCTTCTTATTAATAAATGTCAAAGAATTTTTTTTCAAACATGAAATTTTCTTAACCTATTCTTAATTTTAATTCCTCTACTTTGTAAATTGCATTGAGATATATGCTAGTCATTTACAAAAATCTATCAGAAGGTAATAAATTGAAATTATCCTTATGATCTCTAAGTAAATCATGGACTCTATTAACCCTTCACCATGTAATTTCTTAGGCTGACTATAAATTTGTGGTCTTTATTTGTCATTAGGTGGGTTTAAATTGCTTGGCCTTTAACATTTTGGAGACAACTATATGCTTCTTGTATTTTGTGAATACATGAAAGACAACAACCAAGCAAAGAACTACCTTTTGTTGTGTTAATTGTCAAAGTCTAGTACCCTACAAGAGGAAACTTCAAATTGTGTTGATTGCCAACATTATGTGAATTTTTTGTGTAAATGTATTTTGAAGAATAGAGGATTGCACAGATAAATTAACTCAATGTAAATGACTTAAATATTTTGTATATGATGATTTTCTTAAACAGGGTATGAACTTTGTTTTATTTGAGCATGTTTATTAATAAATTTATTGTTGTGTTATGTTGATAATGAGGTGGTTTATTTCCTCATTTTATTATATTAGATTCTTGGGACAAACAACATCTGTCATTATTACTCATCCGTCGATAATACTCACTATCGATGATTAGTTCCTATCTATCATTTTTGAGTAGTTGTGATGCGCCATTTTTTTATGGATTGAGCGACAGAAAATATTTCTCTAATTATCTTTTAACGACGGATTATGTGCATGTAGCGATGGATTGTTCAGTCGCTAAAGCCTATTTTTCTTGTAATGTGAATCATAGGTTGCCTACTTTCAAAGATTAAACCATTCCGAGTATTCCAGACAGTTGGCCGCATGTGAGTCTTTGTCCTGAAACAAAACACATCAATTAAAGTGCAAGGTAACTGAGAGGCATGGCCATCCATCTGTTGGGAAATCAACGGGTGGTTCAAAAAGTGAGTTCGTAACAAATAATGATCAATCCAATGTTCTCAGCCTAGGCAAGTGATAGAAGTTCAGATGACAAGTATGAATCACTGCCCAAGCGCGAAGAGCACACAAGCATAGTCAAATACCAAATATACGTGTGGTTCGGCCAATTATTTAATCCACCAAATAGTTTCACTATCAAATTAAGATAATTATAAGATTAACTCACCAAATAAAACCGAGATTGCTAGCCAACAACCTCTCTCAGCACCTTTAAGAGTTGTACAAGCAAATCTCCTAGAACAAATAAAACCCTAGAACAAACAAGCAAAAATCATAAACTAGACTCATGTTACAGGGTTTTTATAGGCTTTCCCACCATTAAAAAGACACATCTTGGGCTTAGAAGACCCCAAGCCTAGTAGGAGCAAGAATCCTAATGAAAAGTCGTCTCAAAATAAAAGTTTTCCGTATGCATGCATAGTTTTCAGAAAGGCAACCAATCTACCACTAATATAATCAATCTACCGCTAGCACCGGCCTACCGCTAGACAATCTATAAACTTCAGTAGCCTATCCGGTGGCCCACCTTTGGAGTTCTCACCACCGTTGGTACGTATAAAGAGGAGGTACCTCTTTATACGTACGCTCCTTTCTTCACATGGATGACATACCGGCTCTGACTATTACTAGGCGCAGCGTCCACAGCCACCTACACTAAGGGGCCGTTTGGGGCGTGATTAAAAGCAAAACATCCAGATGGGCCATCCATGCACGTAACATCCAGATGGGATGTTTTGCTACACTGTAGCATCTGGATATTTTATATATCCAGCTGAAACACCTCAGGACGTATTTCAGCTGAATGTAAAAATCCACATGGATGCTACAATAAATATCCAAAATCCAGTCTGGATGTTTTTGCAATAATCACGCCCCAAACGGCCCCTAACTTATACTTTCTACTCCCGTCAATGGCCACTGCCACATTTACCTGGATTGCACTGGGTCCAGCTTCCAGCAGCCTCCGTTCTCTGCTAGTAAGCCATGAAGGATACTCCCCATTCAATCTCTCAAACGCATGTTCTCCTCTAGGTGGCGCAAGAGAAGCTATGACGGCTAGTGATGTGCTGGCCAAGGCCACCAGCTTTTCTGCGTCAGCTTAATAGCTGGTATATCCACTCCATGCAGCCCATCCATGCACGTAACATGATTAGTAAATACAGAGCTGAGCCAAGCATGCACGTCTGCATGGCTTTCTTTGCTAAGCATGTGCAATGCCTGTAATGACTGTTCTAATCTGTTTCGTGACAGATCCATGAGCTCAGCACAGTCAGATAAGGCCAATTTCGGTCTTACATCGTTCATCTGAAGGCTTGCAAGGCGGGCGGCCTCATCGGCATGGTGAGCTGGACCCGGGTCATGGCAAGACCTTATCTAATGAGTATACTAAGTGTGCATCTTAGTATTTAATAGGTGTTATTTAATAGGTGTGTGCATACATTGATATTGTACTCCCTTCAGTCACTTATAATTGAAATTGTCACATAATTAGTCAATTTTATTGAGATGTGGAGTCCACAATAAAAGCCCAGGCTTTTCAAGCAAGTGAGTCACGTTTTGATGCGGAGGCCTCTTGCCCTCACCTAGGGTCGCTGTTGGGCAGCCGTTGCTACTGAGAATAATAGGAAACAATGTCATCTAATTTTGGTACACATATTTTGCTAATTGTCACAATTAAAAGTGACCAGATGGAGTACAATTTACTGCTTTGGAACTACAGTACTACAATTTTAATTAGTCGAAAGTTTTTATACGTTCAATGCAAACATTCATTAGACATAAGGAGAAGCATAAACTATCCTTCTGTCCCACTTTTAAAAAGTTGTCCAGCGAACGAGTAAATCATGTGGTTTGGTTGGAGAGTGGCAAAGGACTCCCTCATAGTATCCTTCTGTCCCACTTCTCAGGTATCTCCTTTAAAAGATCTCAATTGCTCCTGCGACTGGCCAATTCGGAGTTGTTGGAGAGTGGCAAAGGACTCCCTCATAGTAGAGATAGCTTCAAAAAATCGAGTGCAGGAAGCTAAAGCAACAGGAATTGGACGCAACATTTCCTTCACCAAATTAAAAAGTAGCAAACAAATAGAATAGTTAGGTCTCTTATATAAATTGAACCATGACAAAAATGGTTAGCTAATTATATCAGAAAATTCTAATGAGGATGGGTGATCTACAAGATTTCCTTCCCCACAAATATAGGTACTGGAAATAGGCCCCCTTGTCTATATATATATTAAAATTAAGAAGAATCTAAAAACTCCAGTTGAACTTCCTGCATGAGAAGAAGATATGTGCTGATAAAAGCGTCAAAATGTATGGTATGCAAGAAAACTCATTTTCCTTCTTGCTTCTTGAAGACTGTTGAAGGACAATCCAAACAATATATCCTCCAACAATCATTCACTGTATGCTACCCCTGAATAAAACTGGTCATGCTAATCTCAGCTTTATGCTATTGTTAAATAATAACCAAATCAACATCCCCTCCAAACATTTGAGAGGCATTAATTCAAAACCTTGCAGCCATTGTTTCACACTATTATCAACGTCATCAAATTCTAAATATGACCAGTTGAGTAAGTGTAGAGTCCACTCAGCCATAGCAAGCTGATTTTTTTCCTATTTGGGAACCTTCCATTACACACTAAAAGGCAATGTTGGTAGTTGAATAACATTAAGCATGGCAAAGGAATACAATGTATGCAGTATTTTATATAATTCTTTGTAAGAGACTAAATAACTTGAATAATGCATCCACTTTCCTCCAAATTATGCTCAAAACAAGGGATTATACTTACCCCCCAGACTGATGGTGGTTCTCTAAAATTTTGACTCCACTGGAAATTAGAAACAGAAGCGGTCAAAGCATCATAATCAGTTGCTGCCCTACGCAACAACTCTGAGAATTGTTTCTGCAGAGCCCAACCAATATCAATTCAAGAAATCCACAATCTAATGTGAAAGAAGAATCAAGATATAATAGGATGTTGTATGTAAGTTTCCCCAAGGAAAACAAAACTGCTCAAATTTCATGGTTTTCTTACCTGATATTCTGCTTCCACTGGAATACAATCTTGTGAATAGGGTTGTTGAAGTCGAGCAATGATGCGGTCCTGACAAAAAGCAAATAACAATTGAGTCAAAACAACACAAGGTAACCATAATTTAGCAACATTAATTTTTACTGAAAAACTCAAGCAATCTAGTCTCAATTACAATTTATAACAATCTGTCACTGTTTATATGTCATGCATTATAAAATGATGTGAAAAACAAAATAAACTATGGAAACCCAAAGGATCTCTTTACATGAATCAGATACTAAATATTTTGACAAACAAATTACCTTATTCTGGATTACACCTTTTAGATTGGAAGTCATACTTGCCAAAGAATCACATTTCTTTTCCATTTCGGCTACATGTGTTAGATGAGCCACATTCTTATCTTCCTATAAAATTGAAAGGCAAACATCAGATTTCGTTTCTCCTAAGTATAGGAGGTCTCCAAAAAAAGTTGCAAAAAACAAGTTTATTCTTCAACCACAGGAAGCCAGCCATGTCTCAGCCAAATTTTGCTTAGATAGGAAGCCAGCCATGCCCCCAGATATAATGGGTCTGCAGTAACAAATTTGTAGTAGAATCATAGTCCCTCCGTCCAAAAAACCTGGCTGCAATTGAAAAATTACGAATCCAGCATTAGGTGGCTGGATTTTAATTTCAAATTGGAAGTGTCATCCAAAGACGTAGGACTTATGGCTTCAAATGCTGTGGGCACTACAAGCCAATAATTTTAACTCATTTTCAAATGCAGCCAGGTTTTTTTTGCAAGAAGGGAGTATATAAAAGCCTCAAAGTAGAATACGGTGCCTAATGACTATTAACAAAGTTTGATATAGATTTTTAAGAGTCAGTTTGTTTGGCCTATACTATGGAAGGGATCCAACATTTGTGGGCACTTCAAAAATTGCCCATTCTCAGCTTTTGATATTGTCACCTTTTCATGTTGTCCCTTCAAATGAAATTCAACTAAAAACCCCTCACATCACACCTCATGCACATATTCTCAACATCTTGTCACTTCACTACATCTAAACCCATTTGACTTGAGTAACAGATCTTCATACTGTGTTTGGGCGCTTTCCGCTTTATTTTTTAAACTAGAACAGTGAATGGTCCAAAACCAGTTTGGCGGTGGCTTCCCTAAGATATAAGAAGGCCTAGTTCCCTATGTTAAGTTTACCAGGAATTAAAACATCCCTTGGGTTGTTTTTACTTGAAAAACGAACGGGCATCGCACATGGACACGCTGAAAACGCATTGACTGATTCTTTTCTTCCTCTTTCCTTTTATTTCTGCTGCTTCCACCTCCACTGTTTCTCTGCTTCTTCCTCCTCCTCTGCCCATGCCTTCTTCCGCACAGTTGCTTCCCTCACCATCTCCTCCTCGTCTAACACTACCTTTGCATTCAGATTGAAAGAAGCAAGACCAAAAACAGCGAGTGGATTTGTCAGATTGCCTTTTTTCCTCTCCTCTTCCCCCTCCTCTTTTCCTTCTTCCTCTTCAGCTTTCCAAAGGAGGTTAACCCTAAATTCGTCCCTGCAAAGATTGTCTTTTTTGTTGCAAAGATTTGAATTTAATTCGTCAAATTTGCTTGCAAACTTGAGAATCAATGTAGTTTTCCATGGAGTCCTGGTCAAACCCCATCTGATTCGGAAAAATAAAAACCTATCTGGTTCAAATCCTCTGGTTTACCTTTCTTGTTTCCCATGAGTGTTAGATTCTGAAAATATAACGATTTAGCAAAACAGGTTGAAACGTTTGTTGCACCAACTTCAAAAAATACATCGACAAATAAGTGAGATATATTTTAGGGACAAAAACCCTTCAAAAGCCAAAACGCTGTTACCAACTGATCCCTTCCAATATTTTCTACAGCCCTCAATTCATTAAACTGTAACATGTTCTTGGCCTTTAGAGTCCGGCCATCCAATCCTTGTTTCAGCTAGCACTTTTAACTGTTAATAAGGCAAACAACCTACCAGGGTCCAAGCATGAGCAGTCCTTACTTCTCACCCGAACTTTGTTTATACTATACCCCTTGATTTTTTTTACCGATTCTTTGTTAGAATACAAATTCTTCTCCAATTTATTTCCCTCCAACTCAAAAATGTATCACATTTTACCTATAGTTACATTATCAACCAGCCTTTGGTGCCCATACACAACACAGTCAGAAGCAAATTGTGCATCAATAAAAATCGCTCTATAAACAACCATCTTTTGCTAAACTGGACACTGATATGTGAGGAGAAGACATAAATAGAAGTGAGAAATGCAGCCTAAAAAAAGCACAAGAGAAGTGGAGACAGCATGTAGATATACAAGTATTCAGATGTCAATCCATTAATGGCAACAAATGCAATTTGTGTAAAGACATGATACAAACAAGTTGTATTGACACACTATAGAGTGAATGTTACTATGCAAAGGTTCCGTATTTAAATTTTCCCTAGAGTTGAAAACCAACTAGTGAAACAAAATGTTTTCAGGGGCAGTGCTGAAACAATTCTTATATGTGTTAAGATCTTTTTCATGAATTTATACATCAATACCTTTTGTACACAAAAAAGAAACAAGCATACCTCCCTAGGGGACATTTCTGAAAAATATAAACCAAACTGAGATCATAAACAAACCAATGCAAAGTATAAGTAGCTCACAAGATGAGTCCTTTCCAATCTTATGAAGTGTCATGCAGTGCTCGAGGGATCAAATCAAATGGAAAGAAAAAGAAAATGCATCTAAGCTATTTAGATCGCTAAGTTCCAAAAACTTTTCAGTAAAAATTACAGAAAAGGATTAAACACTTCAAAGCAAGGTGGTGTGTTCACCAAATAAGTGAAGCAGAGTGCCAGAGACAACACCAAGAAGAACAGCATTTACTATCCATCTGTTTCTTACAAATAAGTACAAATCAAAATCCATCACTCTAATCAGTCGACGTAACTGATCAATTGCTCAACTATCAGCTACTAGGGTCAATAAGATCAATATATGATTAGACAGTAAAATATAGCCCAAGTTTCGTAGAAAGAACTTTAAGGTACCAGTGAATAAGGATAGACAATATGCATAAGGTACCAAACGTGAGAACATAATCTCAGCGAATAGCTAATACTCCCTCTGTCACATATTAATTGTCTGGACTTGGAGAAAAAACTTGCCCCATAGTGATTGTCCTATTTCATGTAATTAGTGGATGGAGTAAAAAGATTAATGAATTGGTTTCCTCAAATACCACATGTTTTCAAATGCAGATAGTTAATATGGAACGGAGGGAGTATAAAAATAGGTATGAGGAAAACTAAGATACCAACAAAAGCATAACGTGTAATTGGAGATGATATTGAAATTAAAAAAGGAGATAAAACCTGCAAAATTATTGAAGAAACATGTGAAGAACAGACTTGTTCTAGAAATTCCTCATCCCTTTCTAAACAACAAGAAATAGAATTGCAACTTTTAAATTCAATCAAACATAGGGTACTTAAATCTACATCTTCATGTATAAATCTTACACAATTATTGAATAAACATGTGAAGAACAACATGTTCTAAAAATTTCTGATCCCTCCGCTACAACAAGGAATGAAATAAAAAGTATTAAAATGCAATTATATATAGAATTTATAGAAAATTGTGAATGCTAATCAAATGAATATCAGAGAAAAACGACCACAAAGCATTAATACATGGTTATATTGGCCAGATATTAGTGTTTATCTATCGTCTTACATTGTCACACACACTGTTCAATCTTAAGATATTTCATTCACAGGAAGGTTTATTTCTGATCAAGCGGCATAGGGCCAAAAGTAGCACAAAAAGTTATTTCTAGTGAAATTTTTTAAAGGGATTTCAAATACCCCACCTTGCGACCCTGAAGTTCAACTTGCAAATTTGCTATAGCTTTTTGGGCCGAAGTGAGCTCACGTAAAACCCTTACCAAGTCATCACTCTGGTCAGGAGTAGACGCCTTTTCATCACCCTAAAGATATGGAAGAACAAAACAGTTAAGCTGGTGAAAAGCTTGCAAGATTGTTCCTGCTTTGTACAGGAGGTATGAAAGATAAAACTAAAGAAAAAATTTGACAAGTAAAATTTAGCTTGATGCCTACAATAAGAACAATATTTGAAAAAAAGGAATAATATTCAACTATGTTATTCAATGAAGAAATTAGCAAGACATAATAAAAAAAGGGAGTCTAAACACACATTTCGTGCTTACATTAATTGGTGTCTGCACAAACTTTCTCAAATATTCTCTACCAATATAACTACCAAGTTATAAATTAACTAAGCACTTAATCTGAGGTTGTAGTGTTGTACGGGATTCTTCTTTAGTGATGACATTTAGTAATAAAACATGTTTGCATAGGACTCTAATCCAAACCATATGGTTCGCTATTAAACACTCCATGATGTACTTGTTCACCCGATTGTGCTCAGCAAACTCAATTGTTGCTGTTGCTATATGTTTCTTCACAGCAAACATATTCACCATAATATAATCGGCTCCAAAATAACAAAAATTTCTTGGACAAGTAAAAAAATTATCCCAGTGAATAAACCTGAGGCATCTTAAACCCGAGATCTGTAGCAATGGATAAAGCTTCTGCCATCCCACCCAGGCGTCTGGCTGGCTTCTTCATTATCATATCACTAGCTGCCATTGCTTAATACAAGAGAGACCTGCAAGAGTTTATACAATTTCAAGCCAATGTCTTCAGCAGCAATAAACATAATATTCCTTCTGCTCCATATTAACAGCCCTATTTAGTTTTCATAATGAACCAATTTCGAAAACCAAATAGGGCAACTAGTATGGAGCAGAGAATAAAAGATAAAAATACAAAATGCTCAAACAATGATACAGGAGGAAAAAGTTCCTTGATTGTGGGGAATGGATGAATTATACATCCATTTTGATTACACGAAAGTTAACCAGCATTATGAATCTCTCGAGAACCTCAAAGGAAAATGACAATAAATATTTTAGTTAACTTTTCTCAGAACATCTATACAACCTTTACGAACATTAAGAATTCTTCTTGCTAAAAGAGCTACTTCCACACCCACAATACAATGTTCATAACATTTTGAATTCTTCTTGGCTAGAACTGCTCCTTTCACATAAAAAAAAAATAGAATTGGATAGCACTTTAAGCCTGCAATTAAATGTGCCTACACCCAGAACTTCTGCAATTCTGCCATTGTCAATTCTTAGCAAGCGTCGTATCACCCCGACAGCTGTGCGGCTACAACTGCTAGGCTGATATATTTAAAAAAAATCCAAGCTGATCTTAATCCAACAATGAACAACAACAATTACTGGATGACTTATATTGGACAATTAATATCTGAGGAAATCCAGTCATTATCTGGATTTTTGAAGCTTCAACAACCATGTTTCAGCTGAATTTTCAGATCTTATAGCTCCTTTGTAGCCAACTAATGTCCATTCCCCAGATATTGTTTCTTGGCAGCCATCTGGTTTTGAAAAAAATTCAACCAAATCTCTTGGATGTTGCACCATGGGCGGCGCCTTCTCCCTGTTGATAGGATCCAGGAAAAGAGACTTCCTTTGGTCCATGGAAACCACACTCAAATTATTGCTTAATTCAGCTATCTACTTTATTTAGAGAGAGAGAGACAATCGAATCTTCAACAATGGCAATTCCTCAAGTTTTCAAATCTTCAAGCAATGCAAGTTTGAAATGCGCATTAATTTCTGTCCTAATTCTCATTTAAAAAAAGTTCTACATGAATTTTCTGTTTCTAAAATGAAAGAAAATACTTGGGCAAGAGAAAAAGAGAGAGAGGAACCTGCTCAGAATCGAAGGCGGCGAGATCGGCCAAAGGTCACCGGCAAACGGTTGGAGCTCGGCCGGCCAAAAATGGTGGAGAAGCGCTCTAGCACACACCGACGCGTTGCATATTGACCCGAGCCGGCTTCCACTCCGGTTGACCCGGGCTGGGCCATGCCCTAAATGAACCAAACCCCACCCCCTCTCTTTCTCGGACACCGCGCATGCCCTAATAGATCGCCGCCCCTCCGCCGTCTCCCTCACCGTCGCCGGCAAGCCACTTCAGTCTCTCCGGCAAAAAAACTGTAAGCATTTCCTGACCATACTGTTTGTTGTTTCATTTCTTGTGGTTCACGGTTACTTCTGTTTGTTGTTGTGTTAAAGATTTGAATGGTTTCAGTAGGGTGGAAAAGGCAGAAATTTTGATTTGGAGATAACCACGGTAGTTTTGGGAGTTAAAATTTGTTAATTTAGTGGGGCTTTGAGACAATGCCATTGTACCTATTGAATAAAAGTGTGTGAGTTTCTTTGTAATGGATGGTTTGTCTGAATCACCAACTTGCTTTTGTATAGTAGTAATATGATGATAATTTCGAAAAACTGCGAACCGTGGGGTTCTCGATCAGACAACGTGCATTAAACAAGGGGGCAGGCGGATGATTCAAACACTCCCAATTGAAACCGGACGTTAGCGGTGGCTAATATAAACGGGACTGTAATATCAGTTCATTTTTAAAAATCAAATAGGACTATTGATATGGATGGAGGGAGTAATAGTGATTTTTACTGTAAATTTCCTCTCGTATGCTGCTTGATCGTTCTGGATGTTTGTTATTCATGCCGTTCTTTGGTACTTTTATAGAATTTCTTGTTTTGTGCAATTTATGTAGGGTGGTGTCTACATGGTTTGGAAGGAGTTTTGAGTTTTAGATTTTGGTCGATGTGATAAAAGTTATTGTCTAGCTTGTATGGCTTAAATGAGTGGTACTGATTATAAGAATGGATCTTACCAATTTCATACTCACAGTATTTTTGTCTAGCTTGTACGAATTAAATGAGTGGTACTGATCACAGGAATGGCTCTTACCAATTTCATACTCACAGTTGCTGGGGTTACTGCTGCTGTCTTACTTCTCCGCAGTGATGTGAAACAGTCCGCCTCAATTTTCAGAAGGAATGTTCGCCAAATTCGCCAGTGGCTCGAGGAAGAAAGTGTTGCTGCCTCCAAGTAAAGTCTTAATCTTATGATCTTGGTTGACAAAATGCTGCACTGTTTCTCATGTACATGCACTGCAGTTTTTGGAAGTAAATAAGGAGAACCTTTTTTAGGGAGTGGTTTTTTCAAGTTTGATCTGGTCATCTTCTTATTTTCCTTGATGCGAGTTGGAGTAGGATCTATAAAGGTTTACTGTATTTTCTTTCACGCTTACCTGAAATATTGCTGAATACAGTCTTAACACTTTGGCGTCATTCGCATTGCTTTTTTCCTCTGTATGTTTTCTTCACTTACAAACCATGTATGTGATATTTGTCTCGATTTTTTTTTGCTTAAGTTTTTAAGTAGCTTCTTCCTTGAGTAGAGTTTTTATGAGTAGTACCTTTTGGTTTTGTACTATGAGTGCCGGAAGCCTTAATTTCTGACTTGCTATCAAGCCAGAGTGGCTGATTAAAATGTTGTATTGTAATGGTGAAGTTGCTTACTAATTTATATAGTATTGTGACCATATGATGATCCTGAAGCATTCTGGGATTTCGACAAGCCTTCTCCTTTGGTGATTGCACATGGTCTTTTATTCCTAGGCAATTTTTCTTGTTTCTACTAGATTTACTCTTCTAGTGATTTTTGACTGGCTAATGAGCTTGTGTCGCCAAAGCATGTTTAGTCTCTGCAGTTGCTGGTATTTTCATTTGGTGGTTAATATTTCTATATTTGAAATGCACTTTAAGGTGATAATTTATGCGATTTTGAACCTTTTGCAGAACAGCTGAGAAAGCAGGGCTCAAAGAATTGGAAACGCAGAAGCCAGATAAAGTTAAGGATGAACACTGAAAAATGATCAACTATAGATGTATTGAAAGTAATTGCTCTCTGAACTTTTGAGTAGTTGTAATCAAGTTCGAGCATATAATTACAAATTGCAGTTTTTACTGAGCAAAAAAAGCTACTTCAGTGCCGGATTTTTTTGTCTTTTTCTTTGTACTTTTTAACTAGTACCTAACAGTGTTCTACGGTAAATTAGCCATCTCGCATTGCAAATATTCTCAATAAAAGCTTGGCACCACAATTCTCCTGACATTAGTCTTTCTTTCTTTGCTTTTTGCATCTTCTTGTGTGCTCACTGTTATCTCAATATGTTTCCATATAAAAGCATTATGATAGTTATCTACATATTGTCATATGTTTCATTGACTACATATCGTTATATGTTTCATTACGTCTTTTGTTTGGGTAAGTTTGGCATTGGTAGTGTGGCAGTCATTCTCATAATGAACATTATGTATGTCAGATCTATTTTAACATCATTTTGGATGAAAAAATGCGTGATGTTGCTGTAACGTGGTGATTCACAAACAAGGTCATTTTGCATGCATTATAGGGTTGTGTAAAGTGTAATGAGATATCATGGTTGTTTATTATAATTGTTTCATAATATTGTTATTTACATTCATTATTGAAGTTCATTGCTTCTGAAGTAAGATAGCTCTACAAATTACTCTAAAGATTAGGTTAACTTCACTTCTATCCCTCATTGTCCTGACCTGACTGTTCTATCTCTTGAGCTGCAGGGTGTTGGGGGCAAGTGGTTTAGGAAGTACTTAGTAGGTAGGCTAGGCATCACATGGTAATTACAAGTGTGTTCTGCAAGAAATTGAAGTTAATTTCAAAAAATAAATTGAAGTTAAAAATTAGATTACAATTTTTTTTTAAAAAAAATTTAGTCATTTGAAATCAGATGTTGGTAGCACTAGGTATAATACATGGAATGAAGTCAAATCTAATCTTTATATATATATATATGAAAAAGTTTAAATGAGATCGCTCTCATTTGACTTATATGAGACCAATTTAATATCTAGCCGTTGGATCTTGATCTGACACCTATCCACTGATTTGATGCCTACCCTCGGATCGGAGTCCAACGACTTAAAAGATTTGCCTCATGTGCCTTATATGAGAACGATCTCATGTAAACCAATCTTATATATATATATATACATATATATATATATATATATATATAGAGAGAGAGAGAGAGAGAACGGTTTGCATGAGATCGTTTTCATATAAGGAGCATGAGGCTAATTTTTTGGGTTGTTAGTTGCCGATCCGAGGGTGGGTATCAAATCAGTGGTTTGGTCATTATGTCAAATCAGAGGGTAGGTGAGTTCTTTATAGTTGTTTGTAGCCATCAGATCAAGATCCAACGGCTACGAATTGAATTGGCCTCATATAAGCTATACGAGAGCGATCTTATTTAAATTTTTCCCATATATATGAGGCCGGTTTACATGTATCCTTCTCATATAAGGAGTATGAGGCCAATCTTTTGGGTCGTTGGATTAAGACCCGAGGGTAGATATCAAATCAGTGGGTATGTGAATGTGTCAAATCAATAAGTGAGTTCTTTGGAATCGTTTGTAACCGGCAGATCAAGATCCAATGGTTAAGACTTCAACTGGCCTTATATAAGCAAAATGAGAGCGATCTCATATATATATATATATATATATATATATATATATATATATACAAAGAGTGGTACCCTACCCTGCATCCCTAGGTTAATTCAGTTATCTATGAATTTGGTGCATTGATCATTGTTCGGACACCATGCTTATATTTAAGAACCTGCTACTTAGGTAGCAACCTGCGTTTGATGAGGGCTTATACAATGAGCCTAGTTAGTAGCACTAGGTTTTTATACATTAGCAGCTTGTTCAATCACGCAAAGATGGAAACATTGGCTCTTGATTTCAGGGCAGCAATATGTACCACTTGGCCAGTTTTTTTTAGCGGAATTTATAAAATAATAATTAAAAAAAATTACCAATTGAGAAAAGTTTTTACAAAATTCCCGATCTCGTATCTGACAGCCACGCAATCGCCAGTGTGGTGCTGGCGCTGCGCAATTTTTTTTACACTGACCCGAAAGGCGTCAGTTGAACGGACGGGTCTCACTTTACAGGAGAGGTGTCGGTTCAACCAGACGCCTTTGAGACCATTTCCTATTTTAATAAGATAAACTTCAACGATGCATATCTCT
This sequence comes from Houttuynia cordata, assembly GCA_039654745.1. NCBI lineage: Eukaryota > Viridiplantae > Streptophyta > Magnoliopsida > Piperales > Saururaceae > Houttuynia > Houttuynia cordata. The sequence continues at coordinate 2,654,589 of CM077509.1, forward strand.
CTCATTTCTGATCTATTCTTGTTCATTTTTTTCATTCTTCCTTATTTTTAGTATTTTTTCTTATAATAATGATAGCACAATAATGACGCATATTATTTTTTGTAGATTTTGTAGTATTTTTTTCTATAGGATATCAAGATCATTAAGATATCATGATGATCAGAAAGAGCATTAAAAATAAGGAAGAATAAAAAAAATTGACAAAAATAGACTAGAAATGAAAGAGATATGATTAGTTAAAATTTGTCCCATTTTAATAGTTATAAGTGAGCACAGTGTGCTATCGTCCATAGTATTTACACTTCATTGCATCATATCTAATTCATTTCTAGTCCGTTTTTGTCATTTTTTTTCTTGCTTATTTTTAATATTCTTTCTATTCATTATAATATCCTAATGATCTTGATATCCTATAAAAAAATACCATAAAATCCACGATAAATAGCATGCGGTGGCTCAACATCTTTGTGATATCATCATTATAAAAAAGAACACTAAAAATAAGAAAGAATGAAAAAATAGGCGAGAACGGATCACAAATGAGAGAGATACATCGTTGAAGTTCAAATGAAAGGATTCAAAGGCGTCAGTTTTCCTGTAAAATGCGTCAGTTCAACCGACGTCTTTCGGGTCAGTGTAAAAAAAAACCCGCTCAGTGTCAGTGCCAAGCTGGCCCCTGCATGGCTATCAGATACCCAGATCGAGAATTTTGTAAAAACTTTTCCCGTTGTGTAAATTTTTTTTAATTATTATTTGGTAAATTCCCTTGTGATTTTCAGTTGTCCACAATGCAGCCCTCACCTTCTCCCCCTTGCATCTTCGCCTTTTTCTCCCCCTTGACTCCTTTCTTCTCCTTCCACCTCCTTGCACCGCCTCCCCTCTCCCAGATCGCTTAGCACACCCTTCTCCTCGCCGATGCCCGCAACCCTTACTCAAAATTGGCAAGCCTTTTTTGGCCCCCACGCTTTGCACTACCATTGACTATGGCGGTTGCAAGCATTTATTTGTCTTAGCTTGAATATTTACAAGAAAAGATTAGCCATCGGGGAATTAGCATTGTAAAGGTACACATTGTAGAAAAGTGGACTAATAATATCATTACTCATTTCTTAATCTATAGTAATTAAAAAGGAGTAAAATAATTGCATATTGGTTTCATTAAAACCCGGTCGACTATACCTAAAACCCTAATTGAATGTGCCTAATTATACAACTGAAGATACAACTTAAGACAATAAAATACTTATTGTAAAAGCCTTAAAAAATCCTTCAACTCTTTCTTTGGGTCAAGACTCATGTGTCTCTCTCTCAAGGGACTTTCAATGCGAGTATAGAACATTGTCGTTGGAAAGCTTCTATTGAAGCTATTTGTCGTGAATTAGTTGTCTCCTTCGGAATGGTTGCAAGACTCTATGTGCATGCAATTTTCCTTTTTAGCGTAATGGTCGTTGAGTCAATCAACTCCTCTGCATTGTATTTTGATTGTATTCACATACTTGCAAGGCTTCATATGATTGCAAGGTTCTCTCCCATTAGAGGCAACATAGTAAGTTTCCCCAGGGTGAGAGAATCCATATGCTCAAAAAACCTTGTCTTGGGAGACTATTATAGTATGCTCAATAAGTTATGATATACTCTGTCAGGGTGAGAGGTTTGTATACTCAAAAGACCCTGTTGCGAGAGCTTCGATTTATTTGAACCTTGTGAAACATACTCCAAGGCTCCTGCCCAAAGAGGGGCAATACACGTATGTTTTAGATTGATCAAGAATCATGGAAGACCTGATGATCTCCAGCCATTGCGTTTGTGATGCATTGATGGAGCCCTTATCCTAGATTCATGGCAGGTTTCAAAGAGAAAATCCTCCAGTTAACTGGGTATGTAACTACTTGCGAGTGGTGTTGATCTTAGAACAGATTTTGAATCCTTCCTTACACTGGGTTGTCATATATGGAGTATGATAGAATTTGGATATTGATGATCCTTAAGTTGATGATAATTATTTTCTTCCTATTGATGAAAATCATATTGTTCAGATTTGTACTAATTTGCTTCCGCATTACAATAATATTTCTTGAAACTTCCTTTATATCCATGCTATGGTTTTATATTATATTGAGTATATCTTCAGAGTATTCATACATCCTGCGATTCAAGTCTAGCTGAGAATTGAGTTTGAAAGAGTAGTAGGAAGTCATGGAACACGAAGACAGTTCTTAGTTAAATTCTCTATTTCAGTTTATTATATAAGCTTTGTAATAAATAGCGTGTGTGCTAAAAGTAGGCTATTTCGGATTATTGTTTTCAGTATATTATGGATTTTTTATTTAATAATAGTTTTATCCGATGTGAATGTTCATTTATGCGTCTTATGATGATTGTGTAAATGATGATGGCAGATTACCACGTTTTATCCAAAGTGATTGGCAGGTTTTAATTATATTCACACTCCAATGATGCCAAAAACTTGGGGAGTGACATAAACCTACAGACAGATCCAAAAATTTAACCACATGTATGCCTAAGATTACTCAAGTACAAAAAATATTTTATATTAGGTTTTAGACATATTTTAGAGTCTCTTAAATCCAGAGAAGGGTGGTGGGTTTTGGAGAAAAGAGGACAGATCTTAAAGGTTTTGGTGATTTCTTGCTTGGATCCAAGGTAGGATGCTTGAAACTACATTCTTTCGGTGAAACATGTTGTTGGCTTGATTCTCAAGTTTTTGGATTGAGATTGTTGCATGTTTATGATTTTAAAATTGAATATTACGATCATACATGCTAATTATTGATTACTATTTATAGGGATATGTGGGGAGATGTCAATCCCCGTCCTGGAAAGGCCAAGTTTGCTGAGGCAATTGTGAAAATTGCTTAGATTTATTGGGATGTTTGATCCTTAGCCCTTTTAGGTTTAAAACAAGGGTCTTTGTGTAGAAATTGATGTTTTTTATGCTCATCATGTTCATGGATGAATTTCTCATGCTTATTAATGGATTTTTTGCTTATTGAATATTTGGCGTGTTCATTGACAGATTGATCACATGATTAACCATAGATCATGCATGAGAATAAGTGGTTAATTTGATTAAAGTATGATTTTTATATAATGTGTCATTTATCAACTTGATTATGGAACCCTAGAGAGCACGTCCTAGTTCTATTCATAGTCCCACACTAGACTCTCTCACGGGTTCCTTTGAAAATCCTCAAATTATGTTGTAGTAGGGGGTTTCCACCCAACAGTTTGCCCATAGTAAAGCATATATTGTAGGCATGACCAAAAGACATATTTGAGTAAATTATTGTGAGGCTGTGGGGCCTAGTCGGACCCCTTAATAAAAATTCAATTGAGATGAATACGAGAACTAATAAACCTAATCTCATGCTATAACCTAATGGGTTTGGCTTATGTTATGGGTTGGACCTAGGAGTCCATGATCCTAACTGGTTCATTAGATGGGAGATGGACCGTTCTATAGACCTATAGTCTTACTTTTGCATGATCTAGCAAGTAGGTCGAGGCGTTCGAGCTCAGGCGTAGAGACTTCTGATAGCATACAAAAGTAGGATGATTCATCTATTTCTAATTTTTTTGTAGTTATATTAAGGGGCCATTTGGGGCGTGAAAAAAAGCAAAACATCCACAGTGGATGTTTCACTTTCACTATTCGAATTTCCAGTTTTTTTCACTTTCAGCTGAAACACCTCCTGAAGTCAGCTGAAAGTGAAAAAGAATTTCAGCTGAAAGTGAAAAAAAAACATGAAATGAATAGTGAAAGTGAAACATCCACGGGATGTTTTACTTTTTTTCACGCCCCAAACAGCCGCTAAGATCATAGTGCCAGTTTGACTATTGTTGTATTAGTTATACGGTGGTTTGTGACATACCATGCCAACTGTGGGCTCCTCATTTGTTTGATATTTTACGATTGATTCTAGTATCCTGATTGCTATTATTGAGGGGCTGTTTGGGGCGTGATTATAAACAAATATCCAGAGTGGATTTTGGATGTCCACTGTAGCATTTATATTTTTTCCGTATCCAGCGTGAAACACGACTATGGAAAAAACATGAATGCTACAATGTAGTAAAACATCCTTTTAATCAAGCCCCAAACGGCCCCTGATATGTTAGATAAGGCCAAAAAGTTGCACCGGTAATTATTTTGGTTGATGTTGGATTGACGATTTTGTAATTTAAATGCTTACTCTGGATTTACTTCCCAATAAAATGAGCATATACAATTGGGGCTGTGATGACCATTATAGCACCAGTCATGTTCTTTGAGGCCTTCTGTAAGCCAAAATAAGTTTCACATTAAGCACCAAAAAAAGAGCTCAAATATGATCGGAAAACTTTTATCCCTGAGAACATATCAAAGACGACGTAATATTTTTGCACGAGGTTTACCATTGTCATCCACATATGATGATGAGGTTAAAATTACTCAACCCATCATAAATTTTTTTCTTAAGAGCATCAAACATTCTTAGATTTTAATGATCTACCCTTACAACTCTAGGGGCCTACATCTGGAAAATCAATCAGATCAAGAAGATTGCTTACACTAATAAAACAAACTTGGGTCTTTTTTCAGGCTGGCAACCAGTCAAATGTATGTATCTGTTCAACCAAAAAAAGAAAGTCCAAAACAGGAGAAAGTATATTTTTCCACGTTTTTCTTTGTGCAGCCAAACTAGCCAAGCATCCAGGAAACATACTCATACTAGGAATCTGGACTGGAGCCGCCCCCGCCGACAGAACCGGTTCGCAAGTACAAGGTTCCGAACCGGTCCGGTTCCACGCGCTCTGTAGAACTGTAGCAGTCCAGGGCCTGCCATTGCTGCTCTTCCTGGTTCCTCCCTCCCTAGCTGCAGCAAGAAGAAGCAGAAGGGATTTGGTGGTCTCATGGAAGAGGTGAAGACGACATCTGCTTGGGTGGCCAGCCGTTCTTCTCATGTCATTGTGGACTCCTCAGGTTGAGTCCTTCTCTGTTCCTCCTCTTAACTCTTTTTATATCTATCTTTGTAGATTTGAAGGATAATGAGTTTGTAATAATCATTGTTTTTCTTCTTCATATGGGGTTTTGGTATCTTGGTTTTTTCGATACTTTTGCATGGTGATTGTTTAAAGCGCAGTTTGTGCGCATTCTTAGTGCATTGCCTCCTTTTGGGTTTCATGGTGGACTCCTGTTTGATGGCTGTTTGGTGCATTGCTTTATGTTTGCTGCTGAAAATGGTTTTATGCATGCTTTCTTGGTGGAAAGTTGTATGCTTTAATTGCTTTAGGCCTTCAATATAAAGTTTTTACAATTGGTGTTAGTATATTATAAGGAATAAAAGAAGAGGTATAATACGGTTGAACTTCTTGCATATGTTTGCAATGGTTGAACTTTGGTTAAAATGTCTGAAATTGGCGTTAGGGATTATGGTTAATGCTGTTGTATGTCATTCTCGTTTGGTTTGAGAGGGAAACGAATACGTTGAGATTCATAAGTTATTGGTGTAGGCAGATTAAATCCTTGGCAACAGACACCTTTGTACATTTATGTTTCAGTGTTTGGTGTTTATTATAATTACACCTTCTTGTTCCAGTTGTCCTTTTCGGAATAGTTATAAAATCATTGACGGAAGGAAACAGGCTGATAGACTCTCTGCATTCAAAGGCTTCCTAGTGATATAATTTTGAAGAAAATAAAATGTTAGTATTGTATTGCATTTAGGTATTACAGTAAATGAAGAGTTCTAATATTCAGAGAGTGAGAACCTACTAGAAGACTATATCTGAGCCATCAGTAAAGAACAAATCACAGCTGTTGTTGCCATGTGGTCAACAGCCTAAAGAATATCAGCTAAAGCAACGAAGGAATTAACAGAACATTATAACATGCCTCCTCAATCTCGTGGCTGGAAGGAAGCCTTGAGATTGGCCTTCAGTTGCTGAAACCGACCTGTGGTAAGAAGCTTTGTGAAAATGTCAGCTAATCAAGCCACTGTTGGTATATGTTGAACTTTGATTCTCCCGGCCATTACTTGCTCTCGAACATAGTGGAAGTCATCCTCACTATGTTTGGTGCGCACATGGAATATCGAATTTTATTCAAGAGCAATGGAAGAAGTGTCGTCACACCAAATTAGCGGAACATGAGGGGAGATGATTTGCAGTGAATTGAGAACAATTTGAACCCAAGAGACAGTAGTTGCAGTGTAGGCCAAAGATCAGTATTCATCTTCGGTGGATGAACGACAACAGTCTCTTGTTTCTTAGCCTTCCAATCAATATTACTTTGCCTGAGAAAGGCACAGCGGCCAGTAATTGGACGACGATCAGACAGATCCCGATCAGACAGATCCCCTGCCCAATCTGCATCTGAGAAGGCGGTGATGGAAAAATCACCTGCGCGAAGCAGAATTCCATGGTGAACAGTGCCTTTAATGTGCTTGAGAAATCGTTTGTATGGTTATTTGGTGAAAAAAAATGCTGTGAACTTGTATTTTTTTTTTGAAATCTTGTAGCAAAATGTGAATGATAAAGTGAAATGTATGAAAACTATAAGCCTAAATATTCTTTTATCTTTCTTGTATGTAGGACTTGAGAAGGTAGTAAGTAATATTCAAGGCTCAATTCCCAAAGTTAGTTGGGATTTTGAAGGGATTCATTTTTTTGATAATGGCCCCCTCACTGTTCAATACCTGTTTGTTTTGGATGCTTTGAACTTTTGCTTTTGGCCAGGTATGCTGTTTAAGACTATCGTTTATCTTACCTTCCTTAAAAAATTTATATTCAAAAGTTTTGTTAAGCATTTTCTATACTACATAAAGTTGATAAAATTTCTTGTTTTGAACAGATAAGGATTTACATTATGATCACTTAGCTTCAGGGCTGAGGGATGCTCTGTTACAAGACAAATCAGTTTTTGATGCAGAACGCCTACAGAAGTATTCAGGTCGTGAGTTTTTGCTTTTGTCAGATGCTTCGGATTAGACAATAGCTCTTCAGAATACGTATATATGTTCTCAAAAATTAAAATTTTAGGTCCTCAACTGCGGGGATTGTTGAAATGGCCACGTCCACTCCCGCTGGAAGATGAACGAGTGCGCTTGCTGCATGAGGTATACATTAAACTCCACAAATATGTGATTGAAATTTTCAATATCTTAGGAAGATCTTTTGAAGTGCAATCTTCTGCACAAAGTCTTGTTACTTTTGTCACGAATTTTAATCCGACACCTACATTCATCTTTTAGTGCTCCACAAATCAATATGTGAATTCAGGTTGGAGCAGAACTTGAGAAGAACTTTGGGGGAAAAGCTGCTAATTTGGTTGAATCATGTGGAAAGTCTGCAGAAACATTGGTTTCAACTATTGCAAGCCATTTCCCCGGTGAACATTCTTTCCTTCACCATCTTTTGGTGTATGTGCACTATTCATGTCATCATCTACAATTGACATTGTCATCATACATAGTGAATCTAAAACGGTGAGATAATCTTTATGGGATAATTATTAGAAAATAAATTAAAAACATTTTTTGTTTGATAGAGACTGCATCTTAGGATACAGATCACCAGAAGATATAATATTGTGTTAAAATCCCATTGCCCTCGGGGGTTTATAGTATGGAAGAATGAATAGTAAAGTTATTTTAGGCTGTGCTAAAGTTGGCCTCATGACATGCAAACGATGAACAAGCTTAAATTATGGTAATTGATGCATGACAATTCTCCCCCTTATGTTGCTTGTGCTAGCAATGGCACATTGAACCTCATATTTACTCAACCGAAATTCTGGAAAGAAAAAATAAGATGAGAGAAACCTGATAGTCTGAATAAGCTCTGTCAGACACTAGCAGTCTATGTCTTCTGTATTCTTTAAATATTGCCATAACAAAGTGCATTTGATCATCGAAAGACTTTATTTTATTGTATGGTTGTATATTATGTTGATCATCTGTTTTTTATCTACTAATCTATATGTTTATTATGATATAGGTTTTCGAGATCATTCTGTGTACAAAGGTCACCAGGTGTTTTTGTATAAAAGGGCACAAATTTTTGCTGCTGACTTATGGGGAGCTTTCAGAGGTGAAGGATACGGCTGTTTCTTTGATATTGGCCATATAACTATATTTGCAGACTACATTGTTCCTGCTGTCCTGAGGGAGCTTGGCGTGTTGAAATACAGTTCAACCTTAGCCAGCACAGTTGATAAAAACAATGAAATTGGTTCAGGTAGCGAAGAGGAAGTCGAGATTCGTGCTTGCTCAGTCTATGCTGTGGAGAAAATGAAGGAAATTCTAGAGACGAAAATAGGAAAGCAGGTAAATTTTGCACTTTTTCATACAATTGTATCATGTATTCTTTTCATTTAGAATTTCAAATTTAAATCCATTTAGACGATAGCAAGGACTTTCTTTACATGAGAACTGTCCGCTTGACATGAACTTAGAAATTGTATTTTACTAGTACCGTAAGACAGCTAGTTTAACTCAGATCTTTTTTTTCCAGGTATTGAGTGTAGAGCTTGATTTGTGGCTGTGGTCTTTTGGTGTTCGGTCTCCATCTTTACAGCACCACCGGACGCTTTCTATCTATTACTAGTCGCAATTGGTCTATTAAAATGTTAGGAAGTGAAGGAAGTTTTGCCTCGGGATGAGCTGTCCTTCAGAGTTAAGTTACTAATTGTAGATGGCACTTCCTAACTTACAAAAGATTCTGAAGCCAATAATTAGTTGAAAATTGATCATAGACTAGTCAGTATTCCATGTTTTTGCTCTTTTACACTTGGTAAAAGTAATTTCTGTTTTGGCCTTAAGCCTATGTAGTACTTTGAAAGCTTGATAGAACCATATCTTAGTGACACCAGGCAGTTTCATTTGTCATCCAGATTTCAGATTTCTTTCACCTTCTTGCATAATGGTAATACAGGGCCTTTTTTATAACCATATATGTAACTGTTGCATCAGCCCCTTTAGTAAACGTCAGTCTCTCTGATGTCGGGTGGTCCTGGATCCCCAAATCTTGTCACCGATGCTGACCTTTGGAGATTACCATCAAGGTTAGAGTTTGAGGTCCTCTAGTGGATGGATTGGTCTCTATTGCTTGCCATTAGCGCGGTTGATCGATCTGGTTCTTGAGAGCGATGTATTCGATGCAGCTTGATTACTCGTATTAGTTTTTCGTTGTCGTAATGTCTATTGTATATCATACAGCCTCCAATGCTTATAGCAAGTTCTTATTATATTTTTTTAACTGTTTAATCAAATGTTTCTAACAATTAGAAAGCAACCTGTGCTGAATCAGCTCTATTCAAGCTTACCAAACAGACTCTGCCAACGCGCATGCGTGATCGTTTGGGCTTACTCATACATATGCCTAAGTTTGGGAAAAATTTTGGGTGCGCCTTGAAATAACGAGACCAAAAGAAGTGTGACACACTGATGTCAGGGCGCATACGGGATGAACCTATGGGATCATTTTGATGTCTAGGGCTCATCTCGTCAAAACAAGGTTGCGATGGGTACGACATAAGGCCCGTATGTAATCCCCTTAGCAAGAGCCTGTAAAAGAAAGGGAAACGATAGCCTCTCACTCCAGGGGGTTTGCCCTGAGAAATTATTGGGTGTCCTTTGCACACTACTCTAAGGCACTAGGGAACTGTCTATCTTGGATAATAATGGTGGTAAAGCGTGTGTGCACCATCGATCCCGGCGATTGACGGTATCCTGGTGCCTTGGCATCGGAGTGACATGGCGTGGCCGTTGTACCCAATAGTTTCTACCTCCCTTATCGCACAGGTCCCGCACGATGGGGGACTCATTATATGCTCATTCGGTCATGGACCACCAAGAAATTTCCCTCAATTTGGTGTCCATGTTCTTCTTTTCTAAAAACATTGGTCCCATACTCCAATCAGTGTAGGCTCCGCTGAGGATAAATGTGAACAAATGACCTATTAACAATACCAAATGACTCAATAAGGAAAAAAACAATACTAAATGAGATTTCGATTTAGGCCAATTATTTGGATACTGACAGGTATATCCTTTCAAAATTACATTTTGTTTTTCTAAACATCTTTTCACATTGCATACTCCATAATTTTTATTTTTACTTTGATATATAATTCTTGGACTCCATGTTTGGCCTACTTCTTAAGTGAACGGTTCAGATTAAACCAAACAAATATTGGCGGCTTTAGATTTGAGACACAGTCCGAGGTTCCAGCTCTTCCTTTTGCCTCACGTGCCAAAACTAGGGTAGTTCTCTTCCCTTCCCTTCCCTATATAAAACCCTTCTCTCTCAAAAACCTTGCAAATCGTCTCTTCCCAAAAGCTCCACCCCTTTCAACCCCTCTCTCCTCCCCTACAAGCACACATGGCAACCACCTCTCTCTCTCTCTCTCTCTCTCTCTGTTTTATGGGTTTATTTCTAGTTTTTTGACAATTTTCTTATGTATTTTTTGGTGTTGGAAGGGAACTGAGGCTGTGAACCCAAAAGCATACCCGCTGGCAGATGCCCAACTGACCATAACGATTCTTGATTTAGTTCAACAGGCTGCCAACTATAAGCAGCTCAAGAAGGGTGCTAATGAAGGTGGGATGTGTGTTTTCATTTTGCATTAGTTTTAAGTTTTTTAACTTGTCAAGATTCAGTTTTGAATGTTGCTTTGAGAGCTAAAGGGTGATGGGTTTGTGGAATTTTCAGCCACGAAGACGCTGAATCGGGGGATATCGGAGTTCGTCGTGATGGCGGCGGACACTGAGCCGCTTGAAATTCTTCTCCACTTGCCCCTCCTTGCTGAAGACAAGGTATTATTTTGGCGTTTTAGTGTTTTCCTTATCTGAATGGAGAACTTTGTTGGTGAACTTGGCTTTGTTGCTCTAGGATTTAGTTGGGCTTCTTGGTTTATTGATGCATCAGAGTGTTTAGTTCTCCCCAGTAGCATATGAATTGTGACTATTGTTATTTTCCTGTCTGTCGCCTTTCAAGTTTTTGTTTTTCTTTAATTGCTTATTTTATAGAATCATGCATTAGTACGGTAGCAGAAGCCGACTATGAAGTTGAAAACTAATTGAAATTTGATGTTGGTATTCAAATGATTGTACTCGACTTCCTAATGTTAACGAGTTAAGTCTGCCAGTGGAATTTTTAATTTTTGTTCCGTGATTATTGAGTTTTCTAACCAATTGGGACTGTTAGTTAAGCGCCTCTCCTAAAAGCTCAAGATATTAGGGAACGGGGTGTACTTATTCATATATCACACTAACATGGACAACATATTGGTTTGATAAATTAAGTGGTCAATGAAGAACTGCTGGGCATGTAGGCAAGTCTAATTTTCTGATTGGCTGAAGTGATGATGCTTTGTAGGAATTACTCTTTGATTGGCAGTCCATGATGTTCAGTATACTTGAATTTGATTCAATGGGACAAATAAAAGGAAATAAAACACAATGTTTATGAACTAATTTTGAAGGGCTCATGTGTATAAGAATGATCTGTCTTATTTTGTAGCCTTGTGGTTCTGTTTATTGCAACCTTCGGTAAATATTTTTGTTTTGGTATTATCAAGTCCTTTATTTTAGCTTTACAGGATAATTAATTTAAAATGATGGCTATGCAGTGTCCGTGTTCTTCATCTTGCGAATCTAGCGAACATAGTGGACGACCAGATTAAAAATAATCATGATTGAGCAGAGCCTCTCTAGATTCTGTAATGGTTGAACTTTGATGATATGATGATGTTTGAATCTTGAGTTCTGGTTGTTTTGGGATTTTGCTGTTCGGTATTCATTTCAATGCCTCAAGCATGTGATCTTTCACTTAGATTATAAACTATAGTTCATGCCTCAAACTATCAAGTAAATTTTTTTTCATGATGCTTGGCTTTGAGAGCAACATTAAGAAACTTTCGAACTTGTATTGACCTTGTTACCTAATAAGTAGCTGTATATTTCTGTAGCATTATTGAACACCATTTCAATGACTTGTTCTCTGAGTATTTTTCTTGTTAAATTTCAAGCGATTTTAGTCCCACAATTCTAACATAATTTTTCACCTTTGTAGAATGTACCTTATGTTTTTGTACCCTCAAAGCAAGCTCTTGGTCGAGCATGTGGGGTCACAAGGCCTGTGATCTCATGTTCGGTCACAAGTAATGAGGGAAGCCAGTTAAAACCCCAAATACAGCAACTCAAGGTATATCCTGTGCATTTTATGGTACATTTGGTATTGAATATGGTGTCTTTAATTTTGTCTGCTTTGCTTAGGCCATTTGATTTTTTTTTCTTTTGGTAGGATGCCATTGAGAAGCTCCTAATTTGATGGGTGCAAAATTTCGGCATGATGGGTCTCAATCATCTAGAGGCTTGGACTGAGGATGTTGCTGTACCAGTTGTTATGAGTTTTATATTTCCTTTATCCTTCATATTCCTCTTTTATGTATTCGGCTACGTGGTGTAATCTTCCTAGACACCCATCTGGGTTCTGGGATTGTTCACTGCTTATTCTGTTAAGAATTGTGTGAGCTTCAGCGGCTTATGTGATGTTGATTAGCATCTAGGGTTGTGTTTTTGACTTCTAGACGTTGAATGGTTTGCTCTATTATGATATGTTTACAACTGGAAGAGGTTATTCATCTCAGGTTAGCTTATTGTACTCCAACTTTACTTTGCTTGATTTGGATTTTGGGAGGGTATCAATTACATGCACAAAGGAATGTCTCCTCTGACCATAACTAGATTTGGAAAAAGTTGGTAATCACATAGTTTATTCTTGTATACATGATAATCATTGAGAAAGATGCCCTGTTTATCATATATTGAAACAGCTAACTGGGCAGTATTACATGTCTGTTTATGATTTGAATGTGGAGGATTTATGAAGCTCCACCCGGGTTTTTTGTAATGGGCAACTTGCCGTCATAGGTGCAGCGCAGCACGTCTGGCTTCCTCACCAGCCGAGGTCCTGTCGGGACCTTAGCAGCTTTCGGCCTAATGTCCTGCAGTTGCATCAAACGTTTGCATTAAGTTCACTGTATTGACCAAGTCATGAACATTGATGATTCGAATATATCTCAATCATACCTGATCAAAAATGGCGGTGGGAATTGCTAGAGTTGCCACAGCATTTGGTGAGTCCACAATCCCTGATATCCTCCCCTCACATGGACAGCAGGACAACAATAGGTACATCTGAAAAATATCTGATATCGTTATTGTTACTTTGCTAATGGTAATTACGACATGATAATGTAGAAAACAGAAGTAGAATTCTCTAAAGATGCCAATGACCAATCAGCTTGTGAGCTGTTCTAGAACAACTAATAAGTTCTTTTGTTCTTGCCGGTCAAAGAGAACAACTAACGACTTTTCTCCTTGTATGTCACATTTGAACTCAATATATATATATATATATATATATATATATATATATATATATATATATATATATATATATATATATATATATATATATATATATATATATATATATAGGAAAAAGTTTAAATGAGATCGCTCTCATATAGCTTATATGAGGCCACTTTAAATCATAGCCCTTGGATCTTGATCTAACGGCTACAAATAGTCATAATCTCACATATAATGTGGACAAAAAAATTCATTGTAGACCTTGCAATTAGTAAGGGCCTCGTAATTTGATTAAATATCATGTACAAAATTTCTAATATTCCTGTAATCTATTGAGTGGGGACATATTGAAAAAAGGGGCCAAGATGAAGCTAGCTCCATTCTGTTTCAATAGCTGAAAATTAGAATGTATGGAACGGAAATGGATTACCTGTTCTTTAGAGTATCCAAATCTTGAGAGGTAGTCAATTGCATTCAGAACTGCGCGCTTGTATGCAACAGTTGCATCCAGGTAATGCTGCCGACCACTCTCATCAACGCTGATGCCCTCGAACACCAGCCACTCCGAGAACCGCGGTTCCACCGGCCCGATCTCAAATATAGGGTTGACATGCAGGGAGTTGGCCCCATTGGTGTCAAGTACTCTTTCATTCCACCTCTTATGATCTCACACCTACAGCATGAAAATAACAATGGTGAGTAGTTGCTATTAGACACTGTTCAGTTTGTGCTTAAATAAGATAGTACCAATGGAGAGAAAGGTTAGAATAACGGACTTGAGCTCAAGGAAACCACTCATCTCAATGGCTCCACAGAAGGAAACTTCACCATCCCCCCTGTGAGAAGTGCATGTCTCCAGTGCTGAAGTTTGCTCCTTCCACAAACACTGGGAGGTAAATCTTTGAACCTCTACTGAGGTTCTTGATGTCACAATTCCCTCCATTTTCTCTTCCTGGGATTGTTCTTGCTGCCTCCCCTGCTATCTTATCCCATTCAGGAGTTCCCTCTTTGATCTGCAAATCAGCATTATTAATGAAAATGCTGTAAAGCAAATTTGATCGACTCTTTAGTACCTTTTTTATATTACCATTCCAAGCAGGCAGCCTTTGGGTGATGGAAGGTTAGCTAGCGGGCGAGAATGCAAAACCTCGCAAAGCTTCAATGACCCAACTCCAGTTTCTTCCACTTCTTTCTCTCGTTCATTCCAAATCTTCAAAAGTTCCATTGATGGAGCAGTTCCAATTATCCCAGGGTGTGTTATGCCTGGGAATCTCACACCTAATTGATGCACACTAGTTTTTTCTCATCAGGAGCCAGAGCCAATCGAATATATGCTGTCAAATTTGATTTACTAGGGAACAAAAATGGCTAATTAGCATAATTTGGATTGGATTATGAGAAACCCACCTGGGATATGAGGAGAGTAAGCATAGATGCCTTCAAAGTACCATATGGCCTTGGTTGCACTAGGGAAATGGTCAGTTAGGAAACCACCACCATTCTCTCTATCAAATGTTGCAGTGTAGCCCCACTCATCACCGGGGAGTGGTCCTAGATTGCAGATTTCAACAGCGAGGAGGTCTCCGGGCATGGCTGGGACCCCATCAGAATCAACAACTCTGCAAGGCCCACTAAGGTAATGTACCTGAGACACAAAAGTTGTGGCACCTGTGCAATCAGGATGTTGCCATTTGATAGACGTATCATAACCAATTTGTACTTACAGTGGACAGATCAACGAATTTGATGTCTGCGGCGGAGTCGTTATCTCCGATCACGCCGCCTGTCCAATCGACCATCTCGATGCGGAAGAGCTCCCCAATTTGAACGGTTGCAACCGGAGGTATGTCAGGGTGCCACCGGTTATGAAGGGGCAGCTTTTGTTCCCATGGTTTCTTCTTCAAGTCTATGTGTATTATTTGCCTCGGAGTAGGAGGAGCCATGGGAAGCAGTTTCAGTTCATAGATGTTTGATGGTACTTGTGTTTCATATTGAATGATAGGAGGCCTGCTAAACTGGCCAGCTTTACTAGGGAAGAAGAAGATAGGGATGGAGGGCTAAAAGACAGTATGTTTTGAATATTTTTTCTCAAGTGGTCCTCCTCTCTAATGTCGTTTCTTCTCGTAAGTCTCTGATTATCTACTTGAATTCTACCTCTCAAGATGCTTATGTCTGAAATAAACAAGTTGCCAAGCTAGTTGCTGTCTTCCCAAGTTTTTTTTTCTGTATGAAGTCTTCCCTTAAGGTTTGGAAGCATAGAAAGTCTACACCCATGATAGTGACTCAACCTTATGTTATCGCAAGTTTAATTTTTCAGCAACTATGTTATTTCAAGATGTGCCCACATTGAGGGTTATTCGATTTTCTCCAGCACTTAAATCGGTTGGAGAAGTATAAAAGAAAAAATAAAGGTTTGACACTTTATTTTCTCCATGGATTTATCTCACATAACACCATTCAATACTTAATCAATACTACGGAAAAGTCCATTCACAACATTCATCGGATCAATTGCCATTGATATGGTTAGTGCATCATCAAGACGGCTCAAATTATTCATTCTCAAGTAAATTTATTTTATATGGTCATGATGATTTGATGAGAGATTAAGGTAACAATGAAGAGCTATGCATGAAGCAAATAACACTGAAATTCACCTAAGCATCTAGACCTTAAAAAAAAGCCGAGGTATCACATATATTTCACAAACCATATACTCAATCCGGTCACTTTTAATCGATACAGTTTTTTTCAAATGAACTTCGATTAAAAGTGACCGGAGGGAGTAAAAGACAAGCTGCATATCAATTCACCCCCCCATAGTAAGTTGAAGTTGGACTTGTTGGGATGTCTGAGCAAGCGCAAATCAGTGGTCGAGGGAAAAGAAAAAAAATGTCAAATTCCAAGCAATAAAAAGGAAGCAAGAGCTTACAATGGAAGTATCAGCATGCTTGATGTCCTCAGCAGAGTCATTGCAGCCAATTCCACCACCACTGAAATCAACCATCTCCACCCTGAAAACCTCCCCTACTTGGACCTCGGCCACCGGAGGAATGTCCGGGTGCCACCGGTTGTGTAATGGACACTTCTGCTCCCATGGCTTCTTCTTCAGGTCCACCGGAATTACCAGCCTTGGACTATGAGGGGGAACCATGGCTTTTGTGCCTTCTCACAAGTCACAACTCTAGACACAGCTCAAATTAAGGGAAATGGGCTGTCACTTGTGAGTGTTACGTCTTGGACCCACGTAGTGCACCTAGGGGCCCACTGGCGGACGAAACCTCACTTTCAAGTCTTTAAAATGGACTTTGATGTCGGTGGTGGATATTATTGAGTTCACTATGTGACCACTTTTGTATTGAGCGGCCCATCCAGCTTGTACATTATGGGCCTAATGTTACAGGTCGTAGCCCATTATGGGGGGCAAGACTGTAAGAGCCGCAATAGTTGACTTTTCAACCTGCAGCTGACATCACCACAGGGGCGGAGCCAACAAGCCATGGCCCATTTGAGAGTAGGATTGCGGGCGAGACGGAGGTAAGCCGTAACAGACCCTTGGTCCTAACCTGCCTTAGACCTAAGCTAATTTCAGAAATTCAGCTAGGCGCCCTGAGCCGGGTTAAGGTCAGGTTGCAGGCTTGTGGTTTTTTAATTTAGGGTGCGTTTGTTTGCACCTTTCAGGGTGAAAAAAAGCATATTTCAGCCCTGAAAGGTGAAAATTTTCACCTTTCAGGGTGAAAAGTGTTTGGAAGCTGAAATGGTGAAAAATGGTCGGTGACGGTGATAGGTGAAAATTTTCACTCTTTCACCTTTCAGCCCTGAAAAGTGTTTGTTTGCTAAAAGGCCGAAAATTGGCCCTGAAAGGTGAAAGGTGACAAATTTTCACCTTTCACCCTGAAAAGCTGATTCTCACCAAAGTGAGCATCAGGCTGACGAATCGATCGTCGCACCTCTTCGACGAAAAAAAAATCAACTCTCTCACAAGGTTCGTCCCCCCGGTGAGTACCTCCACCCCGATGGTGCCCCGTTGACCCGAGAGAGGTTGTGCCCCCCGTCCCCGCCGCTCATTGAGCCCCCCTCCCCTCCGGTTGCCGCCGCCGCTAATTGAGGCCCCCACCTCGTCGCTGCCGCCCCGTTGAGCTGAGGGAACCCGTGCCCACCCCTCCCGGGCAACTGCTCGGGTCGTCCAAAGCCGGTCACCCCGGTATTTAGCCCGACACCTCCGCTGCCGCACCGTTAAGCCAAGGGACCCCCCCTCCCCGTCATATCTCCCTCATTTTTAGTCCGTTTTGGACATTTTTTTCATCGTTATAAGAAAGAACACTAAAAATGAGGAAGAATGAAAAAAAAATGGGCCAAAACGGATTAGAAATGAGTAAGATATGCATCGGTGAAGTTTGCCCATTAAAAAAGTTATCGCGTAATCGATTACTCGATATGCAGTATTATAGTGTATCTAATTACTCGATATGCAGTACTATAGTACTATAGTGTATCTAATTACTCGATATGCAGTACTATAGTACTATAGTGTATCAAATTACTCGATATGCAGTACTATAGTGTATCAAATTACTCGATATGCAGTACTATAGTGTAACCAGTTACTCGATATGCAGTACTATAGTGTATCAAATTACTCGATATGCAGTACTATTGTGTATCAAATTACTCGATATGCAGTACTATAGTGTATCAAATTACTCGATATGCAGTACTATAGTGTAACTAGTTACTCGATATGCAGTACTATAGTATATCAAATTACTCGATATGCTGACGAATATTCCTATCAGTGTGACTTATTTTCAGTTCCCAAACATATTTCACCTTTCACAAATTAGGCGTGAAAGTTTTCACCCTGACGCCGAATTACTTTCAGCTTCCAAACGAGCTGTCACCAATCAGGAAAAAACACCCTTGATTATTTTCAGGCTGACATAAATTTTCACCTTTCACCATATCAGCTTCCAAACGCACCCTTAGTACTCCATCCGTTCTAAAATATTTGTACATTTAAAAAAATTCTCATTTTCATTGGACCATGAAGCTCACAAAGAAGTCACATGAGTTCTTCTCCCCGACATCCCGTATAACTTGTATGCTCATTCATAAACCAAATTCAAGTCAATCCTTCAAAGTCTCTTCCAATTTTGGAAAGAAGAAGTCATGTGATTTCTTAAAATATATATAATATTTTGGAACAATAAATATTTTAAAATGTACATAGTATTTTGGAACGGAAGGAGTATTACTTTTATAATATAATAAATTAACTTTTATATCACTATTTTTTATGAAGTACATCACTGCCCTCATTGGCCAACTAACAAAATTCACAAAAGTGTAAATTTCCAATAATCTCAGCCCCCAATGATAGTTTACTATCACATCCCTTCTTTCTAAAATTCAAAACAACCAAATAATTCCATGGTATACATCAGTTTCTTAACATTCTTTATAATGAAAAACTACACATATTCTCATATATTAGTGATACAACTATACAAGGCAAAATTTCAATTAACATGTTATCCATATCATTATCCTTATCATTATAAAAAGCACGATGCAAAATGACTATGTTTTGACCAAATTTGTCCATCTAACTTTGGTAATTCATGTGTCATAATGTAATTACGTTGGTATTTATTTAATATGAGGGATTAACAAGGAATTGCACACGAGGGAGGAGCTTGGGAGACGCCCATCCAAGGTCAGCCCCTGTTCATTCTTTATAAAAAATTGCAGGCTTGTAAAGAAGCTCTCAAAAAGTGGAACAGAGAACATTTTGGGGATGTTAACGCAAGATATAGAACAACAGTCCTTGAACTCCAGACCCTACAAACTGCTCTACAAAACCAACCCTTTGATGATGATTTGAGGAGGAGTGTCAACTTGGCGCGTCATAAAGTATGTGAAGAGGATGGCATCAGAGAATAGTTCTACCGTCAAAAATCTAGAGTTAAGTGGCTCCAAGAGGGAGACAGATGCTCTAAGTTTTTCCATGCATATATCGCTTCCCACAGTGTTTGGAACACCATTCATGAGATAGTTGATGATCTATGCACCAAGCTAGAATCCCCCCAAGAAATTGGAGCTAAAGCAGAGTTGTTCTACAAGAAGTTATTCACTCCTACCTCTACAACTTCTCAGGTACCACTCCCCTTTTCTCGGACACTAACTCCGGACCAAGCTGCTTTCTTGACCAGTGCTGTAGGTGATGATGAGATCAGAGGGGCTGTATTCCAGGCGCCTAATGGGAAGGCTCCAGGTCCAGATGGCTTCCAAAAAGAATTCTTCACTCACTTCTAGGATATCATTGGCCCGAACTTCATTCTGGCAGTGCAAGACTTCTTTGAGAGAGGGTACATGCTCAGGGCTCTAAATCATACATTCCTAACTCTCATACCCAAAAAGGCAAATTCAAAGAAGTTTGAAGAATTCAGACTAATTGCCCTATGCAACTTTATCTACAAAACCATCTCAAAGCTCATGGCCAACAGGTTGGCTTTAGTGCTTCCTCATCTAATTAGCGTTAATCAGTCGGCCTTTGTAAAGGGGAGAATAATTAGTGAGAACATCTTGTTGGCTCATGAACTCGTCCGCAATATGCATCGTCACGGCGGACAGAATAGGCTCTGCGTAAAAGTCGACTTGAGGAAAGCTTATGACAAGGTGAGATGGGACTACATCTTCCATGTCCTGAGGACTCTTGGTTTCGGTGACAAATGGATTCACTGGACCCGGCAGTGTATATGCACCCCCACTTTCAGTGTCTTGATCAATGAGTCGAACTATGGGCACTTCTCCAGTGCAAGTGGCTTGCGGCAAGGATGCCTGTTATCACCCCTCTTATTCTTATTATGCATGGAAGGACTATCAACCATGTAAACCAGGCCTCAATGAACGGTAATCTCAAGGCACCAAATATTGAGGGAGGTATTCCTATCTCGCATCTCCTTTTTGCTGATGATGTTCTCTTATTCTCTATGGAAGATGTACAATCGGCAGTGTGCATTTGGGACATTCTTTCAGACTTCGCAGAAATGTCGGGCCTCCAGGTAAATATCAGCAAGAGCTCCATATTTTTCTCCACAGGCTGTCAGCACAAGGCAACCATTCTAGACATGTTTGGCTTCCAAGAAGGGTGCTTTCCAATCACTTATCTTGGTATGCCTCTCTCCTCAAAGCGCATATCCTATTCAGCTTGCAAACCCCTTCTTGACAGGATTTCTGGACGGGTCAATGGGTGGAAAACTGCACTCCTATCTTATGCTGGGAGGCTACAACTAATCAAATCCGTTATTGGTGGATTGAATGTCTATTGGACATCTTGCTTTAAACTTCCCAAAAAAGTCTGCCACAAGGTGGAGAGTATCATGGCCACGTTCCTATGGAAAGGCTCTACCCAAGCCAATGGATTTCACAATAGTTCCTGGCGAAAACTTTGTCGTCCTCTGAAAGAAGGAGGCCTTGGGGTCAAACGTTTCCAAGACATCAATAACGCAAATCTTGCCAAGCTATTTTGGAGATGTATTACCTGTAAAGAATCTCTCTGGTGTCTATGGGTTCATGGGGTGTATCTTAGCACTATTCCATCTGGATGACTAGAGCCCGCAATTGCTCCTATGCCTGGCAATCTATCCTTCAAATGCAAACTTTCATGCAGGAGAGATGTGTTGTTAATATTGGAAATGGGTGCACAATACGGATGTGGTTGGACCCTTGGAGTGGCCCTTTATCTCTCGCCCAGAAGTTTGGCAATAGAACCATTCTGGAGTTGGGAGGCAGCATAAATGAATCAATTACGGATTATCTTCAGTCTGGCAAACTCCAAAATGACCATCTATCTCAATAAGAGGTGATAATGCTAAGAAGGAAATCCTAGAGAACCTGCCGGTGCTTACTGATTCGGAGGATTCCTATGGGTGGCTCAGCCAAACTGGGAACTTTACTTTTAAGAGTGCCTGAGATGCATTGCAAATGAAATCTGAAAATGTGTCATGGCATGATCTTGTATGGTACAAACATCGGGTGAACCGATACTCCTTTTGCGCCTGGATGGCACTCAATGAAGGGCTGCTCACTTTAGATAATCTAAAAAGAAGAGGGATTTCTTTAGTAAACAGATGTGTTCTGTGCCAGAAAAATGAAGAATCAATCAGACACCTAATGTTTGAATGCATATATGCGAAGGTGGTCTGGCGTATATTCCTTCGTAAGTGCAATTGCCATCACACAATTGGAGGGTGCTCTACAGAATTAGTTTGGCTGACTCAGTTAATCAGAAACAACAAACATACAGGGCATATAATCCAAGCTGGGTTCACAAGCTTTATTACTATGATATGGGAGGAGAGGAACAAGCGAATCTTTGAAGACAAAAAACTTGAGTCTTATATTCTGGGCCAAAACCTCATCCACAAGGTAAAGGAGATCCTTATCGCCTTCCAACTCAAGGATATTTGCCTCACTCATTGCCCTTTCTTACACACCTTTTGGGATGAGCGGAACCCTTGAACAAGGAGACTGGTGGGACCTTGAGATTTGGTAGGACCGACAACTTTTGATCCCATTTTTGACTTTTGCAATTTTTGATCGGCCTCTTGGAGCAATCGATCGGCCCTGGTTTTCACTTTGCCCTACCTGGTTTGGGAAGATTGTTCTTTGCTTTGTATTTTATTTCCAAGGAGGTTGTTCATACCCGTTGACCTGAGTTGAGCTGAAGAGAGGTTGTACTCCCCTGTTTTCATTAATATAATTTTTCAATTATAAAAAAAAAACAATTTGCCACCTACGGACCATTGTGTCCTTCATTCATTAGTGTTAATCTAGGGTGGTTTAACGAGTGATTCTATCCATTTAGTGAGTGCATGTATGTAAATTAACACTTAGGGTAGCTATAATACAAATTAGAACATATTGATATGAGATAGTGGGGGGTATTCAATATGAGTTATTACTCTGGTATGAAGTGGGCAAGTCAATTCTGTAACTGAACCTTAAATGTGAAAATTGAAAATTGAATAAGCGGGTCATATTATTGCTTATCTTATATTGTCTTAATTAATTATATAAAAAGAGTTAGTCTAGCCAACGCACCAGCTCTGCAGGGCTGGCAGATGACAGATGAGGAGGAAATAGATTCTAGGCAACACAAACAAAAGAGGTTGGAGACGACTCAATAAATGTATAAGAATTTCCCTTCTAAGTCCTTAAGAATTAACTATCTTGAGTTTTGAGTACGAATGATATGTTTTTTTAAGAAGGATGACTAGATGTTTATATTAACTAACTTGGGTTCTGAGACGACAATTTGCTGGGTGGATGTTTCCATATAAAAAACCTTATATTTGGATATTGATATAGGACTGCCAAATAGAGTTTATGTGGGCGGGAAAAGTCCCTGACACATGCGCTACGAAATTGTGTGGAATTTTTTATGAGTGCCTTTTGGTGTTCAAGGCAAAAAGGTTAAATTACACCCCATTCCTTCAGCTTAATTGAACTTAATTACGCCCTGATTGCATGCTCGCTTTGCATTTCCAACTTAGGAGGTTGATTAAATGGCAATTACATAAGATTTCCCCCATTTGCCACTAAATAACCATACTCTTTAGTGGCAAGCTAAGCTTGTGCGTTTCCGGTTAGCAAGCACAGATACGAATATGGAAACACGATACGGACACGGGGATACGGTATTTTTCAAAAAAGTAGGATACGACACAGTTAATAAAAATATATTTATATAAATTTTAAATATATTTTTAGTATTACGGCACCACATTTTTTCCTTTAAACCTTGTAAAAATTACAACTTGTTATTGATTAATTATTTTTTATTTATAATTTCTAGCTGGCAATAATGCCACAAAAAAATGGTTATGCATTTGAAAAATAACTATCCTTACCATTAGACTACAAGCACCCATCATTTTGCAAAATAAAAATATATATTTTATATTGGATATGGCAGGACACGTATTGTCGCTGCCGTATCCATGCTTCCTTGGTTTCCAGTTTGGAGGTGGGCCAATGCAAATGGAAATAACCTACTAAATCCGATGTTTAGCATGCATTCACGTCCCCAGATTTGGGTGCGTTTGTTTACTGAAAGATATCACCTTTCAGGCCTAAAAAAAGACTATAAAGTTGAAAAACTTTTGTTTACTGAAAACCCTGAAAGTGGTCACTGACGGCAATAGATGAAAATTTTCACCTTTCACCCCTGAAAAACTGATTCTCACCGAAATGATCCTTGTGCCTCTTCAACAAAAAAAAATCAGCTCTCTCCCAGAGGTTCGTCCGTCCCGATGAGTGCCCCCACACCGACGCTACCCCATTGAGCAGACAGAGCCCGTGCCCCCCGTCGTCGCCCCATTGAGCCGAGGGAGCCCGTGCCCCCTCCCTCTAGGGCAATGGCTTGGGTCGTCCGAAGCCGGTGACCCCGTGTTTGCCCCGCCGCCTCTACCTCCACACCGTTGAGCCGAGGGACCCCCCCCCCCCCCCCCCCAACATCATATCTCCCTCATTTTTAGTCTATTTTTGGACATTCCTTATCATTATAAAAAGAGAACTAAAAATGAGGAAGAATAAAAAAATGGACTAAAACAGATTAGAAATGAGCAAGAAACGCATAGTTGAAGTTTGTCCAATTAAAAAGTTATTATGTAATCGATTACATGATAACCAATGCTATCATGTAGTCCAACACACGATAACTAGCCTATTATGCATTGGATTATTAGAAGCTTAATGTATTTGGCTAACTGCAGTAGACCAGATATATCCTATATTGTGGGGAGACTTAGTAGATACACTAAAAATCCGGATGAATCTTATTGAAAAGCCATTGAGAGGTTGTTCATATATCTCAAAGGTACTATGTCCTATGGAATATGTTATCCAAGTTATCCGATGTTGGGCTTAATTTCAAAATTAGCCACATTGTCAAGTAAGAGGATGCAGGAGAGGGAGGTGTAGGTTGTGGGACGGTAGTAGTCCTGCAGGGTACGGGTATGGGGTATTACTGGATTATGGTTTAGGCCATTCCCAGCCCCAAGATTCATGTTGTCTGCCATAGGATGGGATTCAAGGATCAAGTTTATGTGAGTTCTACTGATTCTAAACAAGCACTCAGGATTATGATCAAAGGCCAAGTCAGGGTTCAGGGAACGACGACCATGCATGCACAATCACAATCAAACAAAACCTTAGCAGTCCTAATAGCGTGATCTATACATGAAATATGCATTTTATTATCTCCTAAGCTTATGATTATGCTAGTGTTTGATTAGAATAACTACTACTTTAATATAGTTTTTGGTTTTTGTAGGAAACAAGAGTAATACACAGAAATGAGGTGAAAAGCAACTCGAATGGTTAAATTATCATAACTTCGTCTACAAATATCTGATTGGACTGATTCAAGCTTCATGTTTCAAGAAGTCAGCTTTCCATCGCCACCAACCACGCGCAATTCGGAGTTCGGGACAGAAAGTTATAGCCATTTGAAGTTTATAAACAGTAACTACGATCGATCGGGAATCACTGCGATCGATCGCTAGAACCGCAAAAGCACTATATTGAAGGACATGATCGATCAGCATAAAAACGATCGATCGTATCTACTGGAATTTTTGATCCGCCGAAGACAGTAACTACGATCGATCGGTATCATACGGCGTCGATCGCCAAGTGATCGATCGGAGGAAAATAACGAAGGAATAGCGATCGATCGGCCAACGAACGATCGTCAATACGTACGATCGATCGCCGTATGCGGCAAACCGGAATTAAGGCCTATTTTGACTTGGATTTGGAAGGGATTTTGAGGGTTTTCCTTCACCCCTATATATATACCTTAAGGGAGAACGTATTGGGCATCACATATTCAACCTAGAGAGCAATTTGAGACCTTGGAGGCTAGAGCAAAGGAAGAAGAAGATGATGAAGATGAAGATGATGGATTCTCTTCCCATGCTTGGCTAAACTCCTATCCAAGGCGTAGATGAAGCCCAATAATCTGGTTGTGTAGTTTCTTTTCTCTCATCTTATGTTTTTATTCTAGTTGGTGTATGGATTTTATTGTGTAATCACCGTTAATTCAATAAAGATTTGTTCTTTGTACTCGAGAGAGACAAGAGTGAATTCTTGTGAGTTTCAATCCGAAGAATACTTGCGTATCCGAGAGGAACGTGAGTAGACTGAGGTGTTATATATCAATAAAGTTTCATTGGTTTATACTCGAGAGAGATAAATCACAATTCCATGTTTTAATTGTTTTATGTGTTACATCCGAGAGGAGAGCACTATATTTTGAGTTGACAAGTGTATGTCCGAGAGGAATATGCTAGCCAATTGGAAATCTTTATTCAAAAGAGAGAGGGAAACGATACACTAGTTATTGTGGTGGATTCGAAGCCTTGGTCTTCTCCACATTGATTAAAACTCAGCTTAGTAGTTAAAGTTCATAGCTTTATTTAGATTAAACAAAAACTGCAACTCTTTTCTCTTTAAATTTGGTAAAGTATTCACCGTCCCTGAGGTTCGACAACCCTTATTAATACTCGCCGTAGTACAATTGCCTTGTGCACTTGCAAGGGTTTAATTTTAAACGACCAAGTTTTTGGCGCCGTTGCCGGGGACGGCACAATAGTTTACCAGATTCTTAGCATAATTAGTGTTAGAGTAGTTTAGTGAGTCTTAACTTAGATTATTTGTCAGTAGTTTAATTTGTGTTTTTCTTTCTTTTTGCGAGGTTAAGAGAAGACGTGGAATTCTCGCCAACGTGGAAGGGCCACCCCTTCCCCTAGTTTACATTCTCTTATCCTTCTCTTTTTAGATTAATTTGTGTGCTTGGTGTTTTTCTTTTCTTTCTGTGACTGCATGTTGTGCTAGTTGTGGCTATTAGGACTGTTA
This sequence comes from Houttuynia cordata, assembly GCA_039654745.1. Classification (NCBI taxonomy): domain Eukaryota; kingdom Viridiplantae; phylum Streptophyta; class Magnoliopsida; order Piperales; family Saururaceae; genus Houttuynia; species Houttuynia cordata. The sequence goes on from CM077509.1 coordinate 2,680,892, forward strand.
ATTGTCGATATCTAGGACTGATGATTGCTAGTTGTGGATATCTAAGGTTGTTTATTTGATTTGTGGACGTGTGATATTTTGGTTCAGTTGATGAATGCATGGTGAAAAAAAATGTCTTCACCTTTTTATGGATTTAGCCATGAGAACCCATACAGGAGCTTTAATGATTATTGTTCTTCACACACACGTAATCCCCCTCCCTATGAAGTGCCCTACCACCCACATCCCTTTGATGCTGATACTTACAACCGTGGTTGGGATAATCACTCTAATTTTGGGAGTGGCACATCTTCCCTACAATACACAACTCCTTATATGTCGGAACCATGTGCCCTCTGTTTAAGTCCCATTCACACCCCAGTGGAGTGCCCTTTGGCCCATGCGTACCCTGATTTTATAAGAAAATATGTGAATGAGGCCCAAAGTCTTCATAGGTGGGAGGACCATCCTAATTCTCCTTGGGAGCAACCCAACCCTGGGCCCACTCTTCATGAGGCCCCTAGACAAGATTTCCTGAGCCAATAACTGCCTTACCAACCAGCCTCTAATCCTCAGTTTGGCCAAACCAATAAGAAACCATCCTTAGAAGATCAAATGAGCCAAATGCTAGCCACCCAACCTACTCTCCTCTCAGCTTTCAGTGCGATGGAAGCCAAGGTGGACACTATGATAGACACCAAATATAGAGAGCTGACAGGTGAGTTGAGTACCCAGGCCCAGGTTATCCATTCTCATACACAGGCTCTTGCCAACATTAAAATACAGTTAGAACAACTGGCCCAGGTCATGGATATGAACGAAGAATGCATTTTACCTGTCGAGCCACAATATCCGAAGGGCAAATTTTCTAATGAAGGGATCGGTTTTTTCCCCTGACTATGATGTTACATCCCTTCATAATGCCCAAAGGTTTGACAATGAGCTTGAGTGGGTTTTACATAATGATCAAGATGGTGTAGAAATTAAAGAAGAAGTGAATGCATTAATAGAACCTAGCTTTAAACCTTCTTCTATATTTGAGGAGTCACCTTCTATGTCACTATCAACAGAACCTTCTATTCCTGAAACACCATTCATACCATGTCTTCACCGATCTAACCCTTTATTTATTAAAAGTAACTTAGACTGTTTCATAGATTGTTTAGTTGAGTCAGTAATTGAGGAAACTTTCCCAATTGGATTATTAGAAGAGGCCCCTAAGGCCAAAATGGTTAATTTGGAGGAGGAGCCCTTTATTCTAAAATTTTCTAATGACCCTTCTTCATGGTTAATGCAGGGACCCCTCTTTCCAAAGCTTCCCTACTCACCACTCCATCCTTTTATTCCACGATGTGCTCCATACTTAGGCAACAAGGATAGGAGTGTGTGGTGCAATCATTTAATTGATCCAGGTTGATGACTTGATAACCTGGACCCTACAGAGGATCATGGCTCCGTCTGGCTAAAGACATTAAACTTAGCGCTTGGTGGGAGGCAACCCACGTATTCAGGTGTATTCTCTTCTTTATTTGATTTTTTATGTTATACGCTCATTGTCATGTTATATTTTGTTCACATTGAGGACAATGTTCATAATAGGTTTGGGGGAGGGAATATTACTTGTATAAAAAAAATCATAAAAAAATCATAAAAAAAATAATTTTCAAGTTGTTTGTTAGTACTTTTTCTTAGGTTTTGATAGTTTATCCCGTAATAATGCATGTTACAATTCTTAGGAGATTAATTTGCATTGGAAGTGTGAGTAAGTATACTGGAGGATAGATACACTTAACTGAGCATACCTTTCTGTTACAGTCCTCTTGGAACAGGTGCTTGAACTAAGAAAATTCACTTACACACACTAGTACATAAAGTAATACCGTCTAGAGATTTGTTGATTGCTAATTTACAGTGGGATGTCTTTAATCATAGTCATTAGATGATGTGTAGTTATCTGTTGAGCTTAAAAGATCATGATAGACCATTTACTTGGCTATGGCAAGGGATTGGAACCGGAAATAGGTTGAGAGTATAATACAGCCTGGACAAAATAAAGATGTGCTGAAAATATGAATGATGAAAATGAAAAAATGCGAAATGATGAAAACAAAATGAAAGAAAGGGGCTGCTTGACTTTATAGGATTAACTTAGGCTGATGCTCGGGCCCGAAGCGGTCTATTAAAACCTAATGCCCTAAGCTAATTTGGCTGGGAGTCATTGGCCTGAGTCATTGCTAAACCTAGGCATCTTGAAGTCAGGCCTTACACAGTCCTAGCGAAAAAAGTCTGAAAGAAAAAAAAAGTCTGTGGTGTATTATCCTCTCAAATCTAGAATGTTAGACCCGAAGGAGGCACGCAGATCTGTGCTATCATGAACCTAAAGATTACGATGACTATGTAGATTCTGATGTTCTTTGGTTAATGGGTAACACTGGATCTGTATAAACAGAAATTTAGAATGTATTGCTACAATGTTCTACACTTTTACTATTTACATTATCACGCTATATAATATTTGAGCAGAAATTTCCAAGATGAAAGTGTGGAATAAAACCACTTACTTGAGGGGTTCTATATTCCTGTTGATTATGAACCAAGTACATGTGGTTGATTTTCTTAAGCATTGTAGTGTGTATTTGTCGGGATAATAGGTTCTTTGTTTTGCAATGTTTTAATTTTTGCTTTGTTTTTGCACTTAGGTTAATTAGTTTCATAAATACATGTTTGTGGGTAGCATGGCTGCAAACCCTCACGAGACAACACTCGTCCTACTAGGGACACCTAGAGGTTTAACGGCTTGTTGCATACGCTCAATGCAATCGTGTTCCCTACGAAAGTGGTGTTTACTTTTCTGCATTAGTTCCTTTAGTTGTTTGTTTGATTTTATTTTGCTTTTGTTTTGCTAGGGACTAGCAAAATCTAGGTTTGGGGGTGTGATCTATACATGAAATATGCATTTTATTATCTCCTAAGCTTATGATTATGCTAGTGTTTGATTAGAATAACTACTACTTTAATATAGTTTTTGGTTTTTGTAGGAAACAAGAGTAATACACAGAAATGAGGTGAAAAGCAACTCGAATGGTTCAATTATCATAACTTCGTCTACAAACATCTGATTGGACTGATTCAAGCTTCATGTTTCAAGAAGTCAGCTTTCCAACGCCACCAACCACGCGCAATTCGGAGTTCGGGACAGAAAGTTATAGCCATTTGAAGTTTATAAACAGTAACTACGATCGATCGCTAGAACCGCAAAAGCACTATATTGAAGGACACGATCGATCGGCATAAAAATGATCGATCATATCTACTGGAATTTTTGATCCGCCGAAGACAGTAACTACGATCGATCGGTATCATACGGCGTCGATCGCCAAGCGATCGATCGGAGGAAAATAACGAAGGAATAGCGATCGATCGGCCAACGAACAATCGTCAATACGTATGATCGATCGCCGTATGCGGCAAACCGGAATTAAGGCCTATTTTGACTTGGATTTGGAAGGGATTTTGAGGGTTTTCCTTCACCCCTATATATATGCCTTAAGGGAGAACGTATTGGGCATCACATATTCAACCTAGAGAGCAATTTGAGACCTTGGAGGCTAGAGCAAAGGAAGAAGAAGATGATGAAGATGAAGATGATGGATTCTCTTCCCATGCTTGGCTAAACTCCTATCCAAGGCGTAGATGAAGCCCAATAATCTGGTTGTGTAGTTTCTTTTCTCTCATCTTATGTTTTTATTCTAGTTGGTGTATGGATTTTATTGTGTAATCACCGTTAATTCAATAAAGATTTGTTCTTTGTACTCGAGAGAGACAAGAGTGAATTCTTGTGAGTTTCAATCCAAAGAATACTTGCGTATCCGAGAGGAACGTGAGTAGACTGAGGTGTTATATATCAATAAAGTTTCATTGGTTTATACTTGAGAGAGATAAATCACAATTCCATGTTTTAATTGTTTTATGTGTTACATCCGAGAGGAGAGCACTATATTTTGAGTTGACAAGTGTATGTCCGAGAGGAATATGCTAGCCAATTGGAAATCTTTATTCAAAAGAGAGAGGGAAACGATACACTAGTTATTGTGGTGGATTCGAAGCCTTGGTCTTCTCCACATTGATTAAAACTCAGCTTAGTAGTTAAAGTTCATAGCTTTATTTAGATTAAACAAAAACTGCAACTCTTTTCTCTTTAAATTTGGTAAAGTATTCACCGTCCCTGAGGTTCGACAACCCTTATTAATACTCGCCGTAGTACAATTGCCTTGTGCACTTGCAAGGGTTTAATTTTAAACGATCAGCTACTAGCATGCATCAATCCTAAATAGCAACAACTAGCAATCCTAATATCGACAACTAGCACCCAATTTATTCTAAAAGAGAAGGATAAGATAGTGCAAACACAGAAAAGGGATGGCCCTTCCAACGTTGGCGAGAATTCCACGTTCTCTCTTAATCTTGCGCAAAAAGAAAAGAATTATTAAACTATTGAAATAAAATCTGAATTAAAACTAACTACTCTAAAACTAGACTATGTTAAGAATTTGGTAAACTATTAGCTTTCATCCCCAGCAACGGCGCCAAAAACTTGATCGTTTCAATATTAGAACCCTTGCAAGTGCACAAGGCATTTGTACTACGGTGAGTATTTGAGGGTTGTCGAACCTCAGGGATGGATAAACAATCTACCAAACTCAAGAGAAAGTTACAATTTTTAATTAATCTAAGAAAGCAATAAATTTTAACTAAATTAACTGAGATTTACTTATGTGGAGTAATACCAAGGCTTCGAATCCACCACACAATAAACTAGTGTATCATATCTCTTTCTCTCTCTCTTTCTCTCTCTCTCTTTTGTATAAATTCTTAATTAGCTAGCATATTCCTCTTGGACATCTACTTGTCAATTCAAGTTATTGTGCTCTCCTCTCGGACGTAACACATAAATCAATGAAACTCATAGAATTGTGATCTATCTCTCTCGAGCATAAACCAATGAAACTTTATTAATAAATAACACCTAAGTCTACTCACGTTCCTCTCGGACACGGAAGTATTCTTTTGGATTGAAACTCACAAAATTCACTCTTGTCTCTCTCGACCACAAAGAATAAACCTCAATGAATTAATATTAAACCATAACAAAGATCCATACACCAAGTTACTCAAGTTTTCCCACATGGTGCAGTTGAGATCTCCGACCCTTGTGATGATTGCATGTTCGAAGTAAACGGTCATCGACTTAAATCAGTCACCGAGAGGGAACACACGTCTAGGGAGGTAGAAGGTGTAGAATTGTATGATCCATACCATGGGTAATGTATTTGTGGAATGAATGTGTCGCGACATTAAACATAGCATTTTTTGGGAGGCAACATGATATTATTTTTGTTTTTCTTTTTTTCTTCTGTTTGTCCTTTCTTCTTTTTCTTTTAAAAAAAACACAAACACAAACACAGTAAATATGATCGATTGCCATTTTGGCGTGATCGATTGTAAGAAAAAAACAACACAATAAATGGCGATCGATTGTAAGAAAAAAAGCACAACACAATAATTACGATCGATTGCCATTCGAGCGCTATCGATCGTAAGAACATCACACAAAGATAGTAAAAACAATCAATCATTCGGGCCCAAACTAGAGGCAATCGATCATATTTCGATTGATCGCATTTAGGCGATCGATCGCATAAAAACAGTTGCGATATGAACCGTCCATCTATGATCCAAGGGGCGCCTTCCATCATACTGTATCGCGATTGATCACTTGCACGTTGCGATCGATCACGGGTCCGCCTCTCATGTTATGAAACTCCATGGTCACGATGAAGGAAAGCATTTCTCCGCTCGCCGCTGCCACCTCCGACCACCGTTTCACACGAAACTCTGGCGACTGAAGTATTTTCGCGCATAGAACCCAGATTCGGCAACCATTTCCTCTCATTTCCCTTTGTTTTCTTGCATTTGCTTGCATCTTTCAATTAAGCCCTAATCTAAAATTTTGATTTGTTTTTTCTTGGTTACATTGTGGATTTTTATGAAATTGTTGCATGCATGTAACTGGAAGGACAAGTATAGGATATGTGCATGATGTTAAGCCCTTTAATTACCATGATTATCATATCTACCTTTATTTTTTAGAAATTTTTAGGATTTTGCAAAAAATAATTTGGACTTCCTTTCTTTAGTAATCTTGTTTCACTTACTGTTTGCTGGTTATGCTTCAATTTCAAGTCGTTCCGCCGCTAAATCCACCAAGGTTATTTTTTACGTTTCCCATGTTTGGTCAGTGCAACATTTTTTATCACATACATTTCTCCCACCCCTCAGTGCAATTATTTTATTGGGTGTTCAATTATCATGTTGCAAATTTGTGCTCCCACCCTCTGCCATTGCATCCTTTGATCTATTTACTTTATACGTACATTGCTTTTCAACGTTGTAAGTTGTGATGTTTACTTTCTTTATTGGTTTTTTGGGCACTATGGCGCCTAAGAAAATGTCATTCACAAAGCGCCACAGGGGTGAGCCATCCACTTCCAGACCTGAACCCCTGCACCAGAGGCTCCTCAACTGCTCCGCCCGATCCAATACGAGCAGCAAGTTCTCCTAAATCCTCGGATTCCACTGCTTGACATGCAGAGTTGAATTGAGAAGAGGCCAGATTGGGTGCACTACTTCACCCACATTGCTATGAAAATTCAGGGTGTGCACCAATTGGTACATGAAGATGAGATAAGGGAGTTCTATGCGAGGGCCAAAATTGAAGATCATGAAGATCCCAAAAGGTGGAACTTTGGAGTATCGAATGCGGCACTCCCATTCGTCTCAGGGTCGCCACAATCACTAGAGAAATGGGCTGCAAAAGGGGGACAATTAAGTACCCCGACTTCAATGAGTACCAGTTCCCGAATGTCTTCCGCTTGACGGGTCAACTTAAGGACTCGATCACAAGGCTAGGCCTCAGAAAAAACCTCAAGGCATCCAACATGCTCCCCGAGTTCTGTTTCACCTTCCTTATCTTCCAGCACGATGTATGGGCAGTCCGAAAGGCCAATGTCGATACCACAATGGCACAGTTGCTCTATGTCTTCGCCGATGCTACCAGGAGCCAGGATCTCGACTTTCCTTCATTCGTCTTCAGCCAGATGAAGCAGCTGGCCGTCGGGCACCGAGACGAATGGTTGCCCTTTCCTTACATTTTGGAGTGTGTATTCAAGACTCATGGGGTGCGGTTCCTGGAGCATTCACAACTATCTCACGGGCTTGGTCCCATTAGAGTTGACACCTACAACTATATTATGGGCCATACCCACTGGCACAACAGCCAAACGAGCAGTCAGAAGGGGAGCCAGAGGCTCAGTAGTCGCAGTCGGCACCATGGGTAGAGATGGAGAGGCAGCTCACTGATCACATCTAGTCCGTGCACATGAGTTTTTCTCAACTATCTTTTTACTGTTTTATTAGGCTCTCTCCGTTCTATTGATAACTGTTCTTTCTTGTATGAATGTTTGAGATATTTAGTGTAATGTTTCTAATTGTTGGTGGATATTGGGTTGAATTTTCCTTTGTGTTGTGCATGTAATTATATTAGTATTCTTCTTCATGTTCATTTACTTTCTTTTGTCAAAGATGTTGTTTAGGTTTGGGGGAGATAAATCCCATATCGTTCATGTACGCTCCATCCATCCTCTCCCTCCTCTTTTTACATTTGTCTTTGTAGTAAAGATTTTTATCACATTGAGGACAATGTTCGGTTTAAGTTTGGGGGTATAAGGGATGATCTTTGTTTTGTGTGTTTGTGTTAGAATTAGTTAAAAAAAAAGAGGTTGTAGTGATCTATACTTGAATTATGCATTTTATTAGCTCCTAAACTTATGTTTATATTAGTGTTCTTTAATGTAGTTTTTGGTTTTTTGTAGGAAAATAAGCGTAAGAGATTAGATCTAGAGACATATCTCGATTGCATATCTCTGGTTGGAAATGTGGTAAAATGTGACTCCAATGGTTGAATCTTCATTACTTTACATGCATATATCTTGATGGGTTTTTAAAGTTCAAGAAGTCAGCTTTCCAACGCTACTGACCGTGCGTAATTCGGAGTTCGGAGCAAAAAGTTATGATCATTAGAAGATTTTGATACAAAAGCATGAATAGTAAGCGATTGACCGGCACATTGACGTGATAGATCGCCAAAGTAGAAAATGAGATATACGCGATCGATTATCACCTTTCGATTAATCGTATCTACTAGAATTTTTTAATGAACAGTGCGCGATCGATCGGCATAGTAAGGATCGATCGCCGTATTCGGCAAACTTAAAAATAGTCCTATTTTGAGTCAGAATTGGAGGGGGTTTCGTGGTTTCTCTTCACTCCTATATATATGCCTTAATGGGGAACGTCTTGAGCATTAGAGATTGGATCTAGAGACATCTTGGAGGCTAGATCAAAGGAGAGAAGAAGATGAAGATGATGTGTGTTTCTCTTCCAATGCTTGGCTAAATTCTTTCCAAGGCGTAGATGAAGCCCGAATAGATTGGTTGTATCGTTTTCTTTCTCTCATCTTAATTTTACCTTAGTTGGTGTATGAATCTTTATTATGTTTTTAAAGTTAATTTGTTGAGGTTTATTATATGTGTTCGAGAGAGGCTAGAGTGATTTCTTGTGAGTTTCAATCTAAATAATATTTGCTTATTCGAACAAGAACATAAGTAGACTGAGGTGTTATATATTAATGAAGTTTCATTTATTTATGCTCGAGAGAGATAGATCACAGTTCCATATTTTAATTATTTTATGTGTTACGTTTGAGATGAGAGCACAATATTTTGAATTGACAACTATATGTCCGAGAGGAATATGTTAGCCAACTAGGATTTTATACAAGAGAGAGAGAGAGAGAGAGAAACGATTAAGCTAGTTTATTTCTTGGTGGATTCGAAAGCCTTAGTTCCTTTTCTGCATAAGTACAATTCGTATAATTAGCTAAAGTTTACTGCTTTCGTAGATTAAATCAAAACTATAACTTTTATCTTGAGTTTGATAGATTATTCATCTGTCCCTGAGGTTCGACAACCCTAAATACTCACTGTAGTACAATTGCCTTGTGCACGTGCAAGGATTTAATATTTAAACGATTATGTAGGTTCTTGTGTTTAGTTCTTTTAGGTGAGTAGTAGTGTGCCTTTATGACACAATCTCATTCTTACAAGAACTAAAGTCAACGTAGAAAGTGTAAGTGAGTGATTGAAAGATGAGAACAATTATGCACGTGATTTGTAAGTGACTGATTGAAAGATGAGAACAATTATGCACGTGATTTAAAATCTAGTTGAAGCTTGTATTTTCTAGCCACTTGCACACACTAGCTACACGTTGCAATGCCATTTCATAATTTGTGCCGTGTGATTTTAGTGGGATGTCTTTGATTCAAGCTATATTTTCGAAAACATGGTAAACGAGTAGTGCTTCATTGCTCATGATATATGTGTTTGCTTAGTAAGGTTAAATGTATAATGCGCCATAAAAAAAATTTAAGTAGGTCATTTCATCCACCATTCATTCATAAAGATTCATGATAGAAAAAGGTGCTAGGGCTTTTTATTTACACACACAACTCACATGGTTTAAGGCATAATGTACCATTTTTTTAGCACAACAGTGCAATGCCTGATTCCAAGATCTACACAGCTTAGTGAAACGTAGGTCAATGACTCCCAACCAGTTGGCTTAGGACAGTAGGTGATGAAGCACCCCGCGGACCCAAGCCTCAAACTAGGTAGACCATATAGAGTCAAGGTGGCCGATAGAGGATGCATCACGCCCCTCCCTCTTTTTATGCGAACTGTCCCGCTTCCTGAGGCATGATGGCCTGGTTAGGTCACACTTTAATCACTAGTGAACAAAGATTGAGATTGCATAACTCCTTGTTCTACACTCTCACTTTTTAAATGTATGTATATATTTAATTGAGAAAATTCTTCCAAGATAGAGTTGTAAAATGACAATTGCTAGTTTGAAAGTGCTCAAATTTAAATTAAGTACTTGTGTCAAGTATTAGTGGTTGGGTTTCCCTAAGCATGATAGCGTGTTGGTGAAGAGATGTTTAATTTTTTTTTTTGCTTTCTTGTGTGTAGGTTTAGATATTTGTGGGTAATCATAGTTGTAAACCCTCACGAGACACAACTCGTCCTACTAGGGACACCTAGGGGTTAAAAGGCTTGTTGCATACTCTAAATGCAACCGTGTTCCCTACGAAAGTGGCATTGGCTTTTGTATTTTCTTTAGTTGTTATTTGTTTTCCTTTGTGTAATTTTATTTTGCTAGGGACTAGTAAAATATAGGTTTGGGGGTGTGATATGTACTCAAACTATGCACTTCATTAGCTCCAAAATTTATGTTTATGCTAGTGTTCACATGTATTTAGTGTTCTCTAATATTGTTTTTGGTCTTTTGTAGGAGAATAAGGTTTACACTCATTTTGATATACAAAGAGGGAAACATGACTTTAATGGTGTATTATTTATTACCATGTCCACAGATTTCTGACTAGATTGGTCCAAATTTCATATTTTCAAGAAGTCAACTTTCCAACGCCACCGACCGTTCACAATTTGGAGATCTGAGCAAAAAGTTATGTCCGTTGCAAAATCATTGCGCAGTGCAGTACGCAATCAATCGCCTGATTCAAAAGGGCCACAAGACAATTACGCAATCGATCATCCATCCATACAATCGATCTAAAACACTATAAGATATGGTGATCGATCGCATCATAAAGAAAGCCTTACAAACAATCGCATGCCACATAGTAGAGACCAGATTGAACGCGATCAATTGCCAAACTAGAAGCGATTGATCGCCGTGGGCAGAAATATTAACAAAATGCCCTTTTTAAGTAGGGTTTGAAGGGGGGTATTGGCGGCTTTTCTCACCCTAGTATATAAGCCATGAGGGTTCATAGACAGAGAGAGAGAGAGGCTTTGGGAGAGCTCGTACGGGAAGAAAAAAAGAGAAAAAGCGGAGGAGCTTGAGGAAAGAGAAGAAGATGAAGATGACGACTCAAGATCTATTCTCCCTACCTCTTACCATGAACGACTAGACCTCGGCATAGGGCTTGGATGAAGCCCTAGATCCTGATACTTGTATCTCTAACCTAGCTTTTCTTCTTTATTTTATGTAGACAATTGCATGATTGAGTAAACAATCTTCTTTTAAGTTTAATTGTCAATTATTCAACTTCGGTGCTTATTGTGAATTCGTGATTAATTGTTTTGATCTGGAGTTGATACGCGTTCCCATTGAGCACTCGTGGTTCATCTCATTATGGAATTTCATGCAATAGTTATAATAGAAGTAGTGGAGGAATTTGGATGGGGTATACTTGTGGGATAGTCCATGCCTATAAATAGTTAGTGTAGATGGATTATACTCATTAGATACCCCATACTATTTGGATTACATTGCTATATTCTTCAAAGCTTCTAACAGTCTAGTTAGGAGCATTGATGTCTACGTAAGATCAGTCTTAAGCAACAGTAGGATACGAATAGTAGTCTAGTGGTAGATTCCAATGCCCTAGCCATTTATCTTAATTTACTTTTCTCTAGTTAACTTCATTGCTTAGAGTAATTATAGCGTAAGCAAAAACAAATCTTTCACTTGAATTTGGTAGTTAATCCTCCGTCCTTATGGTTCGACAACTCTAAGTAGTCACTTAGTATAATTGTCTTGTGCACTTGAAAGGGTTTAATATTAAAACGATCAAACACACATGATATAATTATATCGAGTTTGTTTTTGAATGATCGTGTCTTAGAGGACATGACTCACCGTCTGTTAATTGTAATTGAAAAATACACAAAATATAAATGGCTAAATGTACGTTTACATTTCTTCTAGTCTCTTCATATACACGTTTTTCAATTATGATCGAACTGTTATCGTGTATTTAACTCGTTATATCTCCCTCATTTCTGATTCTTTTTTGCCTCTTCCTCGATGACACGACTCACAGAATGTGGCACAACTAAGTGCGGGGAAGGATGTGTGAAGGGGTGCGGCTAAAGGTGGGCTGAATGGCTAGGTAAAATGGAAAATGTCGGATTTAGGGTTTATGATTTTAGGAGGGCAAAATAGGAAGACTAGGTCCCAAAACCAGGTTATATGACATGATACCAGAAAAATCAGGTAATATGGCATTCCAGCCTCATTGGCCATGTAATATGGAAAAAATACTCAAATTTGGCATTTTGAGGAAGCATTACCAAACACCAGAGCTCTTTACATATTACCTGGCGCAAACTTCTAGTTTCTCATATTACCTGGAATCTTTTCTTTTCTTCCATATAACCTGAAAAGTACCCAAAATGCCCTTCTTCCAAAATGGGCACCTGATCTACACATAAAATATGCATTTTATTATCTCCTAAGCTTATGTTTATGTGAGTGTTAGATTAGAATTACTACTACTTTAATATAGTTTTTTAGTTTTTGTAGGAAATGAGAGCAAGATGCAGAATTGCAGTGAAACGTTACTTTAATGATTGAATATTCATTACTTCGATTGTATATCTCTGATCGGACTGATTTAAGCTTCATGTTAAAGTTCACGAAGTTAGCTTTCCAACGCCACTGACCGTTCGCAATTCAAAGTTATGAGCAAAAAGTTATGATCATTAGAAATATAGCACGCGAAAGATACATGACTAAAGAGAAGAACCGTCAAGATGAGATCGATACAACGGGTTTTCGTTTAATAAAGAAAAAAAGAATAGAACTGAACCAGTTTCATTTCGTTTCGGTTCGGTTCGGTTCAAGAAAAAAGTAAAAATAGAAATGACCCGAGCCGAAGCTCAGGTGTCTGTTCTAGTGCCGGCAAGGAGCTCGAGGCCGTGGGTTGGCAGCGATGGGTCTCGACGGCGGCCACCTGAAGGCTCAAGATCGGCGATGCTGGTGGCGAACTTGGCAGCGGAGAGGTTGATGACGGAGGCGAAGCAGCGGTGGCCTGTCAAATGAAACAGAGTGCTTGAATAGAGCTCGAGCGCTGGTTGAATGCCGGAAGCTCGACGATGATGACGGAGGTTGAGCTCGAGCTTGTCGATGACGGCACATGCGATCGACCGGGAGGAGCATCCCACGGAACAGAGCCAGTGCTCAATCAGGAAAGCAAAAATAGGTGCCGTAATTGGAAAGTTTTAATTTAGAGCATGCTCAATCTGGGAAGTCACGAATGGATTCAACTCGAGTAGGAATAGGAATTGACTAAGGGTCGTATTTGTGGTTGAATCGCATATAAAAAACATAAACTTGCAGAGGAGGAGGCGGGCCGAATAATAGAGCTTTTACAGGAAGATTTTCTGCCATAAAGTAGGGGCTTTCCGGTGCGGATGTGACCGGACTTCGGTGGTGTTTCGCCGGGAGAGAGAGAGGGAGGAGAAGAAGGCCAGAGGACAGGAAGAAAGGGCCGAAAAGGGCAGTTCTTGCAAGGTGCAATAGTGCTAGAGTACCGCTGTGATTTGGAGAAGACGATGAACAGTACCCCGTGTGATGAACAGTGATTTTTGCTACAGTACTATGAACAGTGTTTTCAGTGAATAGTGAATGATGACTCCGACAAATCAGCAGCATTCTCCTCGTTCGATGGCCGGCTAAATTCGCGTCCAAGGCGTAGATGAAACCCGAGTAAATTGGTTGTATCGTTTTCTTTCTTTCATCTCAACCTTAATTTTATCTTAATTGGTGTATGAATCGTATTATAAAATCACTGTTAATTTATTGAAGTTTATTCTATGTGCTCGAGAAAGGCTAGAGTGAATTCTTGTGAATTTCAATCCGAGGAATACTTGTGTGTCCGAGAGGAACATAAGTAGATTAAGGTGTTATAAAGGAATAAGATTTCATTGATTTATGCTCGAGAGAGATAGATCACAGTTCCATATTTTAATTGATTTATGTGTTACATCCGAGAGGAGAGCACGACATTTTGAATTGACAAGTATATGTCTGAGAGGAATATACTAGCCAATTAGGAATTTATTTAAAAGAGAGAGAGAGACGATAAACTGGTTTATTGTGTGGTGGATTCGTTTAATTAGCTAAGGTTTATTGTTTTCTTAGATTAAATCAAACTACAACTTTTCTTTCACTTGAATTTGTTAAATCATTCATCCGTCCCTGAGGTTCGACAACCCTATTTATACTCGCCGTAGTACAATTGCCTTGTGCACTTGCAAGGGTTTTATATTTAAACGATCAGGCACAAGGTAATATGGAAAAAGCTCCCTTCTACCCAAAATTAGCAATTTACTGGAGCATCCAGTTGGGGAAGAAGACATTTCGGCGAAGGTCCGTCAATCATCACGGTTCAAATCACCGCCGACGCCGTCCAACCCAGAAAAAATAAAATTTCATGCCGAAAAACTATAAAAATAATGGAAAAGACGAGAAAAATGAAAGGATTTTGATGTAAGAGCAGTGGGAAAGCCCTCTCAATTACAAAAATTAAGATCTACATGTTAAGAAATACATATAAAGGTCACCCATTAGTGTTCGACCGCTCCTGGACATGAAATAAGAAGATAAAAATGAGCAAAAATATGAAATACTTGTCGGTCAGCGACAAGTTCAATTTATTGACCGACAAGTTCAATTTATATATCTTTCTGTGATCCTACTGAAGTAGAAGAGGAGGAAAAATAAGGAAGAACGCAAAAAAATGAGCAAAACGGATAAAAAACGAGCGAGTTATGACATTTTAAAAATTACCCATTTATCCTCTTATCGACGACACGACTTGATTCAAGTCGTGTACTATATGACACGACTTGGATTCAAGTCGTGTACTATGTAACATGACTTGGATTCAAGTCGGTTCACATAGTACACGACTTGAATCAAGTCATGTCGTCAACAACACGATAAATGGGCAATTTTCAAAATATCATAACTCACTCATTTTTTATCTGTTTTTGCCCCTTTTTTTCGTTCTTCTTTATTTTTTCTCCTCTTCGACCTCATTAACATATATTAAGATGAAAAAAGAAGAAAAAGAAAGAAGAAAGTGAAAGTATTCCAATGTCTGGAGCTTCGCCACACCGCCTAGGCAAAAAAAACTATGATCAAGATATTTTGATGTAAGAGCAGCGGGGAAGCCCGCCCAACTACAAAAATTGAGATCTACATATAAAAAAACACATATAAAGGTCACTCATTGGTATTCGACCGCTCCTGAACATGAAATAAGAGGATAAAAATGGGCGGCAAAAGCGTGAAATACTCGCTGGCGAGTGACAAGTTCAATTTATATATCTTTCTGTGATCCTATTGAATTAGAAGAGGAAGAAAAATAAGGAAGAACAAAAACAAATAGGCAAAAATGGATAAAAAATAAGCGAGTTATGACATTTTAAAAATTGCCCATTTATCATGTTGTCGACGACACGACTTGATTCATGTCGTGTACTATGTGAGACAACTTGGATTTGCCCATTTTTTTTCGTTGATCCTTATTTTTCCTCCTTTTCTACTTCATTAGGATCATAGAAAGATATATAAATTGAATTTATTGCTCGCCGGCGAGTATTTCACGCTTTTACTCATTTTTATCCTCTTATTTCATGTTCAAGGGCGGTCGAATACCAATGAGTGATCTTTATATATGTTTCATTATATGTAGACCTTAATTTTTATAGTTGGGTGGGCTTCTCTACTGCTCTTACATCAAAATCTCTTGATCATAGTTTTTTTTTGCCGTGGGCGGTGCAGCGAAGCTCCGGACGTGGGAATGCTTTCACTTTCTTCTTTTTTCTTCTTTTTTTATCCTAATATATCTCAAAGATGTGGAAGATGTGGAAAAATAAGGAAGAACGAAAAAAATGGGCAAAACGGATATAAAATAAGCGAGTTATAACATTTTGAAAATTGTCCATTTATCGTGTTGTCGACGACACTACTTGGATATTCAAGTCGTGTCGTCAACAACACGATAATTGGGCAATTTTAAAATGTCATAACTCGCTCATTTTTTATCCGTTTTTGCCCTTTTTTTTCGTTCTTCCTTATTTTTCCTCCTCTTCTACTTCATTAGGATCACAGAAACATATATAAATTGAACTTATCACTCGCCGACGAGTATTTCACGTTTTTTGCTCATTTTTATCATCTTATTTTATGTCCAGGAGCGGTCGAACAGCAATGGGTAACCTTTATATGTGTTTTATTACATGTAGATCTTAATTTTTGTAGTTGAGAAGGCTTTCCCGCTACTCTTATATCAAAATCCCTTCATTTTTCTTGTCTTTCCCGCTATTTTTATAGTTTTTCGGTATGAAATTTTATTTTTTCCGAGTTAAACGGCACCAGCGGTGGTTTGAACCGTGATGATGGGCGAACCTTTGCCAGAATGTCATCTTCCCCAACTTGATGCTCCCGTCAATTGGCGCCAGGTCATATGTAAAAAGCTCCCAAACACCACCTTCAAGGGCATACACAAGTTCTGCAAATTTTTCATTACGGTTGTTGAACCTCTTAATCGAATAGCTTCCATGGAAGAACAAGCATAAAAGAAATTGGAAGCCAAAGGCAATCGGACATAGGGACTTCCGCAGAAGCCACACCAAATGCTCCCTTGGGACTATTTTCTCATAGGGGTTTGTTGATTTTTTTTTTGGTTGTGATGGTTTATTGATTTTTAAGGGGCCGTTTTGATCTTGAAAAATCTGCCCATCTAGCCTAGAGTTTGGGTAATCTAGGCTGGATTACCCATAAACCGTTTGGGGTGCACAAGGATGTGTGTCCTTCAAGCCTGAAGTTTCTAATTCAAACAAAAAGACAAAAATAAGTGATATGGAGATTGTCATTGGTTGTACTCCACTTTGCAGCTAATAGTCCAATAATAAATACATTGGGAACTCAATGGTCTAGTCTAATACGAAATGCTTAAATGAGGATCTGTGAAAAGATCTCCACCTTAAAAAAAAAAACCCTCTGATTCCACAGCATGGAATGTCAGTATCGGATATCGGTAAAATATCGGTCGGCCAAAGAGACAAAATATCGGAGATATATCGGAGATATTGTGTAAAAAAATATCGGTGGTCGAAAACTAGTTTTTACCATATATTTTCACAATCTAACTTCTAAAATGAGTTATACTAATTTAGACAAAGCATAGGTTTCAAAAAATGCATAAAAACGCATATTATGATAGAAACAAACAGGAAAGTCAAAAAAATTTACTTTTTTTAAATAATTTTTTTTAAAAAAATAATGATATATCGGTCAATATCGGTCCGAAACCGAAATATCGCCGATATTTAGAAAAAAAACCTGGAAAACGAGATTTATTCGTATCGATGTATTGGGTGGGGTCCGATACCGATATATCTCGGTGAGACGACATTCCATGTTCCACAGGGCTTGAGAAAGGTTGTGTTGGACTTTTCAGTGACCCAAAATGAGACCCCTCCTTATCTAATTTTTATTACATATATATGACAGCATACCCATTTGTACATGCATTGGGCAATGGCAAAAGGCCTTTAATGTCCTTAGTTTTGTCAAAATCAACCTTGCAGATTTATCTCATATACATGTTTGTTGTGTTCTCTGATTTGCACCTTGGCATGATTCATTACAATATCGTATGAGAGGATGCCAATTTGTACAAGCATTGGGCAATCGCACAAGGCCTAAATGTACTTGGTTAGTCGGAATTGGATTGAAAACTCGATGCAGACGGGATCCCAAGTGCAGTAGGATTCAAATATAAAAGCGATTGAGAGCCATGTCAGATAAAAGTCGTAAAAAGAAGACATTTGTTACATAATCACCAATAGCATTATGGTAATATCCAAGGATGATGATTGATTTACATTTTGATATGTATATTAAAGGACGGTCATTGATGTTTGCGCTGTGCATGTGCACAGATCATGAGAAAGAGCTTTCAAAAAGACAAATATAAAAATTGAGATTTTAGTGCTTGCACATCTAAGGTTTACGTGATGATGCCCAAAATCCTCATTATATTGGAACTAAAAAATTGACCTCGCACAGATTGCAAAACTAAGAATCAGAATTTACTAACAAAAAGAATTTCATGGCCAGCACTTTCAATTATTTTTTGAAGAAATTTATATCCTATAGAAATTGAGCATAGACAACATATATCACATACAATTATAAAAAAACAAAAACATATATCACATACAACCAAGCTATGGTACAAGGCAAACTGGAAGAAGAAAAAATAAAAAGACATTAATGGCAAGCAACCACAACTAAATGCAGTCCGTAAAGCTACCTCCATCAAGCTCAAGAAGGCCTATGATATATATATTTTGTTCTTGGATCTACAATAAGGCCCTTCCCTCCATTCACTTCAAGATCGTGCCTGCATGAATCACACCATTCCTGTTAAATTCAATCCCTAAAGCAATAGGGTGACAAAACAAAATTGCCAAAATAACATTTCCAGAGAAAGAATGGAGACTAACTGAAAAACAAAATCTGGAATTGTGAGCTGCTCTCGAGGAACATATCTAAACAACTGCAGTAATCTATCAACGTAGACAACCTTTCTCCAAACCTGGAAAGGCCACATAATACTTGGTTTCAGATGAATATTAGAAATAAAATTTAAGCAAACTGGCAAAAAATTTTGAATTACAAGCACAAATTATTTATGACAACAGATCTGAGTACATGGAAACCCAAGGCTGGATGTAACTTTGCATGCCCGATCACAAAACGAACGGCCTTTTTTTAAAAAAAAAAACTAGAAGCATGCAGATAGAGCTCACAGCCTAGTAAATACAGGAGAAAAATGTTTATTACTCCGTCCAGAATTTTTATTAACATAAGATTTTTCAAAATGAACTAAAATTAGTTCATTTGGAAAACCCCTGTCAATAATAATTCTGGACAGAGGAAGTACATTAGTAGTTACTGAAAGCAACTGCAGAAAAAAAATCATACTTCACCGTCAACAAATAATTGCAAACCAAGAATTGCTGCCTTCAGTCCAAAAGTTGGATGCAGAACATATATAGCCTACAAGCAGCAAAAACAATATGTTTATGGAAAAAGCAAAAGTAAAAGAGGACTAAAGCCAAAGAAACAAGTGGTTATACAAGAATTTACATGCAGATTTCTTTGATGTTTTCGACCAAGTATTTGCTGTAAACGCTTCATCCATCCGAAATCTGGCTGACTGTTTTACCCCATATTGCAGAAATATAGATGTTAGACAACAAAACTGGACAATAATTTGCCTTTTGCAGTAACAGAAAAAGAAAACACACTAGGAAAGACAATGAATCTGAAGGCAGCAAGTTACAAAAGCACAACATGAAGCGGCAGATCTTCACAACAAAATATCGCAAGAGTAATTATTATTATTATTATTATTATTATTATTATTATGAAAGAGATTTTCTTCCCAAATAGTTGGGAAAAGGCACTACTTGATTATGAAAGGTTTTCTTCACAAGTGGTTGATCTCAAACAACCCAAACCAGAATCGCAAGTGAGTAAGATAATTTTAGATACTCCTACTAGTAAATACTCCCTCGGTTCCACCGTGTACATTTGGAAATATTCACTGTTCCAAAATATTGTGTACACTTCACCAAATCACGTGACTTCCTCTTTCCAAAATTGGAGGAAACTTGGAAGGATTGACTTGAACTTGGTTCGTGAACGAGCATACAAGTTGGACGGGATATCAGGGAGGTCATGTGACTTCGTTGTGGGCTTCATGGTCCAATAAAAATGAGAATTTTCTCAAATGTACACAGTATTTTGGAACGGAGGGTGTAATTAACTATAGCTATTTGCACTCTTGAATAAATTATTTAAAGATAATAACCTGACACCTAAAATGAGCACCCAATCCTTCCTAAAACAACGTTATAGAAGCAAAATGAATTAAAAAAAAAAGTAAAATAGCATAAAAATGTTTTTGGTAGGCACTTAAACCAGACTGCTTAAAAAGATGAATTTGGGTACTAATCAGATGGTAGTGAGGGCATAAATTCTTAAAGGCATAAAAAACCTATGAGTTTATTTCATGCTTCCAATGGCAACTCTGGATTTCATAAATGCTTGATTAAAAACTTATATCTAGGTGCCATCAGAGAATTTGAAGCAAATGATTGCTTCCATAATTTGCAAGAGGCAATTAATCAAGATAAATCATATAGTTAAAAACAAATGCCTTCAACATCTACGAGGTGAAGCTCTACAACAAGTGACCGCAAGTTGGTCAACATTGTCCTTATGTGTCAATTGCCATCAGTGATTAAGATAATCTGCAGTAGGATAGTGCCTGGAGATCACATGGCAGCCAACGTCATGACTCCATTTTAGATAGCTTGTCTACAGCTGGAAATTGGAATAGAGGTAGGGAGGAGAAGGAAGAAGAGGCGGTATTAAAGGTTTAGACTAAATGCAGGAGGAGAACAATAGGGTGGGTGCACACTTTAAAGACACGGACAAGTTCACAAATATTTTTAAATGAGTAGACAATTACACCAAACCATACTTACATCTGTAAAGATGCAGCAGAGTGGAAGTAAACAATAGTATATGGCTTCTGTATCAAAGGCTCAAATTCCTACAATTTCAAAAAAGCAAGTTCTATTAGCGATATGATTAGAGTAGGATATCACAATCAAACAAAGTAAAAAAAAAACAAGGATTACACATAAGGTGCCATAGTTCAGCAAACCAGAGCTATGCCTAACAGTTTTAACTTACACAAATTCAGTGCCATATAGATGATGTAGAGTTTTATCATGAAGCACAGGATCACTACCATTTGAGAATATGAATACATACAACAGATCAGCTCTAATGCTGCTTAACTATATATCCGCAACGCGGTAGAAGAATCAAGATGTCATAGGCAAAACGGTTTACAAGTTGTTCAGCAACATAGCATTAGTTCTGTCAGGTATAATTAAAATAAAAACGGCTCCAATAACATTTGGAGTTATCCACATTACAAATTAAATTAGACTACGATTATATACCCTCATATCTTCTTGCCAAGTAAAATGGCCATGAAAGTTTAAATAATAAATCAAGATACATGATTTACTGTATAAGTCGTGCATGAGCATGGCATTCAATGCTAATATATATGTGTAACATATCTTGATACCTTTACAACATGAAGAACAAAACGTTCCAAATCAAGACAACGCAGCAGGAAATGTGCTCCCACAACAACCATTACTGGCCTGCCCTCAGTGTCAACTCCACCTCGGTAACTACAAAAATATTAAAAAATAGAATGAGAAAGTCAGTGTAAATGACTATATGGAGCCAGAATAGAATTGAAGTACTTACACAATTTTCATTTCTGCAATTTCTGAAAAGTTTAGGGAATTAGCTTTAGCGAGGTATCTGGCATGAAGTGCATACTCCTCTGCAACAGATAATGGAGGTCCACCAAGATTGCCAAACCCAAGCAATTTAGCACAGTTAAAACCACTTTGTGTTTGCGAAGATTTTTCCCATTGCTCTCTACGCTGCTGATCAGGATCCTTGCTCAATGACATAAATGCAGGATCCAAATATGTCTCCACATGAAAGGAATTCCTGGTACATTCAATTGTGAATACAATGCAGCTACAAGATAATGATTTTATTTCCTTAGCGAAAAGGACTAGCTATATAGATGGTGACAAATGTTAATTATAATCTAATCTGCACGGTTGCACAATTGTGATAGGAAATAAGCATTTGAAAATATTCTGACGAAGGCAATCAGAATGTGCTGGTTTAAACATGAAATTATAAACAACCACTTCAATAGTACAAAATCAACTTAACATGAATAAACAAGGACCTCAATCTACAATATCCAGACTAAAAGAGAGGAAACTTAAAGCACTAACCTTCTCATTGTCAATCCAAGGTCACTAACAGGAAGCGCTGATTGTGGGGTGGGAGGTTTTGGAACGGCCGCTGATACCACAGGCAAAGGTCTTATTCGAATCTTACGCTCATCTAAGATTGTTTCACCATTTTCATCTCCTACATCAGCAGGAAGCTTAGACAGAGCGAGCTCCTCTTCATGCTTATCTCTAGGGAAGTAAAGCGGAAGTAGCCTACATGAGAGAACCAAATATTAGCAGCTACAATTGGCAGACTATAACATAGAGAATCAAACATGAAAAATGACCTCAATACAATTCAATCGGAAAATAGCATTGGAGAATGCACTTTTGATGTCAGCAACCAAAAAAAAGGCTTTCGATTTTTCAAAGTTGCCAAGTCAAGCCATAATGTTATCCTGGACGAGTTGAGAGCCATTTGAGGTCCTGAATGAAGAGAGTCAGTTGGACTGAACCGAGCTTTCAGTGACTCGACTAGAATCAACTAAAACTCAAAAATAAAAGGCTAGTTATACCTCCATCAAAAAAATGAAATTTAGCTCCTATGATTCAGGCCAACCAAAACTAAAAACTGACCAACAACAAGGTTAGTTGTGTCCCATCTAAAGGGGTTGTGCTCTAAACCAGGCAAGACAAAGCTACGAACAACTGTAGTCAAAAGAGCCGCTAGCCATTTCCTACTTTTGGATTAAAAAAAGTCATATAGTAGGTAAATTTTTTGGTATAAGCAAGTGGTGAATTTGCTCCTGTTTTTTCCTTGAAGAAAGCAACATAAGTTGAAAACATCCTGCCACAATGACTTGTCCACTAAACCCTATCATATTCCCCTTCTTTGTAAACTTCAGAAACAAAAAAAAACACCTTTTTCATGATGTGCAAACATTTTAAATTTAACCACAAGCAAGTCAACCTAAAGCCCAAGCTCTCTAACCTAAGGGATGTGACTCTATGAAGCGACAGTATACTATTTGCAATAGTTTCAGTACTAGGTTGAATCATCAAGGAAGAATTTGGCTACAGACCAACCTTTTATATATCTCAGTATCAGAAGATGTGGTGGTACAGAAGACCACAGCCGTAATTTTATCTTTCTGTTTCTCCAGAAACCGTCTCACAGTCCCTGAGAAATTCAACAGAAAGATATCAAATAAAGAACAAGACAAGGACTTCTTATCAGAAAACCAAGGAAGCAACTGAAAATTTAATGAAAAATTAACTAGCATCTCACTTATTGCTACATGAGCAGCTGGCTCACGAGGATAATTTTTAGCCTCTGTATATATGCAACCAATGGCAATGCTGCAAATCAAATTTCCAAGAGACTTAAGAAGCAACTCCACTGGATAGAAGGAAAAGTTCACGTAACTATGCAAAGAAAACAAAAAAACAACAAAATAAATATATCTAGTACCTTTGAAGACCATTTTCAATAAGAAGTTCAAGGCTAGAACGATAGCAGTGACTAAGAGCATTTTCTGCAGCGGTATGATATTTGACAGCATACTTGGGGCCCACAGTATGGATGACTCGCCTGCAAAATAAATTACGACATTGTTTCGCAGTTAAGAAATACCTTCATGTGAAAAACCAATCTTTATCTGAAACAATGCATACACTCCAAAAGTCAATTAAATAAGCACAATCAGATAAAAAGTTTTAAAGATAAAAACCAGTGAGAAGATTAAGACAACAGAAGTTATAAGCAGGTTTACTACAGACTACTGCTCGACATCTCTGCATTGAAAGGCAAAGATCCAGCAGAGGTGAAAAGCCAAAAGAGGGTATGACTGACTGCTTCAAGAAGCTCAACAAAGTGCATAGATAATGGCCCCAAAATGTGCTTACATCCACCAAAAAAAAGTGTTTACATTAGATGATGAGTAAACAACTGCTAATGAGAGCACTGCAGCAAATATAGAATCAAATCAGTGTTTACAAGGGTGCTAAGCTCTACCAACTGTGCTACTTCATGATAATTCCTTTCCCTTTTTTCAGCTTCACGCCATCCAATGCTGCCATCCATTTCTAAACCTAATCCAAGTGTATTTGACTGTGACACTTGATCAATCTACATTTAGTAATTCTCTTATCCCCATTACTAATGAATTTTATAATAGCTATGGCTCCAGACTGAGGAGGATGAAAACAAAAATTTGTCAAAATAAACTAAACTAAGTCTGGACAAGAGCATATACAATGAAACACCATTAATGTGCACCGTAGATAAGATCTAAAAAACTCCGCCAACACTGCAATTGGACATTATTTTATTATGCCAACTTGAACCTGAAGCTATACGCAGGCACTGCAAAGCTCCAGAAAAGATGCAGAAGTAGAGTGTTATATTAAGACATATTAATGGAACACCTTTTTCCTTACTTTATGTGCAATGTGAATATCTTCCACAAGCGAGAAAGCATAGAAAGAGAAAGGAAAACTTTTGTTAGAAAGAAAAAACAACGTACTATTCGCTAATTTTCTTTTCTAAATAAATTTTGAAGCAATTTTGTTTTACCAAGTTCTTAAAAAGGCAAGAATCGATAAATGAACTTCATCTACAGCTTGCTATAAAAAAAACAATCTAGGCACACACAGATGCATCATACAATGTTATCTTCAAATTCCTCGGTGCATAAACCCCGCCAAAATTTTCTATAGGGAAAAAGGCAACAAGAATTAGGAGCAGAAAAATAAGCCATAGTTACTTTAAAAGGAATCATGCAGCAAAAACAGCGGAAATTTTCCATCTCATCAATTAAGTCTTTAGCAAGCACCAAGGTTTCACCTTCAGGTTTTTAACACTTCCAAAAAGTAAATATAGGTCCTTATCAAGATTAAATCAGGGAAATAAACTACTAAAATTTTCCTTCAATGTTCATAGAAACAGATGATTTGGAGGTCCTTCAACATACCGAGCAGGGAGATCATAAGCACTTGTAACTTTTGCCATGCCTGTTCGGCATCCACCCTGGACATAAGATTTTCTTTCAAAAGTGTAAATAACAAATATAAGTACGAGCAATCTGAAGATGGAAGATAACTGTATACAGCTTACCAAAGTTGCACACTCTTCTGCAAGTCCAGGTCCTGCAGCAGCATGTAGACCAGGGCTGCTGTGTGCTTCATCCATGTTCTGTTAAATGTCAATAAATATGTGGCACAAGATTAACCACAACCAAACAACTTGAACGCCCAAGGGCAACAATAACATCTAAATTGCTACTGAAAAAAGTTTGAAGCCTGAAAAGGACTTAAAGACACAGGCCTCGCATTTCACAAGATAGCTGACCAGTGAACATGATTGTCAATGAACTTGTCTGACCCAACTCAGCCCTGGTCGCAGAGTATGTTCTGCTAGCAAGCGAGTAGGCCATGTCAAGGTCGCTCATATGGAACACTTTTAAACTCGCAAAAAAGACAAAACCATTCTATGGGGAAGGACTAAACACATTTCTGTAACTGTTTAAGAGAAGTTCTAAAAAGAGAGATTTTTACAGCAAATGTTGTAATTTGACCCACAGTCAAGATATAGAAAATTCTACCTTAAACGCAAACAGCAAGTCAATCAACAACATAAAAAGATACCAACAAAACCTAACATCAATAAGAAGATTCAAGTGAAGTTATTTTTGTTCTGTTCTTTAGAGCTTCATCTGGATTTCGTTTGACACTTAAGCCAACATTCTCTGCATAAGTTCAAATATCATGCTCATTATTTTATGAAAAGTTTGCATATGATTATTAGGTTAAGTTATCTGGTTTATTTCTCCATAGGCTTTTTCACATAGTGGGTTTCTGTTGCTTTCTGTCATGCATAGTAAGAATAAGAAGGAAAAAGGGAAACGAAGCCAGCAATGTCATCAGATTCATAAAAAAAGGTATAACTAAAATCAAGATAGAAAGATTGGATAACTCCGGAGAGCAGGAACAATTTCCTACTTACGCTATGAACTGGAGTAACAGGCAATGTATTTCGGAACATTTCTATACATGAGAAAATAGCAAAATAAAGAAGCCCTAAAAAGTTTCCTTTTTCTCAATATAAAGGGCTACTCTGTTGTATGGTGCCTGGAAGGGTAACTCATTCTCGTAGATGGATTTTCTCTTGATGACATCTTTAATTTTCTTCATTATTGTTCCTCCTTCAGAACCTGGGGTAAGACAAGTCCAAACTTTCTTATGAAATTCAGCCCACCAGCCCTACTTCACATAATGCTGCTGTTCGTAATGCCCAAGCAACATGGATGGGCAAAACTGTTGCTACAATGCTTTAATTATTATTCGATAATTTTTACTAATGTGACAGTTTAATATTAATTTCCAGATTGTTTCCAGCCCTTCATTAGAGTCCAACCTTTACACTGGTAGGTTTCATTTTTTCAGTTTGTAACAAAGTTTTCACATATCATCCCAACATCATCATTATCACCACATCTCCTTTATTTGGGGTTGGTGACCCAGAACCCAACCCCTCATCCCACTAGATCATGTACAAATGGTGTTAAAACCAAATGTATAATATAGAAACCATTTGTCATGGACTTCTTCCTTTTTTTAGCCTTCCTCTTCCCTTCTACAACACTTTCATGAAAATTTAGGAATATCCCTTGACAGGGTCCAAGTCGGTCTCCACTACCCATGTCCAAACAACATTGACGACTCTCACCAAGGTTTTAGTACCATCATTAAAGGGACATATTTTTTCCTTTCTACAAATCTATATCAACATTCTCATCTTCACTACACTCAACTTGTAAATATGAGTCCTTGACATTCAACACTCGCCCTATAAAGCATATATAGACAAATAAATCACATAGACATTATACTTTGATTTAGTTGGGATATGTCTGTTACAAAAGACTCTAGATTCTACTCTTGACTTCATCACAGACATCATGAATTTACAGGTATCCCAATTCATCACCTTTTGTGTCAAATACCAACCCCAAATACATGAACTGATCTTGTCTAGGTGCCACTTAATTGTCCAATTTAACATGTATTATTCTCTCATTGTTCTCTTACTAAAATTTGCATTTTACAGGCCCAGTTTGGTCCTACTAATATTTACCCTTTTGAATCTAAAGCCTTGACATCTATTTTGTATTCAATCTCTCAGCGTCCTTATATATTATTCTCCTATCATATAACAGGTACGAAAAGATAATGACGAAAATAACAATAATAATTAGCATTGGTGATGGACTGAGAATAAAAAAGGAAAAAAAGCATATTATAACAGCATCAGCCAAAGTATACAGCTAACCTCGTTTGTGGAATTAACCACAGCATCAACTTCAAGATTCCATGGCTGACCCCGCCAAAGATATATCTTTGAATTAATTTCATGATCAACTGGAAATCGAGATTTTACCCCATCAGCTCCTACATCAGCTCCTGCGAAAGATGTAAGAGGATCGGAAAAGTAGCTGATTGACAAAGCGGTATCTCCACTTTCACCCAGATAAGAAGATCGCTGTTCAGCATCAATCCAACGAGGGACTTGATCAAGTTTCACAACATAGTCTCCACTTTCTGTGGGTAAACCTCCCCGAGTGGCACTAGAAGCCACAGCGTGATACATGTTTTTAACTTTTTTTAACTCTTTGGAACTCTTAACTGCAGCAGCTTATCTTCAACAAGCAAAATCACATGAATACCAGACTTTTGGTTATCAAATAAAAATGCAATTCCCAGCCTCCCATGCAAAGCACCTGCTCACAGTCGCTCTCTCCTCTATCCTCCTCGAGAAATTTGAAGCCCGAAGCACTTCACTTTTTTCCCTGGTTCAAGAAAGATTTGGTACATTTCGTTCTTATGATTCTTTCAACTCAATTTGCAACAAAACACATATGATCACCTAATTCAGCAAAGAAATGGGCCTATAACCATTTAACCAGTCACGCAATTGAATGAATTACAGAAGTTGATGCTGATCGAAGCGATAAATCCAAAACAGAAAAATATAGGAAAACATCACTAGGTTCATCCACAATCTACATCCCCAGAAACCCATTTGCTTATCATATATGAGCTTGTTAAAAAATTGCAACATATCAAACTGAATTCCTAAAAATCCAGATTAACTCGGCAATTCAAATAGTATCACATGTCCATAAAGAAACGATATTTGAGCTGAAAAGGAAATGCGCCAACCGTAAAACAAAGCCGAGATTTGGGGATAATTCAGATCGCCCAAATGTGGGCACTGAACGGCAAGAAAGACACGTTAACTACCCGAGAAAGGAAGAGATAGAGATGAGAGGAGAACGAACGGAAAGAGACGAATTAAGAGAAGGAGAAAAGTGGGGAAGGAGGAGGGCAGATGAGACGGAGGAGGGCGAAGTGAGACAAAGTCGAGGTAGGAAAGGGGGGAAGGCCGATCGGCGACGGAGGACATACCGGTGGAGGAGGAGGCGGAGCTGGCGGTGGGACGACCGGACGGGCTGCCAACCGTATTCTTTTTTTTTTCTTTGGGATCCGAATTGGGAGGTTTTGGATAGCCAGAGATCTCTTGCTACCTATGGCTATGGTTGTTTCCGTCTTGGAATAGAAGCCAATATGCGCTATGACTTATGCACGTTGACATGCCCGTCAAGGTGCGGCGAGCCCTCGGATAGAAATTAGGCGACTGCTGACATGCATGAGCCATGACGCATGTAAAAGGCACTTGTTCTCTATTACAAATTTATTTTTTATAAATCTTTTACAGTTTTTGTGATTATTTTGTTTTAAGTTATAACAAACGCAGCGAGCAGCAAGCTTCTAACACCCATAAAAATTGGTAAGATCATTAAAACTCTATGATAGAATGAGTTTCGTGGCCTAAAGTGTGTAATGGTCAATTGTGATGAATTAAAAATTTTGTAGGAAAATTTCTCGAAAAAAATAGTAAGCGATCGATCATATTTACTATAATTTTCGATTTTGAGAGCAGCGATCGATCGCCGTATCTACTGGAGTTTCAGATTTTGGAGCAGGCGATCGATTGCTATTGGCGACGATCAATCGTTGGTATTGTGATCGTTTGAAATAACGCAGCGATCGGTCGCCCAGTGGAGCGATCGATCGCACCAGCGGATTTTGAGTCCGAAAAATGCTATTTTTTAGAAACCTAGTTAAAGTAGGTATCAAATCCAAACTAATTAAGGAGGATTAAGTTTAGGACGTCCCTTCAAGTTATGAGGAAGCTTCTAATTTGAGAATTGAGATATTGGATTCGGAAAGAACTCTATGGAGAAAATATCCTAGTTGAAATAGGCATAAGGTCTATATAAATACCCATAAGGGGGCTAACTTGTGTTTCATCACACTAGAGAGTTTGTGAATACCCCAGCCTTGTTTCTCTCTCCTTCTCCCTTGTCTCAGCAACCTTTTTCTTCATTCAAGCCTCGTCATATTCGAAGGAGCTAAGGTCTTGTTGCGTAGAGAAGAAGAGGAGTTACGTTGGACGTGCAATTTTCATTCTACAAAGGGGGTAGGATGATTTTTCCTACTAAGATTGTTTTTAAACTCTTTCTATCTATTATATGATAAGTTATTTGATTCTATCTCGTAGAGATTATATATATATATACTTGATTTGTTGAGAGATTTCATATTAATTATGATTATGAGTATGATTATTGATATTTGTTGAGTGTTATCTCTTCTAATGCTTGCATGATAGTTTTAGATGAGAACATTATTCATCTCTTAATCTTTTGGATGTCAGAAAGTTATATTTTGGTTCTGTAAAGGTTCTGGTTTAATTGTATCATATGATTACGGGTTGTCATTCTTATGTTAAAGTCTTAAATATACAAAGGAGAGTATCTTAAATTGGCTTATATAATGAAAGATGGATAAAGGTGATCTATACATGAAATATACATTTTATTATCTCCTAAGCTTATGATTATGCTAGTATTTGATTAGAATAACTACTACTTTAATATAGTTTTTGGTTTTTGTAGGAAACAAGAGTAATACACAAAAATGAGGAAAAAAGTAACTGGAATGGTTAAATCATCATAACTTCGTGTACAAATATCGGATTGGACTGACTCAAATCTCATATTAAAGTTCAAGAAGTCAGCTTTCCAACGCCACCAACCACGCGCAATTCAGAGTTCGGGACAGAAAGTTATAGCCATTTGAAGTTCATGAACAGTAACTACGATCGATCGGCTATCAATGCGATCGATCGCCAGAGCCGCAAAAGCACTGTATTAAAGGAAACGATCGATCGGCATAAAAACGATCGATCGGCATAAAAACGATCGATCGTATCTACTGGAATTTTTCAATCGTGCAAGATAGTAACTACGATCGATCGGTATCATACGGCGTCGATCGGCAAAGCGATCGATCGGGGTAAAATAATGAAGGAATTACGATCGATCGGATAGCGAACGATCGTCAATACGTACGATCGATCGCCGTCTGCGGCAAACCGAAATAAGACCTATTTCGACTTGAATTTGGAAGGGAATTTCGTGGTTTCTCTTCACTATTATAAATAGGCCTTATGGGAGAACGTATTGGGCATTCAACCTTGGAGAACTGAGCTTTATTAGAGGCTAGAGAGAAGGAAAAGAAGGAGTCTTGAGTAAAAAAGAAGAAGAAGGATTCATGACGATAGATCTACATAAACAGGCTTTTCTTTTCTCCCTTTCTATCTGTAACTAAATTCCTTGTCAAGGCTTGATGAAGCCCTAGATGTGTATTACTACTCTTGATAGTTTAATTTTATAAAGTTGATTATGATTTATGCTTAATGCGATTTCATGAGTCTCTTTTGAGTGCTTGACCATAGACTTGATTGATATGCATGAAATTAGATCTTTTCAATTCCTGCGCTTAGTTAAAAGTAGGCTGGTGTTAATTCTATGCCCGACCAAGTATAGGATCATTAGCCCAAATGATAATTCTATGCCCGACCAAGGATAGAATTATCTACATTAATTTTTAGTGGATGAACTCTCCTGTCCGACCAAGAACGTGAGTGAATTCATTGTGATTTGTGTGTCTGACCATGAACACAAATTACCATATCATGTCAATTTGAGCGTAATAATAATTGAGAATAGTAATTGCATGTCTAGTGGTGGATTCTCTGCCTTGATATTTCTCCATATTGATTAAATCTCATCTTAGTTTAGTTTAAAGTTCATTGCTTTCTTAGTCTAAAATCAACACTGCTATTTTCTCTTGAATTTGGTAAAGTATTCACCGTCCCTGAGGTTCGACAACCCTTATTAATACTCGCCGTAGTACAATTGCCTTGTGCACTTGCAAGGGTTTTATATTTAAACGATCAAGTTTTTGGCGCCGTTGCCGGGGACGGCTCAATAGTTTACTAAATTCTTAGCATAGTTAGTTTTAGAGTAGTTTAGTCTAATTTAGATTTCTTTTCAGTAGCTTAATTTAGTTTTTCTTCTTTTACAGGATTAAGAGAGGACGCTGATTTTCGTCATCGTTGAAAGGGCCATCCCTTCCCACTGTTTGCACTCTCTTAACCCTCGTTTAGAGTAAATTTGGGTGCTTGGTGTTTTTCTTTTCTTTGTGGGATTGCATGACGTGCTAGTTGTCGCTATTAGGTTGCTAGTTGTCGCTATCTAGGACTGATGTTTGCTAGTTGTCGCTATTAGGATTGCACAGGTTTTGTTTGATTTTTATTGTGCATGCATGGTCGTCGCTCCCTGAACCCCGACCTTGCCTTTGATCTTGATCCTGAGCGCCTATATAGAATCTGTAGAACTCGTGGCAAACCAATCCCTGAAATTCATCCAATGGCGGACAACATGAACCTTGGGGGTGGGAATGGCCTAAACCAGAATCCACTAATGCCTCATGCCCGTACCCTACAAGACAACTACCGTCCCACTGCCTACACCTCCCCTTCCTGTATCCTACTTCCTGCAACCGTGGCTAATTTTGAAATTAAGCCAAACATCATCCAGATGCTGCCCATATACCATGGCCAATTAAATGAGAACCCCTATAGGCACCTACAAAATTTTCTAGAGGTTAACACAACCTTTAAACTTACACTATCTGATGACCAGGTGCGCCTTAGGTTGTTCCCTTCACCTTAAAAGATAGGGCCAAGGAATGGCTATACTCCCTTGAGCATAACTCTATTTCCACTTGGGAGGAACTTCAGGCCGAATTCCTCAAGAAATACTTTCCTGTGGGGCAGACCAATAAGATCTGCCATGAAATCATCACCTTTACCCACATACCTAACGAACAATTCCATGAAAGCTGGGAGAGGATGAAATCCTTACTCCGGTCCTATCCCCACCATGATGTGCCCAAGTGGCAATTAGTACAGAGATTTCATGAGGGTGTGTGCGATCAGCATAAGACCCTAATAGACGCCTCATGTGGAGGCACATTCATGAAGAAAACCCCGGATGATGCATGGGATCTACTAGAGGACCTGAGCGAAAACTCTTTACACAGTGCCACCCTCTATAGATCTGAAGGCCATATGCCTGGCAGGAGTGCCTCAAAGGGAGGCATGTATGATGTTAAAGCTACCACGAACCTAGAACACCAAGTGGCATCCCTTATTGAGAGGTTTGACAAGTTTTTCTCACAGACCCCACCTTATATCCCAACCTCTCAAGATGCCTGTGCCATCTGTGCCAGCCCTACGCACACTATTGTTGACTGCCCCTCAGCCTCCCAGTATCCTGATCTTGTCCAGGAGCACGTCAACCTTGCACAAACCTATCCTAGAGCCAATAACCCCTACTCAAATACCTATAACCCGGGGTGGCGAAATCATCTAAATTTTGCATGGAAACAACCTAACCAGGGGCCCGCCTTTAACCAGACCCCAAGACAGGAATTCCAAAACCATGCTCAGCCTTACCAGCCAGCCACAGTTCCCCAATTTGGCCAAGCCAACAGAAAACCATCCCTAGAAGACCAAATGAGTCAAATGCTAGCCGCCTTAACTGAGATGAAAACTGAAATAAAAGCTGATATAAAAACTGAGATAGAATCCAAACACAAGGAGCTGAAAGGTGAGCTAAGAATCCAGGCCCAGCTTGTCCATTCCCATACACAATCCATTGCCAAAATAGAAACCCAATTAGGACAGCTGGCCCAATCTATGAACCGTAGGGAAGTAGGAACCTTGCCCAGCCAACCACAGCAGAACCCTAGAGGCCAGTTCGCCGTTGAAGGTTCCCATTATCCAAATGAGCAGGTGCAAGCCGTTACTACCCTAAGAAATGGAAAACAAGTTGACAATCAGGTTAGAGACCCAACCATTGCGAGTGAGGACATTCCCCTTGAGAAACAGAACCCATCCTCTATACCTGATCCTGTTAGTCTTCCACCACAGAAGGATGTCCAAGCTGAGCCCACCAATGAAACATCCTATATCCCTAGGGCTCCTTTCCCTCAATGCCTCAACCAACCCTCCCCGTTTAGTAAGTCTCACCAATGAATGGAGGAAATGTTAGAGGTGTTCAAGCAGGTTAAGATCAATCTTCCCCTCTTAGATACCATCAAACAAATACCTGCCTATGCCAAATTCCTGAAAGACCTGTGTACCCAAAAGAGGAAAACCAAATCTCATGTCACCCAAAAGGTCTTTTTGACCAACCAAGTAAGCTCTTTACTGACCAGTGATATGCCACCTAAATTTAAGGACCCAGGTGTCCCTGTTATATCCATTGTCATAGGTGACCATACCATTAGCCGAGCTCTCTTGGACTTAGGGGCCAGTGTCAACCTCCTCCCTTACTCAGTGTATGAACAACTTGGCCTAGGAGAGTTGCAGCCCACCACAGACACCCTTCAGTTAGCAGACCGATCCATTCGCAGACCTAGAGGTGTTATAGAAGACGTCCTCGTTGGAGTTGACCGGTTCTATTTTCCTGTTGATTTTGTCGTCTTAGACATGGAACCAGTTGCCAACTCCAAATCCCAAATTCCTGTTATCCTTGGCCGCCCTTTCCTAGCCACAGCCGATGCCACCATTAACTGTAGGTTAGGGCTTATGAACGTCTCCTTTGGTGAACTAAAAACCCTTCCTAGCTCCCTCAAATATGTCTTCCTAGGACCCAACAACACCCTTCCTGTAATTATCTCATCTAGCTTATCTATTGATCAGGAAGCCCAGTTGTTGGAGATCCTTATCACACACCGGCGAGCTATAGGATGGACAGTAGCTGACCTCCGGGGTATAGACCCCTCTGTGTGCATGCATCACATAAACCTGGAGGACCAGGCTAAACCTTCTAGGGAGGGGCAGAGACGGTTGAACCCACACATGAGAGAAGTGGTGATGAAAGAGGTAGTGAAATTGTTAGACGCAGGTATCATATACCCTATCTCTAACAGCGAGTGGGTGAGCCCCATCCAGGTCGTCCCTAAGAAATCGGGCATCACGATGAAACCAAACTCAGAGGGTGAACTTGTGCCAATAAGAGAGACCACGGGCTGGCGGGTATGCATTGATTATAGGAAGCTGAACTCCAATACCCGTAAGGACCATTTCCCTCTCCCATTCATTGACCAAATTCTAGAGAAACTAGCGGGCCAAGAGTTTTATTGCTTTTTAGATGGGTACTCAGGATATAATCAAGTGCCAGTTTTTCCAGGGGATCAGGAAAAGACGACTTTTACATGCCCCTTCAGTACATTTGCGTATTGAAGAATGTCTTTTGGTCTCTGTAATGCCCCTGCTACATTTCAGCGATGCATGATGTCCATTTTTTCCGACATGATTGATAAATTTTTGGAAGTTTTCATGGACGATTTTTCGGTGTTCGGC
The DNA here is from genome assembly GCA_039654745.1 of Houttuynia cordata. Classification (NCBI taxonomy): domain Eukaryota; kingdom Viridiplantae; phylum Streptophyta; class Magnoliopsida; order Piperales; family Saururaceae; genus Houttuynia; species Houttuynia cordata. The sequence continues at coordinate 2,715,569 of CM077509.1, forward strand.
GCTTGTTTTGATGAATGCTTGCACAACCTTACTTTGGTTTTAAAACGCTGTGAGGAAACAAATTTATTGTTAAGTTGGGAAAAGAGCCACTTCATGGTTCAACAAGGGATTGTGCTTGGACATGTTATATCAAAAAGGGGTATAGAGGTTGAAAAGGCCAAGGTTGACCTGATTGCTAATTTACCACCGCCTACATCAGTTAAGCAAATACGGTCTTTTCTTGGCCATGCAGGGTTTTATTGCCGATTTATCAAATATTTTAGCAAGATATCACGTCCATTATGCCACCTTCTCGGTCAAGACGTGCCATTTGACTTTGATGATTCGTGCAAAGATGCTTTTACAAAGCTCAAAACACTCCTCTCTAGCTACCCATCATTAAGCCCCCTGACTATACACTGCCCTTCGAGATAATGTGTGACGCATCGAATTTTGCTGTAGGGGCAGTGTTAGGCCAACACATCAACAAAATTCCTCATGTTATATACTATGCTAGCAAGACACTCACTGATGCTCAATTGAATTATACCACCACTGAAAAAGAGTTGCTTGCTGTTGTGTTTGCATTAGATAAATTCAGATCCTATCTCCTGGGGAGTAAGATCATCATCTTCTCTGATCAAGCAGCCTTGAGGTACCTTCTTTCCAAGAAGGATGCCAAGCCAAGACTGATCCGTTGGATTTTACTTCTCCAGGAATTTGACTTTGAAATTAAAGATAAAAAAGTTCTGAGAATGTCGTGGCTGATCATCTATCCAGAATTCTGATCTGCATAGCCATGACCCTCTAAGAGATGCATTCCCTGATGAACAGCTCTTTGCTGTCTCCACTACATCTCCACCTTGGTTTGCACATATTGTGAATTATCTTGCTGTGGGTCAAATTCTAACCTTTTGGTCTAAACATGACAAAGACTTATTTTTCTCTCGAGTCAAACATTACTATTGGGATGACCCTGACCTGTTTAAGATATGTACTGACCAAGTTATAAGACGATGTGTCCCCGATAGTGAGTTTCATAGCATCTTATCTTTTTGTCACTTTCAGGCCTGTGGTGGACACTTTGGTGGTAAGAAAACTGCGGCCAAAGTACTTCAAAGCGGTTTTTATTGGCCAACTTTATTTAAAGACGTCCATGCTTATTGTCAATCTTACGATAGGTGTCAAAAATTAGGAGCTTTGTCTAAAAGGAATATGATGCCCCTACAACCAATTTTGATTGTTGATTTATTTGATGTTTGGGGTATTGATTTTATGGGACTTTTTCCACCATCTTTTGGTCATACATATATTCTTGTTAGTGTTGATTATGTGTCTAAGTGGATTGAAGCTATTGCCACTAGGACCAATGACCAAAAAGTTGTGCTGGACTTTATGAAATCTAACATTTTTAGCAGGTTTGGAACTCCTCGCGCTATTATTAGTGACGGTGGTTCTCATTTTTGTAACAGGTCGTTTGAAGCTCTTCTCAAGAAATATTCTGTCACCCACAAGGTTGCCACACCATATCATCCTCAGACGAGTGGCCAAGTGGAGGTTTCAAATTGCCAAATCAAGCAGATTCTTGAAAAGACGGTTCGCCTCGATAGAAATGATTGGTCCTTGCGACTGAATGATGCATTATGGGCCTACCGGACAGCTTTCAAAACCTCGATTGGTATGTCTCCCTACCGATTGGTATATGGAAAAGCTTGTCATTTACCTGTTGAGTTGGAACATTGAGCGTATTGGGCTATTAAGGCGTACAACTTTGATATGGATAAATCCGGTGAGCAGCGAAAACTCCAACTGAGTGAGTTAGAGGAGATGCGTTTTGATGCATATGAGAATGTCAAACTCTACAAGATGAGGAGAAAGGCTGTACATGACAAGATGATTTCCAGGAAATCTTTTCATCCTGATCAGAAGGTGTTACTCTATAATGTGCAGCTACACTTATTCCCTGGGAAACTTCGATCTCGGTGGTATGGCCCTTACATTGTGAAACAAGTCTACTCTCATTGAGCGGTTAAGATTTATAATCCAAAGGATGGGACTACATTCAAAGTCAATGGTCACCGATTGAAACCATATCTCGAGGCCGTGACAGATATTGATGTGATGATTGTCTACTTGGATGATCCGGCAATTGCAGAATGATCGTGGCCCAGTCTGGCTGAAGACGTTAAACTTAGCGCTTGGTGGGAGGCAACCCACGTATTCAGGTGTATTCTCTCCTTTATTTGATTTTCTATGTTATATGCTCATTGTCATGCAATATTTTGTTCACATTGAGGAAAATGTTCATAATAGGTTTGGGGGAGGGAATATTACTTTCATAAAAATAAAAATCAAAAAAAATTTAAAAAATTTAAAAAAAACAATCATAAAATTTTGATTAGTTTTTAGGTTGTTTGTTAGTATGTTTTTCTTAGATTTTGATAGTTTATTTGTAATAATGCATGTTACAATTCTTAGGAGATTAATTTACATTGGAAGTGTGAGTAAGTATACTGGAGGATAGATACACTTAATTGAGCATATCTTTCTGTTACAGTCCTCTTGGAACCAGTGCTTGAACTAAGAAAATTCACTTACACGCACTAGTACATAAAGTAATACCATCTAGAAATTTGTTGATTACTAATTTACAGTGGGATGTCTTTAGTCATAGTCATTGGATGATGTGTAGTTATCTGTTGAGCTTAAAAGATCATGATAGACCATTTACTTGGCTATGGCAAGGGATTGGAACCGGAAATAGGTTGAGAGTATAATACAGCCTGGACAAAATAAAGATGTGCTGAAAATATGAATGATGAAAATGAAAATGCGAAAAAAAATAAAAACAAAATGAAAAGAAAAGGGGCTGCTTGACTTTATAGGATTAACTTAGGCTGATGCTCGGGCCCGAAGTGGTCTCTTAAAACCTAATGCCCTAAGCCAAATTGGTTGGGAGTCATTGGCCTGAGTCATTGCTAAACCTAAGCATCTTGAAGTCAGGCCTTACACAGCCCTAGCGAAAAAAAAAGTCTGTGGTGTATTATCCTCTCAAATCTAGAATGTTGGACCCGAAGGAGGCGCACAGATCTGTGCTATCATGAACCTAAAGATTACGATGACTATGTAGATTCTAATGTTCTTTGGTTAATGGGTAACACTGGATCTGTATAAAACAGAAATTTAGAATGTATTGCTACAATGTTCTACACTTTCTACTATTTATGTTATCATGTTATATAATATTTGAGCAGAAATTTCTAAGATGAAAGTGTGGAATAAAACCACTTACTTGAGGGCTTCTATATTCCTATTGATTATGAACCAAGTACATGTGGTTGATTTTCTTAAGCATTGCAGTATGTATTTGTCGGGATAATAGATTTGTTTGTTTTGTAATGTTTTAATTTTTTTTACTTCTTCACTTAGGTTAATTAGTTTCATAAATACATGTTTGTGGGTAGCATGGCTGCAAACCCTCACGAGACAACACTTGTCCTACTAGGGACACCTAGACGTTTAACGGCTTGTTGCATATGCTCAATGCAATCGTGTTCCCTACGAAAGTGGTGTTTAATTTTATGCATTAGTTCCTTAGTTTGTTTGATTTTATTTTATTTTGTTTTGCTAGGGACTAGCAAAATCTAGGCTTGGGGGTGTGATCTATACATGAAATATGCATTTTATTATCTCCTAAACTTATGATTATGCTAGTGTTTGATTAGAATAACTACTACTTTAATATAGTTTTTGGTTTTTGTAGGAAACAAGAGTAATACACAGAAATGAGGAAAAAAGTAACTCGAATGGTTAAATTATCATAACTTCGTGTACAAATGTCGGATTGGACTGCCTCAATTTTCATGTTTCAAGAAGTCAGCTTTCCAACGCCACCAACCACGCGCAATTCGGAATTCAGGACAGAAAGTTATAGCCATTTGAAGTTCATGAACAGTAACTACGATCGATCGGCTATCAATGCGATCGATCGCCAGAGCCGCAAAAGCACTGTATTAAAGGAAACGATCGATCGGCATAAAAACGATCGATCGTATCTACTGCGTCGATCGGCAAAGTGATCGATCGGGGTAAAATAATGAAGGAATTACGATCGATCGGATAGCGAACGATCGTCAATACGTACGATCGATCGCCGTCTGCGGCAAACCAAAATAAGACCTATTTCGACTTGAATTTGGAAGGGAATTTCGTGGTTTCTCTTCACTATTATAAATAGGCCTTATGGGAGAACGTATTGGGCATTCAACCTTGGAGAACTAGAGCTTTATTGGAGGCTAGAGAGGAGGAAAAGAAGGAGTCTTGAGCAAAAAAGAAGAAGAAGGATTCATGACGATAGATCTACATAAACAGGCTTTTCTTTTCTCCCTTTCTATGTGTAACTAAATTCCTTGTCAAGGCTTGATGAAGCCCTAGATGTGTATTACTACTCTTGATAGTTTAATTTTATAAAGTTGATTATGATTTATGCTTAATGCGATTTCATGAGCCTCTTTTGAGTGCTTGACCATAGACTTGATTGATATGCATGAAATTAGATCTTTTCAATTCCTGCGCTTAGTTAAAAGTAGGCTGGTGTTAATTCTATGCCCGACCAAGTATAGGATCATTAGCCCAAATGATAATTCTATGCCCGACCAAGGATAGAATTATCTACATTAATTTTTAGTGGATGAACTCTCCTGTCTGACCAAGAACGTGAGTGAATTCATTGTGATTTGTGTGTCTGACCATGAACACAAATTACCATATCATGTCAATTTGAGCGTAATAATAATTGAGAATAGTAATTGCATGTCTAGTGGTGGATTCTCTGCCTTGATATTTCTCCATATTGATTAAATCTCAGCTTAGTTTAGTTTAAAGTTCATTGCTTTCTTAGTCTAAAATCAACACTGCTATTTTCTCTTGAATTTGGTAAAGTATTCACCGTCCCTGAGGTTCGACAACCCTTATTAATACTCGCCGTAGTACAATTGCCTTGTGCACTTGCAAGGGTTTTATATTTAAACGATCAAAAGGCATGTAATAATTAAATCCTATAATATATAAAGATCTATAATAGTCCTAGGAAGGGAGTATTCAATGTTAATAAGATCCTATTATCATGATTAAAGGTTAATAATCCGTAATTCGTATGTCTGATTAAGTCTTAGGGTTCTCGGCCAAGACTGTTCTTGCACCGATGACTTGCAGTATAAAAATTATAATTAATCATAAAAAAAAATCATAAAAATATGTTGTCTGTTGGTTAGAAACTAGACTCATAGGGTTATTTACTGTTAAAATTTCAGACCTAGATTCCTACTGTACTGACTGTGGGGATAGTCGAAAGGGAGCTGTTATCAACAATGCAGTTTGTTGTAATTAAGGTTAAATGCACTATTACCTACCACTACTTAATGATATAGTCTAATCTGACCAAAGTATCACTAATATATGTTGTAACACATAATATGGACTACTACTATAAGATGGTTGGTCTAAAGGCTTAATATTATGAATAAGTCAGTATAACCTATAGTCTTATTATCTACTTACAGCTTTGTGTCGGTTTTGGTTCTAATTGGAACTAACCATAGAAGTATAAAAAATAAAGTGTCAACAACAGAAGTATCACACATTGCTTTAACATAGGTAGAACTATTCTAATACTCAACTCGGTCATAGAAACATTGATCCAAACTTCAAGGTTTAAGACTATAGTCAATGGGGATGATGATTCGGCTTCCAATTGAAAATGCAGTCTAGTCAATAACAACCATGAAACACATAGGACTTACTAAACACCAAACTACCCACCATTAGCCCATGATATTAAAGTATTATACTTAGTCCATTCACTTATAATTCTTTCTGGAAGATCTTACATAACGCATATTACTTTCATAGTATACTTATTTTAGCATAGGGTAATATTTTGCTAAAGTTTATCCAACTTTTACCCTAATTATAGTATTCTATTTTTACATATCAGTTGACTTCCGGCTCTTCCCAGCGTCAGCACAGATTGAATTACTCTCTGAAATTTTTCCTGTATATAGTACTTTGAGTCTAGTTTCTAACCCAATAAACGGCATATTTTTCCGAGTTTATTTGAATTAGTTATGAATTATTTACTACAGACTATCAGCACAGAAACAGTTCTGGCCGAGATTAAGACTCTTCATTAAACTGGATTATCTCACTTAATAACACATTATATGTGATAATATATTATTAACAGACAACCATACTCCCCTCCTAGATCAATTACAGACCCTAGGATTGTCTGAAATTACCAAAGTATACCCTTTTATCATGTTACATTTCATATATCAATTGACCCCTACATCTTCACATATAAGAGCATGATAATTTGATTTAATTCCCTAATTAAAGGGGATTTGTAACCGATTGAGTTAATGGATTGACCACATTCAAGAGGGAGATTGTGCCTTGATTTGGGGCAGATCGTGGCCTTAGATTAAGTAGCAATCAATGGTGGAAGGTTGAATCCAATTTGGAAAAATTGTCTTATGTGTAACTGAAATAGAGTTTTAAAACTCCATAATTAAAGGAAATCTTAACTAAATGAGGAGCTAATTGGGGAGCACGTCTTGGCAAGTGGAGATTCACATGGCTGGACCTTATGGTGATCGTTGGATTGGAAGATGATCAACGGTGGAGATTTAACCTAGGTAAGTATAAAAACCGTATCAAATTTGAATTCAATTAGGAGGAGATTGTGGGTTAGTTATGGAAACTAACTAATTGCACTTAATTTCCTAACTAATTGGGATTGAAACTGATGAGTAATTGAGGAGTTACCACGTTCTAATTGAAGATCCTCTCTTATCTTGGTCTATTTGTGGCCCTTGGATGAAATAAGGATCCACTGTGGTGATTCGTCTTAAGGTATTAAGGTAAATACTATTTAAACTCACCAATAGAAGGGCCGGCAACCTTTTGGACATTTTTGGGAGTCATGCCAGCTCTTGAGCAAGGTGGTCAGCATCCTTTCAGTTCATCCAAAGGGGGGTCTTGCTTCAATTTGCACGCGCGTTTGTGGAGACACGCGACGAAAAGAGGGTGGTGCACGTGGTGGTCGAAACTCGCGTAGAAGTTGTAAATCATCAAAGAGGTAGGATGCACTATTTTTACCACAACTTGATTCTTCGAATATTCATGAGTATGATCCTGTTATGACGTTATGCCCAAGACGTCATCAGTACGTCAGCCACGCGGAGTATCTTAGTGGGCTGTCTTAATTAGGAAGTGATTTGCTATTTAGAATAAATGCTTTGTAAGCTGGCCCATGAGAGGCCCAATTAGCGGCGTGCCTTAGGAGGGCGCCTTCCTTTGTCTTTATAAGGGGATTTTGTCCTCTTCCTCAGGGGGCAATCAATCAAGTCAATTTAGTTTTTCTTCTCCTTCTATCTTTTCTATCGATTTGGTACCTGTGATCCTTTTTGGATCACAACATTGGTATCAGAGCGGTTGTGAACTGTGACGACGATGCCGCCTCGCAAGCAGCCGTCCATGGCCGCCGAGGCACAGCCATAGCCAGAGCCAGAGGTGACCAACGAGGCTGCCAAGACGGAGGCACCGGAAGGAAATGACATGGCAGAGATCCGATCCATGCTTGCACAACTGCTTCAATTTCAGATCGCGCAGGCACAGGCAACGGCCAACCAGACAGGGCCGCTGCCTACACCGCCGACCTTCTCTGCAGCCCAAGGAGAGACCTCGCAGGCAGGGGGGTAGAGAGGGATCGATGGATTTGGAGCACGGATTCCTCCGTTGAACTCCCACATACAAGGGTTTCAAATTGGCTCCATGCATCAGTCCGCACATGGGGGTCCTATGGGCAGAGGGACGCAAGGCACACCAGGTGTTCGAGCAAATGCCTCTATGACAACCCCCCTTCGCAATATGCAACAAGAGATTGATCAGGACTGGGAGGAGCCGATCGGGCTCCAAGGGGGATCGCGAGGCGGAGCAGAGCCCAGATTAGCTCGTCTACAATTCCCTCGTTACAATGGAGATGACGATCCAACAGAGTGGATCTACAAGGCAGAGAAGTTTTTCGACTACTAGGGAACCCGATCTGAGACAGAACGTCTGCGCATCGCAGCGTTCCATTTAGACGGTGACGCGTCAGTATGGTTCCGTTACTACGAGAAGGAGGTCCGTTACCCAACATGGGCGTCCTTTGTTGATGAACTCTGTGTTCAATTTGGCCCCAATGAATTCCAAGACTTCAACGAGATGTTGTCTAGCCTGCGACAGACCACAACAGTGCGTGCATACTACACGGAGTTCATGAAGATTGCCAATCGTCTGCCGGATTGGCCAGTCGCTGCCTTGGTGGGAACATTTAAACGAGGATTGAAGCCAGAGATATCTGATGAGATGAGGCACTATTCCTGTCGCACAATGAGGGAGGTGGTACGTCATGCTTCCATTGAAGAGGAGAAATTGGCTAGGCAACGACGAGTGGGTCGAGGAGGGGTCATACCTCGCACTGTCCATAGCCCAGCGCTGGGCTCAACACCTGCGCCTAGCTCAGTTGCCGGCCGAGCCATTTCTGCAGGGGTGACCATTCCTCCTGTTCGTCGCCTTACCCAAACCCAAATGGGGCTATGCTTCAATTGTGACGAGAAGTGGATCAAGGGTCATAGATGTGCGGTGCCCGGAAGTCTGTTGGTGGAGGAGGTAGACGAGGACGTGGAGTGTCCTGTCGAAGAGGCCACCCATGCATACGAGGACGTGCAGCCTGAGATATCGGTTCACGCCTACTCAGGGGCCTTTACTCCTCGCACAATGCGCGTACAGGGGCTTCTCAAGCGCCAGGATGTTACCGTTCTGATTGACAGTGGGTCTACCCACAACTTCATTAATGACAAGGTGGCACATCGACTGGGGTGTTATGTGACAGATGCCAAGCCCTTTGACGTCCTAATCGGGGACGGCAAACACCTTCGGAGCGCTGGAGTATGTGCTCAGGCCGCCCTTACTATTCAAGGTAACACCTTTCTTACAGATCTTTTCTTGTTACCAACCAAGGGCGCCGATGTTGTCCTGGGAGTGCAATGGCTCCAGGAACTGGGAGACGTCATCTGGAACTTCAAAGATTTAATTATGGACTTTGAGGTCCAGGGCCAGCGGGTGCGCTTACAGGGGGCCCAGCCTGGCTCATTGCACACGGCCCAAGCAATTGGATCATTATTCCGTTTTGCCGCTCAAGGAGTGATGCTACAACAGAGGACCATTATGGATGTCGATCAGCCTGATATTCCTGAGGACATGCGGCTCTTGTTGGAGGAGCATCAGGGCCTTTTCTCCGAGCCGACTACACTACCGCCAGCCAGGGATTATGACCATTCAATCCCTATTATTCCAGGTGCAGCCCTGGCTAATGTCCGTCCATACCGATATCCCCACGTGCAGAAGGCAGAGATTGAGCGACTAGTCCAGGACATGTTGACAACAGGTATTATTCAACCTAGTACCAGCTCGTATTCTTCCCCCGTTCTATTGGTACGCAAGAAGGATGGAACTTGGCGGTTTTGTGTGGACTACCGTGCCTTGAATGCCATTACCGTCAAGGACGAATATCCTATCCCGGTGATCGAGGAATTGTTGGATGAGTTGGCGGGTGCTATGTTCTTTAGCAAACTCGATTTGCGCTCCGGGTATCATCATATTCGAAATGAATCCGGCGGATATCTACAAGACGGCCTTCCGCACTCATGATGGTCACTACGAGTTTTTGGTTATGCCTTTCGGCCTAACCAATGCCCCGGCAACCTTCCAGTCTCTAATGAATGATCTATTTCGGCCCTACCTGCGACAGTTTGTTCTTGTATTCTTTGATGACATACTTATCTACAGCACTTCGTGGGAGTCTCATCTGCAGCACTAGAGGTTGGTTTTCTCTATTCTACGGGCTCATACACTTTATATTAAACGTTCGAAGTGTTCTTTTGGAAGTCCACAGGTGAAATATTTGGGCCATCTTATCACCCATAATGGGGTGGCCACCGACCCTGCCAAGGTGTTGGCTATGACGGCCTGGCCCGTACCCACTTGCGTCAAGGGCCTTCGTGGATTCTTGGGCCTAACAGGATATTACCGACGGTTCATTCGACAGTATGGTATTATGGCCCATCCACTTACTGCCCTGCTAAAAAAAGGGGCCTTCAAATGGACTGCAGAGGCCCAACTTGCCTTTGATCGTCTGAAACAGGTCATGGTCTCAGCGCCTGTCCTTCTTTTGCCAGACTTTACTATTTCATTTGTGGTGGAAACCGATGCATCAGATACCGGTTTAGGGGCGGTCCTCTTACAAAAGGATCGACCTGTGGCATTCTTCAGTAAAGCCTTATCTGGCCGCTCATTGGCTCTATCTGCTTATGAGAAGGAGATGCTGGCTATTGTTCATGCAGTAACAAAGTGGCGGCCATACTTATTGGGACGCAGGTTCATTATACGCACAGACCATCAGCCTCTAAAATATTTTCTTGATCAGCGGGTGTCCACCCCTGCGCAACAGCGATGGGTGAGTAAACTGTTGGGCTATGATTATGATATTGTTTACAAAAAGGGGGCTGAAAACACAGTGGAAGATGCCCTCTCCCGCATGCATACAGGGGGTACTTGTTTGGCTCTCTCAGTGCCCAGTTGTCCATTTCTTTCCGACATTCGGCAGGCATATAGGACTGATCCACACACTCAACGTTTGATTCAGAGCCTTCAGGAGCAGCCTGCTAATGAGCCAACTTATACGTGGCAGGATGATATTTTGCTGTGGAAAAGCAGGTTATGGGTGCCGGATTCGGGGGACTTGCGTCGACGCATTATTTCTCACTTCCATGACACTGTGCTGGCTGGCCATGAAGGCACATTTCGGACATATAAAAGGGTGAGTCACAGTTTTCTTTGGCCGGGAATGCGGCATGCTATTCATGCGTATGTGGCTGCTTGTGACACTTGTCAACGTGCTAAGGCAGCCACCACTTCCCCTCAAGGTCTGCTTCAGCCGTTACCGATTCCTGACCAAGTTTGGACCGATGTGTCAATGGATTTTGTCGAGGCCCTACCAGTCGTGCAAGGGAAATCTGTTATCTTTGTGGTCGTGGACCGCCTCTCCAAGTATGCCCATTTCAGCGCCCTGAGTCATCCGGTTACTGCGAAAATGGTGGCGGAAGTTTATGTGCGTGACATAGCGAAGCTTCATGCATGCCTCGAACTATTGTCTCCGATCGTGATAAGGTATTTCTCTCTTCTTTCTGGCGTGAATTCTTTGCTATGCAAGGCACTGACCTCCACATGAGCACGGCCTATCATCCTCAAACTGATGGCCAAACGGAGGTCGTTAACAGGTGTTTGGAACAATATTTGCGGTGTTTTGTGGGGACTCAGCCTCGTAAATGGTTGCAACTACTTCCATGGGCCGAATGGTCGTATAACATGGCCTACCATACCAGGACAGGATTCACACCTTTTGAGGTGGTTTATGGCCGACCTCCGCTTTCTGTCCTTACCTATGTGCCTCAACGCTCCTCAGTGGCCGAGGTTGATTACTTACTTCAATCACGAGACGATGTCTTACGGCAGCTCAAGGCTAATTTGGCCTCCGCCCAGAATCGTATGAAACAAATATATGACCGAAAGCACACTGACAGGGAGTTCCAGGTGGGCGATTTGGTATATGTGTCTGTTCTTCCTCAGCGCCAGACATCTTTGTTTCGGACATCGAATGCCAAGTTAGCTCCACGGTATCATGGGCCCTATCATGTGGTGGAACATATTGGTCATGTGGCCTACCGCTTGGCTTTACCTCCTGACTCCTTGGTCCATCCTGTCTTTCATGTTTCCCGTCTCCGCAAGTTTATGGGTGACCCTTTGTCCGTGACAGTGGACGGTCCCCTCCAGTTATATGATTCACCTGGCCCCGATGCGCCTGTTCCAGCTTCGATTATTGACAAACGTCGGGTTCGGCGGTCTGGTCGTATTACTACGGAACTTTTGATTGCGTGGCGTGGTCAACCCATCGATGACGCGACATGGGAGTTAGAGGACATCATCATGGAGCGTTTTCCAGAGTTATCGCCTTGAGGACAAGGCGAACAGCGGAGCATGGTGGATTGTTATCATGTTATGCCCAAGACGTCATCAGTACGTCAGCCACGCGGAGTATCTTAGTGGGCTGTCTTAATTAGGAAGTGATTTGCTATTTAGAATAAATGCTTTGTAAGCTGGCCCATGAGAGGCCCAATTAGCGGCGTGCCTTAGGAGGGCGCCTTCCTTTGTCTTTATAAGGGGACTTCGTCCTCTTCCTCAGGGGGCAATTGATTGATTGAATTTTTAACTATTTTACTCGCAATCGCACGAGACTACGTATAGACTAGTGGTAACGAGGTCGAACCCAAAGGACTTGGACTGATTCAACTTAATTCTAAGATTTTGCGTAACAATTTCTAACAAGATAAAAAGTTCTAATTTTTAACAAAGCAATGAAATTTATGTGAAAATAATATGATGAGAAATATACTAAGACTTCGAATCCACCCAAACCAAATAGCTATCCTCTCTGTTAAACCCGTACAATTCCAAGTGATCAATTACCCGTGCCTCTCTCGAAGTCACGAATAATCGTAATATGTGCAGCCCTCTCGAACATGCAACTAAACAATTAAATCTAACTTAATTAATCTCCCTCTCTCGAGCAAAGATCAATCATAAAAATGCAATTTTTATTCAAATAATACCTTGGAATTCGCTAAGACCTCTCGAACATTAACAAACCCTTAACTAACAATTACTCTACCCTCTCTCGAGCAACAGAATAATCATAGCAAAATATTAAGCATATGGAATAAAAATCACAACTTTAGAGTTGCAAATAAATATTGAGAGTCAAACAATCAGTAGGGCTTCATCTAATCTTAGTACAATAAAATTTAGCTAGACATGAAAAGAAGGGAAGAAAAAGCCTGGTTCATTGGATTGGTCGCAGGAATACTGTTCACTATTCACCCGGCACTGTTCACGCGCACTGTAGCACTTTCGAACCAGTACTGTAGCAGATCCAATTCCTCCCAAAATCAGTCCTTTTGCTCCCGGCGATCGACTCCTCCTTCCGACCAAGACCCCACCTCTTGCTCCGACCGAAAGCACACCGGAATCCGGCCGTCGCAGCTCTGTTCAAGCTCTGTTTTTTTCTATTCTTTTTCGTTCTGTCGGCCGCTCTTTGGCTCGAGTTCCTCCTCTCTATCTGTCTGTTCTCTTCCAGCCCTCTCTGTTTTCATATGCCGTTCTAGCCTCTCCTAATTTCGGCATGATTTTGCTTCACTTTCCCGATTGAGCACAAGTTGCTGTTTTGAATTCCGGCGAGATTCTGTTTTCCCGATTCAGCCCAAGTTGCCATTTTTGTCGATTGAGCATGCCGTCGAGCTTCACTGCCTCCGTCACCGTCCTCTTATTCTCCGTCGCCGCCGTGGCCGTGCCGCCTTCAGGTGGTCGCCGTCGATACCCAGCGGCTCTCCGCCGCCACCCAAAACAGAGCTCGAACAGAGCTCTTCCAACATCATTCCGCCGCCCAAGCCCGTCACCGCCATCGCCGTCACGATCTGTGAGTCCCTCCATCGCCGCCGCCTTCGCCAGCCTCGCCGGCAAGCTCAGCCCCACTCGTCTTCTCCGTCGAGCTCGAGCAACAGAGCATCATTCTGTCGTTCTGAAACGAAGGCCCGAGCTTTGGCTCGGGCCGGGTCACTTCTTTTTATTATTTTTTTATTTAAACCCGAACCAGACCATCCATGAACCGGTCCATTTTCCTTCTTTCTCATTAAACTAGAAACCCGTTGCAGCGATCTCCACCATCGGATCTAATCTCTTCACAAAACTGCTTGATGTGCGTTCTTTTGACGATCTGCATTTAGAACTTTTAAAACCTACATAAGTAAAATTAAATATTAAGTTAGACGCATAATAAAATGTAAAGCATTAAATCCAATTAACGCATCTAAATTAATCAATTAAGCGCATTTATTTATTAAACTCTTAATTACCCACCTAACATGAATAACCATTAATAATCATTACTTTCAACTAAAATTACGACTAACAAATAGGCAGAAAGGCATATAAAATATGTATATTTTATAGATATCAGCAATCAATCAAGTCAATTTAGTTTTTCTTCTCCTTCTATCTTTTCTATCGATTTGGTACCTGTGATCCTTTTTGGGTCACAACAGATCCTTCTTACATGCTGGAATAAGGTTATGATGTTGATGATTAAATATTGATATGGTTTCATGCAATGAGTTGTCTTGAATATGCATGCATTCTTAACGCATGATCAAAAGTGCTTCTTTTGTGTATCACGTGTTTGTTCTTCATGTACGAAGCCCTAGAATGCATTCCCATGAGGTTATACTATTCAATCCTTGTCATAACTTGTTGTTGTACGTCATATCTCATTATGTCCAGTAAAAGATGGCAGATTTGTTGATCGATCGAGTCGTTTCATATTATACTAGTACTCTCGATCCAATTTTGATAATCGATTTGAGTTTCCTAGACAATTCTTGACCTACCTCTTATGAAATTAAATTCTATTACCTCTGATGATTCAGTTTATCCTCTGGAATTCGTGTCAGGATGTATTTGGATTGACCAGCGTCTGTGATTAATTGTCTTATTTAGATTATTTCGGACTTTGGTGAAAATAGGGAGAAGCTGAAAGGATTTATATAAAGGGATAGGAAACTACATGAAATCAGTGTTGATAATGTTCTGTAAAATTTCTAGAAGGGGATTACATGACGTCAGTAAGTGGCATTAAATAATTAATTACAAGTTAATTAACAGATAATTAAAGTGGATTAAGATAACTGCTCTCAGCTAGGACTGTTCCTACACCAAGCAGCAGTGATAAAAAATTCATAACTAAATATATACAACTCAGAAAATTATGAAATTAGATGGGTTAGAAACTAGACAGATAAAGCTAACTGAGATAAAAATTTAAGAATTTAATAATACTGGATAAATAGTGGTAGTGGTTAGAAGTCAGCTGTTTTGCATAGGGCAGAACACTGTGTTCATATTAAAACCCTAAATCGGCTGGATACTATACACTATAAGTATATGTATACATAGTATTACGACCTAATTATTATATTGTAAGACTCTGAGGGTACAGGGTACAGTAATATCAGATTATATGAGTATGAACAGTGAGTCATGGGTTCTGTTCAAAATTAATTGTCTCTTCGAGTCTAAGTCTTTGATTGATCTATCATTCAAGGAATTCTCTCGTACAAATCCAAAAGACCTTGTACATCACATTTGACCTATTCTTGATATTGGTAATCTCGTATTCTGGTTCATGGGAATTGTTATATCTAGAGGCTAAGTACGATGAGGTGATTCAGTATCTCGATTCTTGATGAGTCATTATTGGAGTCATCCGATGTTGATCATTCTAAGAGTTTTGAATACTCCGATGTGAGTCCTTTCTAATGACCTTGACAAAGTTACTATCTTACTCCTCTGAGAGTCTTTCATTGATGATTATAGTCTGGGTCTCTATTTGAGATAACCCTGGTTGATTCTAGAAGAATTCAATTCCATGTAAACTGGTTCTCCACTAGGAGTTCTGATGAACACTCTTAGTTGGATTTATAGTATGCTCACAAGCCATTGCTAGATCTTGCGAGATCTCAGATTATATATGAACCTCTGTAGTTTAGCCGATGACGGCAATGCGTGCACTTTAGACTGTATGATATTACGGAAGGTCTGCAGTCTCAGCCCATTGTGCCCGTAAGCACCGATGGGGCTAGCATCCCTAGACGCATGGCCGGGTTTCTCTGTAGAAGCTTTAGGATGATCTGGTATTGATGTCCATAGGGGAAGTGGACTGAACAGAGAGCAGAAATTGTTGTCTCCGACACTCTGTATGTTTGGAGTCAGCATTCTTATTTGATCTTCCTGACGCTCTGTACGTTTGATGTTTATTCATCCTTGACCGCTGATGGTCTTTGATATTGATTTTGAGCCCTGTATTTACTCTACCTGATATTCTTAAATGTGTCTTTAATGCTCATTTCTACAGTATTCTATTTTATTACATGTTATGGGTTTTTCTTGGCTCCTACTGGGTATTTCTTTCGAAATACTCATGCATCTCTCAATGCAGGAATTAAAGTGGAGAAGAACTAGCAAGGTTCGTGTTTGGAGCTCGATGACGGAAGTTGATAAGATGTGGATTTATTATCGTTTTTATTTTCTGTTCGTGGAGAACTTGTCAGCCTGTGTGCTGAATTTATTTTGATGTTTAATGAATTGTTGACTGGATTATTATAATAGTGTAGTTTGTTTTTATTATTTAAGATTTTGTATAACGGATATTGGTTAAGCATTCTGGAATGAGATCGTTATGTGTTGAGTATTCGGTCACAGCCCAGGTTTCAGCCTCATGACCTTAATTAAGTTAGTGCTTCCGCACATTATTCGAGGTTTTGAAATTCGGGGCGTGACAGATAATGTAATTGGCCGGTTGATTCGATTATCCGAAGTCGCGTCTCAGAGTTCCTACCTCACCAAAGATGGTATTTAAGAAGACTTACACACTCCGATCGAGGTCAGAGATTTTGGGGCATGACAAAACCCAAAGATGGCTTAGTCCGGGTACGAAGCTCACCACTACGCCAACATGTGGGCTACTTCCTTTGTGGATTGGGTTGATGAAATAGATTGTGCTAGCGTATAAAAATAATTTTGTTCAAATAGAGTTGATGTATATACTACTTTTTTAACATAGCTTTACGTTCTAAAACATAACCTAGAGGGTCAAAGTTGTACATTTCTTATTCTAAGGGCTTGTTGGTTAGTGAATTTTAATGAATTTGAAGCAAATTAAGAGAAAATGTATTCAGCCTGATTTGGTGTAAATGTGAATGTTGAAGCAAATTAAGAGAAAATTAAGAGAAACTGTGAATGTTTGTTTGGTTGTTAAATTGAAACTTCACAATTCAGTCTTAATTTGGTGGATCTCCTCGTAAGAAGATTCACAAATTAAGCATAAATTGGAGGAGAATCCTCTTTTAGGCTAAATTTTAAATTCAACCCAAATTCATGAACCAAACTTGATTCAGATAGTTATCTCCAAAATCAGGCTGAATTAGCTACCAAATTCATGAACAAAACAGCCCCTAAAATGAGCCAATTCTCGGAAAAATTAAACATGAATTGAGGGAAAATCCTCTTTCTAGCTGAATTTTAAATTCAGCCCAAATTCATAAACAAACATGATTCAGTTAGTCATCTCCAAATTCAGCTGCCATATTCATGAACCAAACAGCCCCTAAACCAACCAATTCTCATAAAAATCAACCATACCCATTTCTTCTTAGCCACTTTTATTTTCTGTTAATATTTTTGCTTCTTTTATGATGTATTCACCAATAAGCTCTTTCTGCAAGAGCAAAGGAACATTAGGCTCAGACACAAACTGTCTACAAGATTATTACTACAAGAAGTCATCACAAATATTTGGGATTATGCTATAACTTAGTTGTATTTATGAAAAATTCTCATATGGGCACTAATTTTTACGTCCATACGGGTCCTAGTCATATTTCTTATGAGTCCTAATTTTATGTTTATATAAACATGGGTCATGTGCTCTAATTTTTATGTCCATATAGACATAGGTACTAATAGTACTTCATGAATCATGACTAGTAAAGAAAGAACCACGAAGAACAAACAGACCCTCTCTATTCTCCTTAACAAGTAACTCAAGGTAGGGACCACAACCTAACCACTCGGAACTCCCTCCCCCACAATACAGGGATGCAATACAAGCAGCCACTCGGTTCCCTTCTCTAAGAACATGGGAAAAAAGGAAATGAAGGAGAGGAGCCAAGATGCACGACGACTACAGATGCAGGACAATTAACAGTAGATAAAGTTCAGTGGCCTTATGATAGTAAGCGAGTTCCCTTCCACACACAGGTGGAAAACGCTAATCTGGCAGGCAGTAGTATACCTTCCAAGCAAGCCATAGCAAGTAGTATCCAATTCCTACCCAGGTTTGAGAGTAGAAGATGGTGTTTTAGTTGGCTACTGTCCAGACACTAGTTAAGCTATTTGGTTACTTGATATGCACTAATACCTTCTCGTAACACTCACCTCATCTTCCACCTTTTTTCCTATGATAATACAAGCACCATTTGCATGGCAACAAGCCACGATTTTCATGTCGCTATGCACAAAACATATAGAAGATGATGTGGATTTTATTCAGGAAAGGCAACTAGAAGGGACTTCTACCCTACACTGAAGTCGAAGCAAATATTTTTCTCTGCTTGGTAATTCAAAGTGATGATCATCAACAAGCTGATTGTTCACCCAGGGTCTCACCGGTCACCGGTCCTTACTTCCATTTTGTACATGACAAGCTCCATGTAGCTGCAGAGATAACTGACCTTGAATATGCAGATTTTTATGTCTGTCACATACAACCATAATACCCTATGCTCTCCTTGAAGGTTTCATTTCTACAAAATCATCACGTTATCATTTACCATCCAACGGTGCTATCAAAGTGTTTGACATTGCTCTTGGGAAAAGCTAAATGTGCCAAGCTTCATCAAAGCTATTTGCATTCTATTATGGGCCTTAACACTTACGGGCAATGGATACAAAGTACATTACTAAAAAGAAGGGGTGGACAGGATAGGGCAAAAAAGAATGGGCCGGCCTCCCTCGGTCAGCAAACTCCTGGTTCTGCACTGATTACACTAAAATAACTGCGCCACATCCATGAATATTAGTAGTCCTATTTGGGCTTTCAATTCAAAACATATTGTAAGTGTGTTGTAGCCTACAGCCATATGGCTGGAGTGCAAGAAATTCAACTGCTGCAATTAACTGGATTGCACCTCCAGCCTGGGCCCACTCAAGCTAGATTAACCCCACATCATTTTAAACTGCAAATGGGACTACTAAGTATCAACATAGTAAGATAACATAAAATAGATAAGATAATTAATGTTATTATTTATATTATCATATAAGAATTGTTTATTAACAGTTAGTTTATTAACAGTTCCGTGTGCTTAATCCTTCTAGATCAACGGATCTTGGAAAGGGTGAGCAAAAGTGGCATGGCCGGCAGGACTACTCAACAATCTCTCGGCAAACGGCAGTTTTCAGTCGGCCCATGCAGAGAGGAGAAATGGGCCCAACAATAGACAGGCCGGCTAGCGTCTCCTTCAATCTGGAGAATGTGGAATTGTGGATAAACATGCCATGCTGGACTCGGACAAAATGCAGTCGACGCTAGACGACAAGCCCACACGTAACTGTTCCAAATCCATCCGAGTTGGACATGGGCCTCGTGATGTTTTATATCGTTCATTCGTTTTCCCCAGGCCACCTGGTCTTCCGTACAAGCTGGGCCTATCGGATTCCTTGTTGTGGCGGATCTTCCTATTCGGCTTTTGTCCCCTTCCCCCCCATGTCGGCAAACATTATCCATTTACCCCAGGCACTGGGGCCTTTGGCTCCACCGGGCTGTGCTTGCCTCGGCTTTGTGTAAACAAAAAGAATGAGACTCCCATCAATTAGATACAGATTGTGATTGGGGTATACTTTTGCATGGTTGGGGGTTTCAAGATGATTTTGATAATCTATAGGATCGAGTAGTACTTTCGAAATTTCTTTCCTCATACTTCAAAGATATTGGTGTACATAGTTTTTGTATCTTGTTAAAGATTTATCACCTGCCTTTTTATCGTCTACCCTAAATATTCACTCATCATAAAGTCAAAATTCCTACATACTTTCAATGCTTTAAGAAAACACACGCAACATCTGTTTTTCTACCCTCTTTGGGTGCTTGATGATATTCACAATTATATAAAAAAGAAGACATGCAACATCATTAGTTACATTTCCATGGATGAGGTTCCATTTCACTCATGTTCAAATAGATACATTGATTGCATGTATCTGCCCGTCATGATTATTCGGGATCCAATTGCCTAAAGATCCTCAGTTTATGTGGCCGTCGGTATTTGGTGTTTTATGTTCCAAATAAAAACAAACAACAATATGAATCATGATTTTCCATGCGCTTCGATGCCATCTATCCACCACTAGTATCATATATAATATATCCAACACCTTAACATATATACAGAACACCTCCAAGTTGGCAATACTTTCTCATTGTATGTATCTGAGTTTGGATACTTCACACAGTTTAGGATTCTGTAGAGAACAATGAGGAATTAAAATTATGATAACATATGAAGAAAAATAGTTGCTACAATGTATAAAACCCATAAAAATTGTAAGTTGAAAAAGTAACTAAAATTATATTTCTGCAAACTACAAACAAACTAGCATCAACACGAAATTGTGTCAATAGACATGTGTTGATGATTCGGGGTAGTTTAGTCCATCCAATTTTCTATTGAGATTAGACTTAAGTCTGGGATATGAAAAATATTTTAACCTTAATTAAACCATTTTTTACAAATTTCAAGATCAAAATGAGGCAAGGAGACTAGTATTTGAGGCTTGGAGAAGAATAAGAGGATCTCAATTTCAAATTATTGGAATCTAGGTAGGAAGCTAGTGACCATATAGATCCGTATTTTCTTATGATCAAATCATGAAATTCACGTTGTGTTTGTTGTGATGTGTTATGAATAATATAAAATATAATTATTTAAAAATTATTTGAATGATTGAATGAATTATTATGATTTAATGAATTGTATAGTTATCTAGCATGTTATAGTTGCACTATTATGTCTCTAAAAAGATTAATACATGTTTGGCTCATGAGTCCACCTAATTTTACAACAAAGATTGAATGAATGAATTGTTTGATGGATAATATATTTTTAACATGATTTACTGTACAATGTGATGATAATATGCAAATTGTGAGAAAACATGCTGATTTGAAAACATACAGTAATGACTTATACAGTGATTCATGATTATTGTTATGCTAAAGAGATAATCTTTACATGAAATGAATGTAATTGAAATAGAATAGGAAGTGATAGATTTGCATCTGTCAAGGGCATCAACACATCACACCGACATTAAATTGTGTCATTGCCTAAATTAGTAGCATAGTCGTGGTTGCTATGTTTTTGTTTTACTATAGGGATAGTAGGGCCTTAATGTTCACAAATTGTGGGTATATAAAAAAATGAATAGATTTTCTGTTTGTGAACCAATAATTCCCAGCACGAAAAGATGTCGATGGGCAAAACAATGGAACATATTGAGGAATCATGGTGCTAAGATACTCAAACCATCAGAAACCATGAATTCTTTTTTAGACTCGTCTGTTGACCGTGGCTAATGAGAGTCAAAGTGAAGAAATTGTGTGCGAAGTGGGAATTTCACAAGTGAGTGATTCTGAGTATTAGACATTGAGGGTAAATCGAGACTAAGTAATAAAATGACTATATTTCTAAAATATTTTAGAAAGAATACAGATAATGTGGAAATATTATTAATGAGTCAATGCTTATTGTAGTTTACTCTTGTGTGAATTGTATGATGTTGCATGTTATTGGTTATAGACTTTCCTATTAAATAGTCCATACTCAGCTTTTCCTTTATCCATGGGGGTAGAGGACTACGTTAGTAATAATTGTGACGCAGGCGATAGCACAAGAAGCTAGCAGCAATATGAGTTTTTCTTTTTAGGCACATGTGTGTACTAAAAACTATTTAGTATAATAAGTTATTAGTTGATTATGGATCATGTTTTGCATCTACCAGGGATCATGTTGTTAATCAATTATTTATATCGAATAAGTAAATATTGATTTCAATAATGAATTATGTTTGAATAGTCGAACGGTAATGCTCTAATCATACGTTTTGCCGAATGATTTTGAATACTTGAGGGGCTCGAGCTTCAACTCAAAAATTTGTATTTGGATGTGGTTTTAAGTCTTTCGCTCAGATATTTTACTTTGATGATTTACACAAAAATGTGTTTAAAAAAATTAGGGTGTTACATAATTTATATTTCTCGTATGCCTATGGGCCTCTCCCAATTGGTTGTGGAGCAGATGAAGAATTTGATTCCTTCGAAGTTCCAACCCCACTTTCAAATAACTACCTAGTTGATAAATTTGCACTTTTAATTACCGTATTTCTATGAGATTTAATTTTATTGTATGATGATGTAAAATCATGGGACTCTTAACTTATCGTTAAGATTTACCCAAATGCTAATGATCCTTTTACATCCTCTAACTTATTGTTTGGATTTAGGCTCTTTCTCCGCCTGATCACAAAGCTGCCCATTAATTATTTGATATACATTATGATAGGAGTAAGTATAGCTACAATAAATGCAAAACAAAGCAAGGCAAAGAGCTTTAAGTATTTGCTCAAGAAGAGCCACAACTCGAGCTCTCTTCCAAGTCAAGCTGCCGGAGCTAGTTAACAAACCCTAAAACCCATCGCCCATGCGCCAGACTCACAAGTCTCAGGAGTTCAAATGCTACACGTTTTTGTGTCACATGGCCTGGTGGGACCTGACAACTGCAGGAGTTTTGACTTTTGGTTTCTGCCATTTTTTCTGTGTCATTGGCATAAGACTGTCTCGTATGCTCCCATGACTCTGGTCTCTGCCGGTGGCTTTCATCTCTTTCCTTCATGATGTTGGGCCCTTCAGCAAATGAGCCATTTAATTTGGCTTGAATGTGACAACTGAGCTTATGCTGAACCAAAAACTAATATTTGGTTCATATGTCCCCCATACAAGGAAAGTTACTCCCCAAAATACCAAACAAGTCTCAGATATAAATCACTTATTGGATATCTTGGTTCTAGTTGTAGCATTTACAATGGACCACTTGCACTCCCAAAAAGTTAATGGACCACATTTTACCAGACTGAAATCACAGGTTTACTTCATATTACTAAGGAAAAAATTTAAATGAGATCGCTCTCATATTGCTTATATGAGGCCACTTTGAATCGTAGCCGTTGGATCTTGATCTGCCGGCTATAAATATCCATAATGATCTCACCCACTCCTTGATGTGACACACTCACCTACCCACTGATTTGATATCCACCCTCCGATCGGAATCTAACGGCTATAAAGATTGGCCTCATGCTCCTTGTATGAGAACGATCTCATGTAAACTCATCCCTATTACTAAACTCTTCGTCGTGAAGATTGCCAAAATTGTACTTACATAGCCCCAACATCAGAAAAGCTGCACTTGAGAGCACCATTAAGAGAGATTCGAAAATACGAAAAGGCCGGTATTCATCTCTTCAACTATTCTTTCAATATCAGGGCTTTCGCGTCATTTGAAAATATCCATTTACTCTTCCTCACGAAGCTGCACTTGAGAGCAATTCTTTCAAGATGTGAAGTGTAGTTTTTGTACTGTTAATGGAGTAAGTACAATTAAATTTTTGTTAAGTTGCTAAATCCTAATCCACATCTTAATCCCATTACAATGATCAAATCTAATACTAACATGGTCATATAATACTACCACCATATCATTATTAAATTTCACATAATTGCGATTTCCCCTTGGGCCTTGTGGCACGAAAAATGGAAAAGCAGAACACACATCAGCCGTCCATCTGACCGATGACGTGGATCTGACGGTCCAAAGACAAAGAGTCGCGGAAACCCGGAGCCGCCCCCCACCCAGGACTTTGGAACTCAACCATGGTTAACCCAACCCAATCCCGGCCCCTATTTAGGGGCCGTTTGGGGCGTGATTAAAAGCAAAACATCCAGATGGGATGTTTTGCTACACTGTAGCATCTGGATATTTTATATATCCAGCTGATACACCTCAGGAGGTGTTTCAGGTGGATGTAAAAATCCACATGGATGCTACAGTATATATCTAATATCCAGTCTGGATATTTTGTAATAATCACGCCCCAAACGGCCCCTTAATCACCCGTCTCATCCACCCCCCTGCGTTTTCAGGCAGCTGCGTCGTCTTCCCAAAGCTTCTTCCTTGCTTACCGTCCAAGAAAGGTCTCGACTTTCCGGCCAGTCTCCGTCGCCGGTGGGTTCCCTGAGGTGGGTTTTATGAGAGGTTTTCGAGGGAGGCCAGTATGAGTTGTAACGGGTGCAGGGTGCTCAGGAAGGGCTGCAGCGAGTCGTGCATCCTCCGGCCGTGCCTTCAGTGGATTGAAGGTCCGGAGGCCCAAGGCCACGCTACTGTCTTCGTCGCCAAGTTCTTCGGCCGCGCCGGCCTCATGTCCTTCATCTCCTCCGTCCCCGAGCCCCAACGACCCGGTACTTCAACTTTCCTCGTCTTCTTATTATTCTCCTACCGCCATGATCTTCCAGTTTTAAGCTTTTTTGATTGATGGGTTGTTGTTATTTGGATGTTTGGGGGATTGCAGCTTTGTTTCAGTCACTGCTGTTCGAGGCTTGTGGGCGGACGGTGAACCCGATGAACGGGGCGGTGGGTCTGCTGTGGACGGGGCAGTGGCACGTGTGCCAGGCGGCGGTTGAGACGGTGCTCCGGGGAGGCACGCTGCGGGCTATGACCGACTTAGCGCCGCCGGGCTCGCCCGAGTCGGACGAGTTGGAGGAGTCTTGCACCACCCGGCTCGGACGGTCCAGGACGGGCGGCGGCCACAAGAGGAAGGCGGCCAGCGAGTACGACAACATCTGGAAGCCGCAGCTGATGATGCAGCAGCCGGCGGGGCACCTGGACCTGCGGCTGACCGCACCTGGCTTGGAGGGGAAAGCGGCTGCACCGGCGATGGAGAAGAGGCGGTCTTCGTCGCCGTCGGAGGGATCGGTGACGACGAGCTTGGGGAGCGACCGGCGGGCGGAGGGGAAGCTACTGAATCTGTTCGTTTGATGTGATCTTTGGAGATTTGTGAAGATCAAATTTTGGCGCCTTGTAATTTTTTGTTTTAATCTTTTTTAGTTTTTTTATGTGTAGTGACTTTTCCGGCTCGGGTTTTGGCGGCCGTAGGGCGGAGATCCCGGCGAGTTTTTAGGTTGTCCGGCGAGGTGATGGCCCCCCCTCATGGGTTGGTCGGGTTGGGGGAAGATGATCCTGCCTGTGTCAAACTTGCCAGTTTGTCTCATGAATAAAAATATTTGACTCTTTTTTTATTTTTCAAGTGGTTTTTCTTACAAAATAAAGTAGCAAATGGTTATGAAAGGTACTATATTGCCCTTCATTAATCTCCACAGGTTAAGCTTAATATTGGTATTGGGAAGATGTGTAAGTGGAAATTACGTATTGATATTTTTCAACAATAAGTATTAACATAATCAATGAAACTACATTATTAATAGGCTTATTTATAACACAGCATATTGTTTACTATTGGTAAAGCTTTTGTCAAAAAGAGGAAGAAGCCATTAAAACTTTACTGTGGAAGATTATAGTCCTACTGCAAAGCAAATTCTTAAATGTTGTTTGAGCTCATTGTTTGGCTAATGGTTTGAGCGTATTGGTTATTGCCCGAAGCGAAGTAGCTGATTACTCAGTCCTAAAGAGCTTAACGAAGTTGAGAAAGGTAGACTTCTTACAGTTTGCCCTAAATTAGTGTTTCCAAACTAGGAGTACCCCTTAAAATTTGAAACACCTTAATTAAATCACGATCAGCTTTTTAGTTTCTAATACTTATTGGTCATTATGATGAGGTTACCAAGCAAAACTTTTACCCTTCAAAACCTGATAAAAAGTGGAGGCTAAAATAACATAATCCTTAGATTAAATTTCCAAATAAGTAAAACACACATCGCACGTAGGGCAAGAGAGGGTCGGTGGGATAAATAATCTGATTGACACGTCTCCCCTGCATCCAGAAGGACCCACATATTGACGATAGTGTGTGTCAATCACCAATTGGTGATGAGCACAACCTCCGTGTACATGAACGCATACCTAATAACTCGTGGGTGGGTGGGTGGGGGTAGGAGGCAGGAAGGAAGGAGGAATACGGCTCTTGAGCACATGAAAGAGGCGTGGGAGAGACTGGTTTGTATGTCCTTTGTTGGTCCTCAGGGGTGGGGGAGGGGGCCCCACAGGGAAGTTGCAGGGGCAAGTGGTGGTGGGGTGGGGTCATCCAAGTCTGTTGCGGCGCATGTCAGCACCGGTTTCGCCGGTTCCTGTCCCTCCCACTGGGTCCCACCATTTCACCCCATTTTCTTTCTTCTCTCTCCTCCTGCTTTACAGGAGAGGCCTTCCAGCTTTTGCGTGGCCACTCTTTTTTCCCCCACTCCATATGCAACGCATCGCCGCATTTCTTCTGGGCCCCACGACCTTTTTCTTTTTTCTTTTTTTCCATTCCTGTTGAATGATTCCCTTCCCCCCACTTGACCTATAGTTCGCCTTATTGGTCTTTCATCCCTTTACTTTGTGAAACAAACCACTTCTCCCTCGTTATTGTGCTTGATCCAAATATTTAAGAGATTTAGTAGTCCATTTGAGCCACATTAATAGTCTTATTTCTTCTTTTCAAAATGAATCAGTTTTTTTATCACCTTGAAAAATAAACTTGCACTATTAAAATGGGAAGTGTGGATCATATGTTTTGCATTAAGCTCCCTCTTTGGTCCATTTTAGCCCTAGTTTAACTTTTCATAACAAAAAACACAGAGTGGTAACTTAAGAAATGGTAGTGTTACTAACGACCATTGCTAACGTTATTCAATCCGTAATTTGTAATTATAATTAAGCACTTCTCCTATACAAATGCTTGCTATGTTCGTTGTCTACTTATTTAATATTTGCTTGAACATTGATTAATTCTCTATTAGCTTATCTGATTTCATTTTGGAGAGTAAGTATCTGTTTTGTTTATCTTTTTATCAACTTCAAAAAGCAAATCTTCGGACAAATGGAGAAGGGGTAGATAAGTGTTGCGATGACTGGTGCATTTGTTGTGGTTTAGGTGATGGTTTATTGATTATAGTTATTGAGGATTGAGGATAACAATGCATTCCATTCTCTTTTCTTTTTGAGTTCCTTCTTTGTTAGCAACAGAGGTTTCTTATGATCAGAAGACTATTTTAAGTAATAGAGACCGAAGAGATTTAGTTTCTACATTTAATATATTTACTACTCCTTTTGTCCCACATCAATAGTTTTATTTGTTTTTTTAATAAATTAATTTTACTTTATTTTAGAAATTTTAAATTAAACTATTAAAGTGGGATGAATGAAGTAATATTCGTACTAAACACCCTTTACCGAGATTTTAAAAAACGGGCCGATCATCGACTCGAAATTATTGCAGAGTAGGTCCAACCGGGTTCAACCAAGGGTCAACCTGATTGCTAATGTCATTAATACAACAAAATAGAAAAAATACTCCCCCTTCTCAAAACTTGATATGATATAAATTTTTTACATAATTTAATGTTCCATGTATAATAATTTAATAAACAAAACAACTACATTATAAAAAATAAAATTCTTAAATAAAAAACAAATAATTTTGTAGACATAAAAAGAAAAAATATGCAGTGGGAGATTTTACTAAGATTAATGTCGAAAAAAAAGATATTGCAAAGAAAAAGAAAATGAAGAAATTGTGTTAGAAAGAATTTAAACCCGACTCAATATGGGCTCAAGGCATGTTTTAAAAACCTGCCCAATCTGGCCGGTTCGACCCGATTCAACCGAAGAAGTTAAATGGGATCAACTAGGTCAATCGACCCGGACGACTCAGCTTAAAAAACCGACCGGTTCAGTCGAACTTGGTCAAACGACCGGGCCGGTCCGGTTTGTAAAACTATGCCCTGCACCCCCTTTGGGGCCATGTTAACATTGCAAATTTACCTTAAAAAATTAATTAATGGTGCTTAAAAAAGCATTTCTACTTGACATTGTTGATGCTATTCGATCCACACTTTTCTGATAATAATGAAGCATTTCTCCTGTATATCAAATATTCAGATGTTGAAGGTTCACCTCTTATAGCTTTTTAATACTAGTTTACTGCTATTCCCTCATCCCGTTTTAATATTCACATTTCACGAAAAAATTGGTTCCATATTATTCTATTTCATGTTATCCTTCTCACGGTAATTAGAGGATGTAATAAAAAGGTTTAAATAGATGTAGCAGTAAAAGTTAGTGGATGAAGCAAAGACATTAATAATTTGACTTCCTTAAATATCATTTTTTTAAAATGTAGACTATTAGGACGAAAGAGTACATATTTAAAAAAGAGTATTATGCTTGCATCATTCAATTAAATAGTACTCCCCATACAATGAAGCCTGTCTGAATTTGAAAACGAGTTTTTAAATACTATCCCTTCTGTCCAATGAAGAGCGTCTGTATTTTAAAATGAGTTAAATTTGTCGGACTTTGAGCCTCGTACAAGTCTCGGACTCTGGGCTCCATACAAGTCCTCCCCCCCAATCCAGCCAGCCGATGATGGATCCATATAAAATGAAAACGAACTTGGCAGACGAGGAGTGCTACTCAAAAAAAAAGTTACTAGTACTGTTTAGTTCTCTCACTTAAAAAACAACTTGGATAGATTTAGGGTAGGGTCTAAACGGCATCCAGATGTTCGTGTCCGTCCGTTTTGGTGCTCAAACTGACATAAAATTCCATATGTCATAGACACTGACAGATTTTGTCGTCTCACATATTAGCGGACACGGCTGCAGTCAGAGTGCGTCTGCATCCGTGTCCATGAAAAATTTTAAGGTAAAAATATTCGTGTCCATCCGTGTTATTCGTGTCTGTCCATGTCCGAAATGGACACATACGGACGGACACATAGGGGTGTCCGCACGGACAATGGACGGATAGACACGTGATTTTAAAGTAAACGGACGGTTACAAACGTAGCTTGTCTACGTCCGTGTCCGTCCGCCTATACCCCTAAATTAGGGGCTGTTTGGGGCATGAAAAATCATTCTCATCCACTCCCAAAAACACGGAGTGGATTTTTGGGATAATTCACTAACCAGCTGAAACATTCCACTAACCAGGAGGTGTTTTAGCTGGTTATTGAATTATCCCAAAAATCCTAACTAGTTGGATTTTTTTCAACTAGATGGTGCTCATTTTGCACGCCCCAAACGGCTAATACGATGTTTGTTGGATTTCTTATGTATACGCTGGGCCCAAATTTGTCAGAGCTGGAAAATTGCCTTTCATATTTCATTGCCATATGTCATGCATTTATTGGCTGGCCGGAGTCAGGAGTGGGCCATGTCCCCTATGAGATTAGTGCAACTTAGTAAAGTCCACTATTCCAAAGATTAGCACTAATCCATGGCCATGACTTTGGAAGCCTGTCTATGCTGGTAGCCCTAATGAGAGGATAAGTTCAAACACATTTGGAATAGAATAAACATCCTCAAATGACAAAGACTCCACCGGTTTGCTTTGCAGTAGAAATATTTAGAAATGAATTGGAAACGGATGGATTGGATTTAGGGAGGACAAATTCCAAAGTTCTTGGTGGACGAACTTATGACTGTGACAGCCTTCTCCCCTCTGCATTTTCTCCACAGTTTGCCCCTTTTCTACGTCCCCCTTTCGTCTCTTCCTAGTTGTCCTGTCTCGTTATCTTCTTCTTCCACCAAACTCTCATCACTCGATGCCGGTTAGGCTTCAAATCCTTATCTCCTGCTACAGTAGCAGTGGATAAGTGATAACTCCCCCTATGTATGTACATCATAAGCCAAAGTGTGTCCACTTATTTTAATAAGATTCTTCTTGTGGGGTATAGTCCTGATATGATATGATAATGCCAAATGATAAGGAAGGTCATGTCCGTCCAATTAGTCTGCAATCTATCAGGTTAGGTCATGTCCCACATCTTCCTAATTGTTTTTCCTTGAAAATTAAGGACACCTCTAATGGTTTTGTATATGCTACTTAAGGGGACCAACTTGCGTTTGGTTGGCTCAAAGTCCTGAAATTAAGATGGTTGTTGACCTTACCCCACCCCCTCCTCTGGTCTTTTTGGCTTTTGAGATTCGGAATGTTGGGTATGGCCTCTATGACTCCCACCTTTCTTTCAATATACAAATGTGAAAAAAATTATAGTCTCGGCCACTTCAACCTGCTTGGGATGTATGGCTCCGTGCTTCTTGCCCTCTAGTACATGCATTTGACTGTTCACCTGTTCTCGGGAAGCCAAGTCTTGGAATTTAATTGCATGATGATGACTGAGGAGAGGTCTTCACACATCTTGTCTCCCAGACTGGAGTTGCCTTTTTTTTTTGGTACAACATAAGAAATGGATTGAAGCACTTAACGGCCATTAATAGTGGTTTTCTGTTTTTGAGAAAACCCATTTGGCCAAGTAAATGTGTGACATAGATGTGTATTCAATTCTACAACATATATATTGTATAAGAATAGTGGTCAGAGGTACACACGCCAATGTACCATTAAAAAATGGTCCACAGGAGCCCCTGCCTTGTTGGTGGCTCATTGCTCAAATGGGTGGTCGTTCAAATGTTCACAAAAGCCCACAGGATTCTATGGGCGAGCCTGATACAACAAAAAGGGTCAAGTCATGTTCTGTGCAATGCAATGCACCAGAACTTCTTCACAAAAACCTTCTGCAAGTTGCAAAGCATCACATGCTGTGTCCCACTCATGAAGGGACTTTACATGCCCTGGACGTCATGATCGGAATTCAATAGACGCAACCAAAGATTTATCAAAACTCAAATCAAAATTTGGCCCAATCAGGATTTTTTGATTTTTTTGTAAAATAGTAGCATGTGTATAAAGTGAAGAACCGAATCCAGTGAATATGCAAGTTGCGATCTGTAAAATCAATTTGTAGGAGAAAGTGATAAACTGAAGCCGTTGGTTTTATCATGAAATCACTAATATATGCCTTGGTCATTTTCATTATAGAATGTATGTATCATTCTTTAAAGCTATCCAAGATAAGTCCAGATTGACAATCATATATAATCCTATCTTTCCAGCTCCAATTGAAGCACATTATCATGCCGAGTTGATATTCAGATGAGACTTTCTTTATGTAAGGATGGTTTAGCAGCTGTCGATGGGTGACGCTATTTAAAAATTAAATTTTTGGTTGACATAATAATGGATGAACTTAGTTAAAGCCCAAGTTGTTGAGGAAGGGAACTCTTGAAAATCGGTAGGAAAACAGTAAGCCTAGGCAATTATGCAGAGGATAACCCACGGGCTGTGCATCAAACAAATCGCTACCGTGTTTTGCATGAATTTGTTTAAGGTCAAGTTGTTTCAAGAGTATCTCTTGAACTCCCTCTATCCAATAAAGCCGGTTCGCATTTAATAAAACCGGATCCGTCATTACCTGGCCGACTTTACTCTCTCACGACCAACGAACATGGAAGAGGTGGTCATAAGATTGTTCTTTGTACGACCTATGAGTCCAATATATTTAACCCATTTCAAATTCAGACAGGTTTTTATTAGACGGAGGCAATATAATAATAGAAAATTTTAAAGTATGACCGTGGATAATTGCCAGCACACTTGATGCTTTTCTATTTTTTCACAAAAATATCCTGTGGGATTGATGTTTGATGAACAATTACATCAAACTGATGTTGGATCAATGGTTATTCATAAGCCTATGTATTCATCCTCTGCATGAAATAGCATCATCATTAACCCGCATTAACCTAGGAAGCACAAATACGAATACCGCGACACGATTGACACGATACAGACATGGGGACATGATATTTTCTCAAAAATAAGATACGACATGATTAATAAAAAATTATTTATATAAATTTTAAATATATTTTTGGTATTATAATACCACATTTTTTTCTTTAAACCTTGTAAAAATTACAACTACAAAACTTGTGATTGAAAAATTATTTTTTGTTCATAATTTCTAGCTGGCAAGAATGCCACACAAAAAATAATTATGCATTTGCCTTGCTCAAACCCAAGTCTGTTACTTGAAAATCACTTACCCTAACCATTAGATTACAAGCGCCTTTCACGTTAATTTAAGCGCAAAAGAGCATTATATACTATATTGGATACAACAGGACACTCATGCAGCCATGTTGCTGCGGTGTCAGATATGTACCGGATATGGATTTTGCCGTATCCGTGCTTCATAGGCATTAACCTTATTTGAATTGATATTTCCTCTCGTGAACTTTATTGTAAAACATTAATGTAAACTATGATTTAATGATCAGTCATATTTAACATAAAACATATAAACAGGTCATGAGAGAAGAAGGCTTCATCCTAGTCCTACTTACCTCTCATTATCTTGAGATAACTAACATTCGTAAAACTAAAGAACTTTTAAGTAGAATTAATGAGAATAAAAAATAAGACCTTGACTCTAATCCACTTCGGTACTTCACCAAAATTATAAGAAAAAAAAATCACTTCTATACTCCTAAAGTTCTGTCCGTGAGCTCTGATTATACATCGGCAAGTTGAAATTCATATGTAGTTCATACATCATTTTCAGACTAGGCCTCCCCAAGTATGGGTAGCATGTGTTGTAGACTTTTTTTTAATGAAGGAGTAAGATCCATGACGTTGAGCTAAAATTGATGGGAAAACACACTACTCGATTATGATTATGAAATAAGTTTTGCTGGGGTTTATGCCTTGAACTCCCATGGAGGAGAGGAGGCATGGTGGAAGAGGAAAATGCGGATAAAGGAAGTGGACAGAAGCATATCCACTAGACTGGGTTGTTTTTGTGGTCTACCGAAAGGGCTACTGGAGGCAATGAGAGATTACAGACTGCATAGTGGTAGGCCGGTTTGTCTGGCATTAGACTGGATATGCTTAGCAGTAGACCGGACCTGCCTAGCGGTATACTGGTTCTCTGCGGGCAGTTACGTATTCACACAGGAAACTTCGAGGCAAATTTGCTTGGGATTTAGACATCCAAGGGCCTATATAGGGGAGTTCTAGGGTTTCCAAAGATGTATGTACAAGGGTTCTACTAAGGCTATGTTTGGCAGCCTTAAAAAGTCTGGATTCTTTAAGAATCTAGCTTCTTTTGGGAAATCTCCTCCCAAAAGAATCTAGCTTCACTTCTTGTAATGGCAGTTTGTGTAATTGTTAAAAAAAACAAGGGCATTTTGAAAGTAAAAACACATAATTGAAACTGCGTTTTTACTTTGAAAATGCACCTATCTTTTTTTTTATTAAAATTACAAACCCTACCATCGAGCCCTAAATTCATTCCTAAAATCAGCTTCTTCCCAACCAAACACCTTAAAATAAAATCCTAACTTCATCTGGGAAACCTAGTGCCCACTCCTAAAAGCTATAACCAAACAAGCCTTAAGTTGGGATAGCTTGGTGTGGGTTTGTACATGGGTGATATCTACAAAATATATACATTATTATATGCCTTTCTGCCTATATATTAGTCGTAATTTTAGTGAAAGTAAGGATAATTAATGGTTATTCATGTTAAGTGAGCAATTAGGAGATTAATAAATAAATATGCTTAATTGATTAATATATATGCGTTAATTGGATTTATATTTAATAATGCGTCTAAGTTATATTTAACTTTATCTATGCAGGTTTTAAAAGTCCCAATTGCAGATCGTCAAAGTGAAATACGTCAAACGAGTCCAGATGAGATTCGATGGATGAGATAGTTACGATGGATTTTAAGGAAGAAAAAAAAAAGAATTGAACCGGTTTAGCATTTCGGTTCGGTTCATAAACGGCTGGGTCTCGGCGCAAGAAGCACGACGGAGGCTGCAAAGAGCTTGACGATGAGGCTTATGATCGGCGATGTTGGCGACGAGTTGGCAGTGGGGACGAGCGGCCAGTGATGACGATTACGACCACGGCGGAGCTCGAGACAGCGGGCGGCCATGGGCGAGCAGATCGATAGATGGGTCTCGGAAATGATGGCGACCTCGACGGCGCAGGAGATGGTGAGGCTCGTGGCTAGGTTCTGGGATGACGACGGCGATAAAGATCACATTTTGAAAGCGGAATCGTGCTCAATCAGGAAATCAGAAATCGAAACGATTTGGGACTCTCTCAAACTGCATCGTGCTAAAATTGGATGCGATTTGGGTTCATCCAAATTAAAGTCAGAAAGAATTAGGACTCATATCGATTTCTATAAAAACAGATGAGGATTTCTAGAACTAAAAGGCTAGAGAGAAAAAAAAAAGACAGAGCTTGACGAGAGAATTTCCGCCAGAAAAGCCAGCCCCTTTCAGAGCTGTTTCCGCCGGAAGAAGAGAGGATTTGGCCAGAGGGGAGAAGGAGGAAGAAAGGAAGGAGAATTTCTGCCGGAAAAGGACTAATTTTGGGAAAAAAACTGCAACTGCTACAGTAACCGGACTGGTTGGAGGGGATGATAAACAGTATCTGCGCGTGAACAGTGATTTGCTACTATGTTCCTGTGAACAGTATTTCGGTGAATAGTGTTTTGATGAATCCGACAAATCAGGCTTCTTCTTTCCCTATTTCCATGTCTAGCTAAACTCTTTATCAAGGCTAGATGAAGCCATAAATTTGTGTTTGCTACTCTTGATTGTTTAATTTAGTAAAATTTGATATGATTTTCTATTGTTAATGCGATTTCATTGTTGTTTCTCTTAAGTGCTTTGACCGAGATTTAATGAATAATTAATGGAATTTGATCTTGATATTTCCTGTGTCTAGATAATAATATGATTATGATTGATTTTATGCCCAGCCAAGGATAGAGTTAATTGTATTAATTTATAGTGGATGAACTTTTCGTGTCTGGACAAGAACGTGTAGTCCATTCATTGGTAATTTGTGTGTCCGGCTAAGAACATAAATTACCGTATCATATCAATTTGTGGAAATAATAATTAAGAGTAGTAATTGCATGTTTAGTGGTGGATTCGATGCTTTGATATTCTCAATACTCTGATATCTTATCAAAGTTTATTTCTTTTAGTTAATTAAATCCTTAAAATCCAATCTTTTCATTAGAATTAGGTTAATCAACCGAGTCCTTTGGGTTCGACCTCGTTTCCACTAGTCTATACGAAGTCTCGTGCGATTGTGAGTAAAAATATGTTAAAAATACAATCAATCAATTGGTGTCGCTGCAGCAGACTGGGTGACGGTTTGATTTAATTCTAATTAGTTTAGACGTTTCTTTGTAGGAGTCACATTGAAGAGGTAGAAAGTGACGCGTAGATTTCTCACCAACGTGGAAAGGCCATCCTTTCCCCTCGTTTGCACTCTTTACCTCTCTTTTTAATTAATTTGGGTGTTGCGTATTTTTCTTTCTTTCTGTGACAGCATGCAATGCTAGATGTCGATATCTAGGACTGCTGATTGCTAGTTGTCGATATTAGGATTGTTTTGTGTTTCTTTGTTGGCGTGTCAGTTTATGCAAGGGCGTAGGTCATTGGGTGAAGACTTAGAGGCCTTTGACGGTGAAATTGAGAGAACCTTTAGACAAAACCAAAGAGGCCAATTAAGTATAACCAACTCCTTGTTTGAAATAGCGGATGAAAATTTGAAAACCTTAAAAGAATATTACACTCCAAATGCCTATATATATCCATCCTGCATTCGAATACCGGCTGCAACAGCTGCTAACTTTGAGATTAAGCCCAACGTAATACAGATGTTACTACCATTTTATGGGCGAAATCACGAAGATCCATATAGGCATGTGGATGAATTCTTGGAAATCTACACAACTTTTAAACTGAACAATCTTACAGATGATGCGGTAAGACTGAGACTATTCCCATTCTCCCTTAAGGATAAGGCTAAAGAATGGCTCTACTCTCTTGAACCCGAATCCATTACCTTGTGGGAAAAAATGCAACAAGATTTTCTAAAGAAATATTTTCCCATAGGTAAAATAAACTAAATGAGAGATGTCATCACCACCTTTACCCGGCAGCCGATTGAGCAGTTTCATGAGAGCTGGGATAGACTGAAGGACCTCCTTAGGAAGTGTCCTCATCATGCCGTACCTAGATGGCAGTTAGTGCAGTGGTTTATAGAGGGCTGATGGATCAGAACCATCATCTAGTAGATGTTTCGTGTGGAGGCAACGAAAAATGATGCGTGAGAACTATTTGAAAACTTGAGTGAAAATTCGTTGCAACATACGATGGCTAATAAGAGTTTAAATGAATCTTCTTCGTCTACCCACTCCAAAGGTGGTATGTACGAAGTGAAACAAACAGATGATCTTTCTAACCAGGTTGCATCATTATCTAGAAAGATAGATCAAATCTTAAGCCTTAAATCACAAAACCCTGTACACACTCAAGAAGCATGCGTTTTATGCTTAAGTCCCATGCATTCTATCTTATAGTGCCCATCTGCCCCACAATTCCTAGAGCTTGTTCAGGAGCATGTTAATGCTACCCAAACAGGCAATGATCCATTATCCAACACATATAACCTGGGGTGGAGGAATCACCCAAATTTTTCCTGGCGTCCATAGAACCAGGGTGTTCTTTTTAATCTACCCTAGAGAGCCAACTTTCAAAACAACCCACCGGGTTTTTAACAACCTACCGTGCCTTCCCAATTTTCACAACCCTCTAGAACTTCAGAATTTGAGGATAAAGTCTTGTCTGCTATACAGAGTATTCAAGCCCGGGCACAATCACAAGCTCAACTTGTGCATTCTCATATTCAAGCCATAGCTAAACTAGAATATCAAATAGGCCAATTAGCTAATTTGATGAGTAAGAGAGAAGAGGGTCGGTTGCCTAGTCAACCAATAAATAATCCAAAGGGTCAATTTACGCTTGAACAACAAACTACTTCCAACGAGCATGTTTAAGCTATAACATCCCCGCGGAGTGGGAAACAAATCGAAAACCTAGTGGATGTTGAGGTGAGAAAAGATACAGATCAGGGAAAAGTAAGCAATCCAGAGACTGATGAAACCATAGAGACATCACCTACTCTGAGTCAACTACAACAGAAGGACACTATTTCTTCTTCTGAGTCATCTTCAAGAATTAAGTCTAAGGCCAATCATGAGTTACCTTATGTACCCCGTGCTCCATTTCCTCAATGCCTAGACATGCCTTCTCCTTTCAACAAAAACAAAGCTAGGATGGATGAGGTGCTAGAAACCTTCAAATAAGTTAAAATTAATCTTCCACTCCTAGAAGCCATTCAACAAGTGCCCACCACCAAAATTTAAAGACCCTGGCACACCCACTATTTCATGTGTCATTGGTGACCATATCATACACAGGGCCCTTTTAGATTTGGGCGCTAGTGTCAACCTATTACCCTACTCAGTATATGAGAAATTAGGTTTGGGGGACTTGCAACCAACATCGGCTACTCTGCAGTTGGCCGATAGATCTGTTAGAAAACCCTGAGGTCTTCTTGAAGATGTTTTAGTTGGGGTAGAGAAATTTTGCTTTCCAGTCGACTTCTTGGTATTGGACATGAACCTGTGTTTAATGCTTCTTACACCATTTCAGTCATTCTAGGCCGCCCTTTCTTAGCGACGGCCAATGCATGTATCCAATGTTGATCTGGAATGATGGAGATGTCTTTTGGAAACATGAAGATCATACTCAATGTGTTCCAAGCTTCCAATCGAGGAGCCACTGAAAGTAAGCAAGAGTGTTCTCTTGTTGATAAAATTGATGATCTTATGGAAGAGACGCTTTTGAATGAGCTCATGCCTGATGCTCAAGATCCTACTCTACTCTATTTAGGGATAGATGATTCTGACTTAGAGCCACACGTTGAAGAAATTTATGTGATGTCAGCCTCTCCTCCCTATCATGACTCTTTTCCTTATCGAAATAGAGTAGAACCTTCACTAATATCTCTTAGTCAATCACTCCAACCTTCCATTGAGTCTCCTCCTCAACTTGAGTTGAAGCCACTTCCAAGTTCCCTCAAGTACGCTTTTCTAGGTCCTAATGATACTCTCCCCATCATCATTTCATCTAGCTTGTCTAGCAGCCAGGAGAGTCAACTGCTTAGGATTCTAGTTGAGCATCATAGGGTGGACTGTTGCTGATCTAAGATGCATTGATCCTTCAGTCTGTATGCATCGAATTCATTTAGAGGATGATGCCAAACCTTCAAGAGAGAATCAGCGGAGATTAAATCCCAACATGAGGGATGTGGTCAAGAAAGAGATTGTGAAACTGCTGGATGCGGGTATTATATACCCCCATTTCTGATAGTGAGTGGGTCAGCCCGATACAAGTTGTTCCTAAAAAATCTGGCATCACAGTGAAGCAGAATTCTGATGGAGAGTTAGTCCCAACCCGTGAAACCACTGGGTGGAGAGTGTGTATTAATTATCGAAAATTACAAAAAAAACAAGAAAAGATCACTTTCCATTACCTTTCATTCAGGAAATCTTAGAGAAGCTAGCAGGTCAACAATTTTATTGTTTTCTTGATAGTTACTATAGATATAATCAAGTCCCAGTGTTTCCGGCAGATCAAGAGAAGATTACGTTTGTCACGCCCTGAAATCCCATACCTTGATCGGAGTGCGAAGCCAACTAATGAGATACAAATTGAGGTAGAGATCCCGGGCACGAGACCGAGCAGTCGATTTTTCAACCGATTACAATCATCTCAAAAGGACGTGTAACCGATTATGCCCACAATCAATATAATACAATAATAGACATCAATGAATACTATGAAATAAATTTACTTAATAATAATCCATTTAAGAAAGTCAAATAAAATAAACCTATAAGTCTATGGCACACAATTGCCAATAATGTCATAAGCATCAATAAAAGTAAAGCAAATAACTAAATCGTCTTTAATCCCTTCTCGGCGCCTGCAATCCGCCATTCAACTGCTGCACTTCCTGATCTCACTTTTCGTTTGCGCCTGCATCAGAGAATGCAAGAGTATTTCGTAGAAACACTCAGTAGGATGTAAAAACCCACTGAATTAAAACAAGCAGTATGAAGAGAATAAGAATAACAAAGGTCATAGACATTCCACAATATCTGAACTTAACCAAGGTCTATACACCTGCAAGGTTAGTCAACAACAATTCCAACTCGCAAGTATAGGAAAATAAAACATCAATAAGGCTCCTACTACACATATGAGTAAGGAGAGGATAACGATCATAACAAAGGCTCCAGACATCTAAAGTGAAAGGAGTTACAATTTCTGCTCGCTGAACCGGTCGCTCGCAAGTAACTAAAATAATATACCAGAACCACCCTAGGGGTCCTCTCTTTGGAACCCTGCCATGCGTCTAGGATGCTGGCCCCACCAGTGCTTACGGACACGATGGGCGGAGACTGAGGACCTTCCGTAATGTCCACAATATAACGTACGTATAGTGCCTCCCTTCGGGCAATATGGAATCGCAATTTCATAAATATAAGTGACCTCGCAAGATCTAGCAATGGCTTAATTGAGCATACTATGAAACCACCATGGGGAGAGTCTCGCAAGGTCTCCAGTGGAAGAAACAATCATGTAATCAATATGAGCAATATCTCAAAGCAATAGAGGTCACAACACTCGAAGATCATAAGGTATCTCTTACCAGAATAGACTCTCTCAAGGAGTATGGATAGAAGCATCAAAGTCTTTGGTCAACACATAACTCACTCATTGGAGTAGCATAGAATAACAAGATAACCCAAACACTTCGAATAATGACAACTCACACAAGGAATACCATACAATCAATACGTACTTTTCATGCTCAGCCCTAGATAGGAATTCATCATTCGCATTAGAGTTTATAATACAAATATCAGAGAGAAGAAATCAAGAATCCTAGATGATTTGAATTCCAAGTAGAATATCAAACCGATATCAACGCTTTTAAAATAGATAGTTATGAATCCCTTGTTCAAAGGATTATCCCTCATAATTGAATTACATCTAACCCAATTCTTACTGTGATATTCCATAAGTATATAGTCCAATTACTGGTATTAACATATTAATCGTTATTATATCATATTACATGATGTTATTTGTATACTTAGTATTTTCTCTCAGATTCAGCTCACCGTCTCCTGCACAACAGTCCTCTTCCGATGGCTACTGCGCTCTGTACAATAAGACTTAACATCTAAAATTTTTACTGATAATACCCTCATGAGTCTAGTTTCTAACCCCACTGATATTATATTTTTCCGATCTTATTTGAATTAGTTATGAATTATTTACTATCGACTGTTAGCACAGAAATAGTTCTGGCCGAGATTAAGATTCTTAATTAAATTTGATTATCTTACTTAACAACACATTATAAATGATAATACATCATTAACAGACTATATACTCCCCTCCTAGGCCAATTACAGAACCTAAAATTATCTGGAATTACTAAAGTTTACTCCTTTCTTGTGTTCATATATATATAACATAGTTTGTAAACATTAATACACCCCAAACAAGACAATTAATATAAGACACACCTTAAAGGCACAAGCTCAACGTGAATCATCATCAACCAAACAATATCAGAATTTCTAGTCTCTGGAAGATTAATAAAGCATTAGACTTTGGATGCGAATTCCCATCTAGAAGTGACACATGAATGCACATATGATTTGTGATGCACTACGCATAGAATTAAAGACACAACTCATTCATCTTGCAAGAATCCAAACAATAACTAAGGTGTTGAATCAAAACACTTGTCAAAAGCATATATAATCAAAAGAGAGAAGAGGGAAAAACTATCCTACTTAATCCTCCAAAGATTTCGCCTTTCTACGCGTTACTCGTCTCTTCCGCTTCTTCCAAAGCTCCCGCTCCAAGCTCTCGCAAACTCCCAC
The DNA here is from genome assembly GCA_039654745.1 of Houttuynia cordata. Lineage (NCBI taxonomy): Eukaryota > Viridiplantae > Streptophyta > Magnoliopsida > Piperales > Saururaceae > Houttuynia > Houttuynia cordata. The sequence continues at coordinate 2,756,336 of CM077509.1, forward strand.
AAGAACAAGCCTCCAAAGAGATGGGTGAACGTGGGAAGGAGAAAGGAAAAGTCTCTGGACGTTCTAGGGTTAGCACAAACCAATTCTCTAGTGTTTATATAGAGTTGGGGGAGAATCTATTCTCAAACTAATCTTCCAAATCATGAACACTTCCAACCAATGGGAAGGCTTCAAAATCCTACTGGAGACGTGCAAATCAAGTCCCATTGGGATTTGGTATCTTTCCTAAGAAAATCCACCCCAAAAATACTCTAGAAATCGCAAAATCGCAACCGGCGATCGATCGGCTATACGGCGATCGATCGTCGTATGCGTTATTTTACACTACCGCGTTACAGCCGATCGATCTCCATTACTGCCGATCGATCGCTTTACGCGAAACAAAACATTCGTAAATCACAGTAACTACGATCGATCGTTTTGATAAGGCGTCGATTGGTTCAAGCTTTCCGATCGATCGGCTCTTATGGCGATCGATCGCTGTCACGTTTAATCAAAATTCAATTTCTCATATCTTTTCACTCCGAACTCCAAATCGCGCATAATAGGTGGCGTTGGAAAGCTCTTCTCACCAAATTTAATTTCCATGATGCAACACATGACCAAATCAAACATTAAGAGGGTTGAATTTGGGTTTTAAAATACTTACTAATTTTTTGGGTGTTACAACGTTCACTTGTCCCTTCGGTACCTTTGCATAGCGAAGAATGCCTTTTGGGCTATGTAATGCACCTGCCACCTTTCAACGGTGCATGCTAGCCATCTTCTCTGATATGGTAGATAAATTTATAGAAGTGTTCATGGATGATTTCTCTGTATTTGGTCCATCATTTGATGAATGTCTCCATAATTTGTCGTTAGTGCACAAGTGTTGTGAAGAGAAAAATCTTGTCTTGAGCTGGGAAAAAAGCCATTTCATGGTGCAAGAGGGAATTGTTTTGGGACATGTAGTCTTAAAGAGGGGAATTGAAGTCGATAAAGCCAAGGTCGATCTCATCACTAACCTGCCACCACTATCTACGGTAAAACAAATTAGATCTTTCCTTGGTCACGCAGGATTTTACAGGCGGTTCATTAAAGACTTTAGTAAGATTGCTCGCCCTTTGAGCAATTTACTAGCCTAAGATGTGCTTTTTGTGTTTGATGATACATGTAGGCAAGCTTTTGACACTCTTAGTACCTTATTGTCTACTGCACCTATCATTCAGCCCCATGACTACTCTCTTCCCTTTAAAATAATGTGTGATGCTTCAGCCCATGTCATTGGTGCTGTCCTAGGCCAGAGAGTGAATAAGGTTCCGTATGTCATTTACTATGCTAGTAAAACCCTCTCTGATGCTCAATTGAATTACACCACTACGGAGAAGGAACTTCTAGTAGTAGTTTATGCCATCAATAAATTTAGATCCTATCTTTTAGGTTCTAAGATCATCAAATTCTCTGACCATGCTGCATTAAAACATCTCGTGTCCAAAAAAGACACCAAGCCTCGATTGATTAGATGGATTTTACTTTTACAAGAATTTAATTATGAAATCCGAGATAAGAAAGGTGGTTAAAATGTGGTGGCCGATCATCTCTCTAGAATCCTTGTTGAAACATCTCATGATGAGGAGCCATTACATGATTCTTTCCCTGATGAACAATTGTTTTCCGTCTCCAAATTAAGACTCCCTGGTTTGCTAACATTGTGAATTACGTTGCCATAGGTCAAATTCCTTCCTATTGGACCAAACACGACAAAGATTTATTCTTTTCTAAGGTTAAATCTTACTTTTGGGATGATCTGTACCTATTCAAAATATATTCGGACCAGATGATTAGATGGTGTATGCATGAGAATGAGATTCATAACATTCTACATTCTTGTCATTCTCATGCATGCGGGGGCCATTTTGGGGGGGGGGGGAAGAAAACTCCTGCCAAGATTTTGCAGAGTGGATTTTATTGGCCAACCTTATTTAAGGATGCTCATGAGTTCTGCAAATCCTGTGATAGATGTCAATGGTTAGGATCTATCCCTCGATGATATATGATGCCTCTCCAACCCATTCTGGTGGTAGAATTGTTTGATGTTTGGGGAATTGACTTCATGGGGCCCTTTCCACAATCCTTTAGCCACATCTACAATTTGGTTGTTGTAGATTATGTTTTGAAATGGATCGAAGCAATTGCAACTAAGACAAATGATCATAAGGTTGTGGTAAATTTTTTTAAAGATAACATATTTTGTCGTTTTGGGACCCCACAAGCTATTATCAGTGATGGAGGCACTCACTTTTGTAATAGATCTTTTGAAGCCATTCTTCGGAAGTACTCTGTTACACATAAGGTTGCCACTCTATATTATCCCCAAACAAGTTGTCAGGTGGAATTGTCTAATCGGGAGATTAAAAAGATTCTTGAGAAAACTATTAGACCCGATAGGAAAGATTTGTCCTTACGCTTAAATGATGCTTTGTGGGCTTATAGGACTGCTTCGACTCGTTTTTGGGAAAGCTTGTCACTTACCAGTGGAGTTAGACCACCGTGCATATTGGACAATCAAGGCTTTGAATTTTGATATGCATAAATCAGGATCAGAACGTAAACTGTAACTCAATGAATTGGAAGAAATGCGACTCGATGTTTATGAGAGTGCAAAACTTTATAAAGTATGGACTAAATTACTCTATGATAAATCTATTCTTCGGAAGTCCTTTCAGCCTGCTCAAAAAGTTTTGCTTTATAATTCAAGATTGCATCTTTTTCCTGGCAAACTGTGCTCTAAATGGTCTGGTCCTCTTACTATGACCAAGGTGTTTCCTCATGGTGCAGTTGACATTCACAACCCTAAAACCGGTAATACATTCACGGTAAATGGCCAGCGATTAAAATCGTATTTAGTGGGAGTTGCAGATTCTGATGGAACTACTGATTATCTTAAGGATCCTGTCTACGCTGAGTGAATTGAAGGACTATGTCTGGCTGAAGATGTAAAACTTAGTGCCCTTGGGAGGCAACCCAAATTTTTATTTTCTTGCTTGTTTTCTATTTGTTTTTGTTATTGTAAGTTCTATATTACCTGTATGTGGATGCTGTAGTCTAGGTTTGGGGGTGTATTTTATTTGTCTTTATTTCTATTAACGCCTCATTCTTAGCTTATGTTTTGCATGCTTTTATATCTACCATGAGGCTCTCCATTCATATGACTTCTTTCCTCACTCCTTTTCTTTTACTATTCGTTGTAGTATTATTTTAGTAAACATTGAGGGCAATGTTTAGTATAGGTTTGGGGGTGTGGAAAAGAAGTATTTATCATATGTTTTCGTTTATGAAAAAATGAAAAAAAATAGTTTTTAGGTTATTTGTTAGTATTTTTCCTAAGTTTTGATAGTTTATCCCGTGATGATGCATTTTACAATTCTTAAGAGATTAATTTACATAGGAAGTGTGAGTAAGTATACTAGAGGATAGAAACACTTAACTGAGCAGTATTTTTCTGTTACAGTCCTCTTGGATCAAGTGCTTGAGCTAATAAAACTCACTCACACACACTAGTACATAAAGTAAAAACCTCTAGAAATTTGTTGAATACTAATCTTCAGTGGGATATCTTTGGTCAGAGTCATTGGTTGATACATAGTTATTCTTTAAGCTTAAAAGATCATGATAGACCATTTACTTGGCTATAACAAGGGATTGAAATCGGAAATAGGTTGAGAGTATAATATAACCTGGACAAAATATAAATGCTGGAAAAAATGAAAAAAAATGCAAAAAACTGAAAACAAAAAAAGAAAATGGGCTGCTTGACTATTATAGGATTAACTTAGGCTGATGCTCACTTGCGGCTAGGTTCTGGCATGACGACGGTGATAAATATCACATTTTGAAAGCGGAATCGTGCTCAATCGGGAAATCAGAAACCGAAACGATTTGGGACTCTCTCAAACTGCGTCGTGCTAAAATTGGATGCGATTTGGGTTCATTCAAATTAAAGTCAGAAAGAATTAGGACTCATATCAATTTGTCTATAAAAATAGACGAGGATTTCTAGAACTGAAAGGCTAGAGCGAAAAAAAAGATAGAGCTTGACGAGAGAATTTCCATCGGAAAAGCCAGCCCTTTTCGGAGCTGTTTCCGCTAGAAGAAGAGAGGATTTGGCTGGAGGGGAGAAGGAGGAAGAAAGGAAGGAGAATTTCCGCCGGAAAAGGACTGATTTTGGGAAAAAAACTACAACTGCTACAATAACTGGACTGATTGGAGGGGACGATGAATAGTACCTGCGTGTGAACAATGATTTGCTACACTATTCCTGTGAACAGTATTTCAATGAATAGTGTTTTGATGAATCTGACAAATCAGGCTTCTTCTTTCTCTATTTCCATGTCTAGCTAAACTCTTTATCAAGGCTAGATGAAGCCATAGATTTGTATTTGCTACTCTTAATTGTTTAATTTAGTAAAATTTGATATAATTTTCTATTGTTAATGCGATTTCATTGTTGTTTCTCTTAAGTGATTTGACCGAGACTTAATAAATAATTAATGGAATTTGATCTTGATATTTCCTGTGTCTAGATATTAACAGGATTATGATTTATTCTATGCTCGGTCAAGGATAGAGTTAATTTTATTAATTTATAGTTGATGAACTTTTCGTGTCTGGACAAGAACGTGTAGTCCATTCATTGGTAATTTGTGTGTCCGGCCAAGAACATAAATTACCGTATCATATCAATTTGTGGAAATAATAATTAAGAGTAGTAATTGTATGTTTAATGGTGGATTCGATGCTTTGATATTCTCAATACTTTGATATCTTATTAAAGTTTATTTCTTTTAGTTAATTAAATCCTTAAAATCTAATCTTTTTTATTAGAATTAGGTTAATCAACCAAGTCCCCTCGTTTTCACTAGTCTGTACGTAGTCTCGTGCGATTGCAAGTGAAAATAGGTTAAAAATACAATCAATCAACGGGCACTAGGTGAGAATAATCTATGTGTGGAGGTTTTGGAGAGACATGAGGTGTGCATAACCTGTGTCTAAACCACGTTTATCTTTATATTATTTCAAGGATGGCTCTAGGATTAGAGTGGTGAGAGGCTTGAAGTTGAGACATTTTCATGTTCAAGGTTTAAGAGAGGTTTGGGTATTATAAGTGTTTGTATACTCAAGGGATATGAGTGGTTGAGAGCATTATTATTGTATTCTTGTTTCTATGATATCGCAGAAGGAAATCAACTCTTTGTAGTAAGGCGGTGTTAGCTGAACCAGACCAAATTACTCGTTGTGTTTGTGATGTGTTTTTCTCTTTATTGGTTTTTCAAGTTTTCTTAAATCTTCAGTCCTCCAACGGGTTAAAAACTCAACAAGTTTTATGATTATTTGCTGCAAATCTGAGCGTGTAAATGTTGGCCTTTCATTAGTTCTCGCAATGACTCAATCCACGTGCTTGACTTCTTTACTTAGTAGGCTGCTTCAACTCCATCCTACATTTAGTGTCCTTTTTGGTTTCTCACAATGAACTAACATTAGTAAATTAAAACTTCTTTCATGATGCCAATAAACTTCTATGTCAAGTTGTGACAATGTATCATTAACTTAATGTACTACATCAATAAAACCTATTTCATGATATAAAATTTGACTTCTGATAAATTGTCAAGAACAACAAGTGTGATATATTAGGGCACAAGATGATACGAAGCAAGTGTAATGTATTTCAACAAGTGCAATATGTTAAAAAATATATAGTACTTAAGAGGGATTATACTTTACCCGTCTGTGTTGAATTGTAATTCAATAGAACCTAAAATTGCAGATCAAATCAAATCGTCCGAGGCACAGTGATTCGACACTGCTGACTTCGAAACAGATATTGCCACCCTCCCGTGCACGAGCTTTCTCCGGCAATCTATCCCCAAGATACAATGGACTAGTCGACAAGTGGTGCACTCCAATAAGTCAGACTCGAACTCAGAGAAAAGTTATTGTTGCCTTTTAGAAGAAGAGTCACAGAAGAAGAAGGAGAGAAAACCAAGAACAAATTGTGTTCTACTTTTTATTTGTGTTTTCCCGTTCATAATATATAGGAGGACTCAAAAGGGTTCATTCAGAAGGGAAAATGAAGCATCTTTTTAAGGAGAAACGGCAATACCCGTTTGTAACCGCCAGTGAGATCGATTGCTACCATAGGCGATCGATCGCCTCATGTTTTCCTTCGTTAATTTAGAGCTTGCGATCGATCGTTCTCACTGGCGATTGATTGTGACTCATTTGCGACATCACAATAAATATGATCGATCATTCTCAGGGTCAATCGATTGCGACACAGAAAATTGAAGATTACAGTAAATATGATCGATCGTTGCAAGGCCGATTAATCGTGGTCACTACGCGATTGATCGGCTCGTAATCTCCAAAAATTAATTAGCTGTTTGATGAAAAAATCAAAGGCTCGTAATCTCCAAACATTCCCCCCATGATTGAAGTAAGATTAGGAGAAATACCAGGAAATTGAAAGACATATACTCGACAAAAGAATAAGGCAATAGCACACTATGTATTCGATGGTCATAGGTACCTTCCCGGTTTGAACCTCCACTTAGTTGGATAAGCGCCACTCTCACAAGCCCGAAGTGAACTAAATCTTGAACCTTAGAGTAAGAGCTTGGACATACCTAACGCATAGTATAAACTTTTCTATGAAGTTCTCACATGGTAGCGCGTTACGGTCATGCGCTAGTATCTCATATTCATGAGTGCATCTTCAAGTGAACTAGCCCAGGGGTCCACATTAACTGCGGCCTCAGAGTACACTCATATAGGTGATAATATCCATGGGTACACTGTCTGGACAATATCCTGCCATACAGGCCTTGATTTCATTAAGACATTCGTCTCCCTGACCTAGACAGTTGAGTACTCTTCATCAATATGGGAATGAGTGAATTGTAAGAGTACTCTAGCCAATCATTATCGTGTTTTTCCCATTGAATCCTCGTTGTAGGATTACTACGCAGATAGATTGGGTTGCTGCCAACTATGACTCCTGATGGACTTTTAACCCTATTCCCTTCAATGAATTTAGGATTTGCCCTCTCGACAATCCCTTAGTGAGATGATTAGCCAAGTTATCTACTAATCTCACATAACTCAAGGTAATAACTCCTAAAGAGTTCAACTTGCACAAGGTTTTATACCTCAGTTCTATATGCCTTGAGGATTTCCCATTATGATTCTTACAGTGAACTTTAGCAATAGTTGTTGTATTATCACAATGAATCAAAATGGCATGAATTGGCTTATCCATCATGGGAAGTTCCGTCAACAAGTCCCTAAGCCATCCAGCCTCGCCTCTGGCCATTTCTAGAGTTAATAACTTTGACTCCATGGTAGACCTAGTAATTAAGGTCTGCTTGGTTGATTTCCAAGCTACCGCTCCACCACACAAAGTGAATATAAATCCACTAGTGGCCTTAGTATCTTTTGAATCTGTAATCCAATTTGCATCACTATATCCTTCTAATACAGTGGGATAACTTGGATAATATATTCCATAGGACATTGTACCTTTAAGATATCTGAGTAACCTCTCAATGGCTTTCTAATGAGATTCATCCGGATTTTTAGTATATCTACTAAGTCTTCCCACAACATATGATATATCTGGTGTTCTGCAGTTAGCCAAATACATCAAGCTTCTAATTATTTGGGAGTACTTAAGTTGTGACACACCATCCCCATAATTTTTCCTCAACCTACACGTGGGATCATATGGGGTATTCACAGGTTTACACTCGAAGTAACTATACTTCTTTAGTATTTTCTCCACATAATGTGACTGACTCAACGCTATGCCTTCTAGAGACCTGTGAATCTTAATGCCCAGAATTACATTAGCATGTCCATGGGCCTTCATATCCAAATTCTTATTCAAGAAAGTTTTAGTTTTTAAAATCTCATTCACATCATTACCAACAATAAGTATGTCATCAACGTAAAGACATAAAATAATATAAGAATCATTTGATTGTTTAAAATAAATGTATTTATCAGTCACACAAACATTAAAACCATTAGATATAATTACATTGTCAAACCTCTCATGCCATTGTTTTGGAGACTGCTTTAGTCCATAGAGAGATTTAACTAACTTACATACTTTCTTTTCTTGACTAGGAATTACAAATCGCTTTGGCTGATCAATATATATATAGTTCACCATTCACCATTCAAGAACGCTGTCTTGATATCCATTTGATGAATTTTTAGATGATAATGGGTTGTCAGTGCTATAAGCACACGAATCGTGGTAATTCTAGTCACATGAGAATATGTGCCAAAGTAATCTAGACCCTCTTTTTGACTATATTCTTTGACAACTAGTCTTGCTTTATAATTTTCAATAGATCCATCAGGATTCAGTTTCTTCTTAAAAATCCACTTGCATCGAATTGGTTTAGACCCTAGAGGTAGATCACTTAAGACCCTTGTCCCATGAGCAAGTATGAAATCCATCTCACTTTGTATAGCTTCCTTCCAAAGAGAAGCATCACTAGAAGCCATAGCATCTTGATAAGTCAAATGATCATCTCCTATTAACTATGTATAGAAATCATCTCCAAAGTTCTTTTTTATTATAGGTCTTTTACTCATTCTAACCTCCTCATTAGTACAAAGCACATTGGCTTTAACAATAGGACTTAATGATGTACTAGGTTGGTCTTGCACAACAACCTTTGTCTTTTCCTTCCAAAAAAAAATATTCTTATAGAATATAGCATCATCAGATTTTTTAATAGTGTTAGGTACATAATCTGCTCTATCTGACCTTAACACCAAGAATTTATATGCACTACTGTTTTGTGCATATCCAATAAAAACACCATCATAAGTTTTACAACCTAGTTTATAAATTTTCACATTATGAACTTTTACCTTAGCAAGACATCCCCACACTTTGATGAAATTTAAACTAGGTTTTCTTCCCTTCATTAGCTCGAAAAGAGTTTATTCACTACTTTTATAAGACACTCTATTTAAGATCACACAATCAGAAAATAAAGCTTATCCCCACAAGTTCTTGGGTAAACCAGAACTAGAGAGCATATAATTAATCATATCAATGAAGTTTTATTTTTCCTTTCTGCCACTCCATTTGATTGAGGTGTATAAGGCGTTGTAGTTTCATGAATAATTTCATGATCTTCGCAAAATTTACTAAAATCAGAAGAACAATATTCCCACCATGATCAGATCTTGGATAAGAAAGATCAGGTGCTACGGAGGAAGACAATTCTGTTGGTGAAAGTTTTGTGGCAAAGTCAGCACTCTGATGAAATGACATGGGAAACCAAAAGTGAGATGAGGAAATCCTATCCAGATCTTTTTGAAGATTGAGTAGCGGCATTTCAAGGACGAAATGTTCTTTAAGGAGGGGAGGATGTGATACCTGAAAATTTTAAAATGCTAAAGCAGGAAACTTTGCTATAGGTGAGTGTTCATTTGTCTTAAATTTTTGAGCTTTGAAATTATTTGAAAAAATTTGAAATTTCAAAAATTATTGGACTCGATCGATCGGGTTAAAAGACACAATCGATTGAGCTTGTTTGTATTCGTGCTTTAGATCCGTACGATTGATCGGGAGATTGATGATCGATCGTACTCTCGATAAAACGCAGATTTTGTGTATAAGTCGATCGATTGCTAGCATTGTGTCGATCGATCGCTGCGTTTGGTGTGAATACGGATGTGATTTTTGGAAAATCTTTGGGAGATCAAATCGCGGGAGATTGGAGATCAAATTCTTAATTTGTAACCGATTTGATTTGAATTAAACTAGGAAGTTTCAATTATGGTAAATTGGAGTATTTGAGGGGGAATTCAATGGGATAATGATAATCATAAAATATACATATTTATATGCCTTATTTACCTATATGCTAGTGTAGTTTTTTTGATAAAACATGAATAAAATGGGTTATTTGTGATTAGGGTAGTAATTAGAGGATTAATAATTAAATTACTCTAATTAATTATTTTAGATGCATTATTAGATTTAATGAATCATATTTTTATTATGCGTCTAATTTTAGTTTGGTTTTGTTTTTACAAGTTTGAAATTGCGAATTGCAGATCAGTAGCAGACGAGCGCATTAGACGTGTTTTGAAATGCCAAAGGACCCATGAGCTGATATGACGCGTATTGAAGAATATGAACCGTTGATGAGCTACTTAAGAGAAGACAGGCGTGAAATTGTAATACAGACGTGCAGATTCGATTCGGCGGTGGAGATTGTTACGACGGGTTTTATTTGATTAAAAGAAAAAAAAAAAGAAAAAGGATTAAACCGGCTGGTTTGGTCCGGTTCGGGAAAATAAAAAAAATAAAACAACCCGAGCCGTCGGCTCGGGTGTCGAAGGAAAACAGCGCTCGAGCAGATGCTCGAGCGCCGGTATGACAGAGGAGCGCCGGGGCCGGCAAGGAGACGATCGGGCGGGACTTGACGGCGACCCTGGACTCGATTCCGGCGGCTTCGACAAGATACGACAACGGCGACAGCAGCGGCTTTGGTTCGACGGCGGAATTTCATGGCAGAGCAGAGCGAACGACGGCCATGGCGACCGGAGCTGGAGCAGACGACGGTGGGCTGATCGACAAGAGGCGGCCATTGGACGGAAGAGCTCGAGCTGAAGGCGATGGGGGCAGAACGGCAGTCGTGGCGGAGTAGGAATTTGGGAGTCGCGTTCAAATTGGATTTTGAAACGGATTTGGGACTCTGTTAAAAACAGAGCCGTGCTTCGATTTCGTGACGGATTTGAGTTTATCCAAATGAGAAATCGACGCGAAGAGGACTCTCTCTCGAAGCCTATAAATAGAGGAAGAATCGAAGAAGAGAAGGGAAGGAATTTTTTTGCGGATTTTTGACGGTTCTGGACTCTGTTTTTCAGAAAAAAACAGAGCTTTATTTTTTAGTGTTCTTCGTGTTTTTCGTCGGGATTTGGCCGGAAATTGAAGAGGAATAAGAGGAATCGAGAGGAGAAGATAGGGAGAAGAAGAAGAGAAGAAAAAGGGGTGATTTTTTCATCTGCTACAGTGATTTCGAAATTTGCTACAGTACGGGCATTGGGAGAAGACGATGAATAGTGCAGTGTTGTGAAGAGTAATTTGCTACAGTATCCGTGAATAGTAAATTGTGAACAGTGATCCTGCAACAGTATTATAAATACAATTTCTTCTAAATATGATTTTTCTCTTAAATATGAATAGCTAAATCTTTTGTCAAAGCTAAAGGTGATGTTATTTGATTAGTAGTTTTACGTCTATAAAGAAGTTTTTTATGCTTATTTGATTGAATGCGATATTTTGGAAATACTCATAATCTATGCAATTATTTGATTTGTCGTTAACGTAAGATACGGCGAATGCTTATAATTCCTTGTGATTATTAGACTATGCTTGTTAATGATAAACTTTCGATCGATATTTTTATATTAATGGTTATGATGAACGTGAATGAAATATCTTCCGATTAGGTCAAATCATTATTTGAATCTAATTACGTAATTAAATAGACATAGAATATTAATTAAATTATTCATCCTTGAAGCTTTGATATCTCTCATCGATTATCTTTTCTATCTTTAATTAGTTTTAATTGAATTTTTAATCATCATTTTAGTAGTTAGTTAAATTACAATCTCTCTACAAGATTTTTTGATAAGAATTTTAATTTGCTAAGCTAAGTAGTAATTAAATTAGTTTGGAGTAGAATAGTCCTACATCATTCCCTGTGGTTCGACCTCGGACTTACCGAGTATATATTACAATTTATCAACCTTCGTTTGGGTTAGATCAGATAATTATCATGGTATATTGCAATCAAATTGAAGGCGCCATTATCAAGGAGGATCGTGCCAATTGGTTTTGAATTAGGGAGGTTACTCAACTTGTTATGGTAACTAACTTAATTAGTTTAAATCCCTACCTTATTGGATTTGTAACTGAAATGGAGTCAAGGCTTGGACCACGTCTTGACTGAGGTCTCTTTGAGGTGGATAATTCATGACCCTTAGATGGTAGAGAGATCAATGGTGGTGATTAAACGGGAAGACAAAAGACTTCATCTATTTAAACTCAATAGAGGAGAGTCCGTCATTTTCTTTTAGCCTTGGGAATCGTGCAAAGGAAATTGTGCACTAATCCTTCTCTTTCTCCTTTCAATCAGAGATCATTCTTCTCGGTTCAAGCCGTGGTTCGTGGGGAATTCGCAAGCAAAGGAAGCGGCCCGAAGGAAAGCTTGAAGCACGTAAAGAATCGTCGGGTTTTCGAGAAAGGTAGGATGAGTTTTTCCCACCTCTTATATAATTGTTGATGATCTGATGTTGTTTCATGAATCCGTGGATGATTGACGATCTCCTTATTATATATTTCCTATGGTTGACCATGACATATTAGAGATTATGTTATGTTTATTGAATCTTGACACATATGCTTTGTGTTAATTGATTGTTATGAAATAATCTTATGCTAGTGCCTAGAGAGAGCTTCTCCTCTTGATTCAGCGTTAAATTGGCTTGGATGAATCTCACTTGATTTGATTTACTTGCTGTCTTGAATCTATTGTCCATCTATCGGTTGATATTTGATGTTCTAGTTGAGTATTCATCAATACGGGTACTTATAAGTTAAATAAAGATGATAATGGCATGCCAGTCTTGGTCATTGGGAATTGGTGTCACGACCTTCTATTTGGTGGAAAGGTCGTCCTTTTCATTTTATATCAGTATATTTAATTGTGATCTTGTCTGGGATTAGTAGTCTTAATTGGTGTTATGCTTGATAAAGATTAAAAGGGTAAGGTTAGTCTTCAAGACATAGAAGTTATCATGAAAGAAGAACTACTGATTGTTTACAAAATTATATGAGGTACTGTATCACATAGTTGGGACTGAGTACTATTTAGTAATATCATAAGTCTATGTGAATTTAATAGATGATTAGCATAATTAGAACTAATCAACTTAAATTAGGCCTCGGCCAGTAATATTCCTGCACTGTTAGTCGTCAATTAAAAATTCGTAACTAATCGTAGGAAATTCAGAAAATTATGCCGTCTCTTGGGTTCTAAAATAGACTCATGGTAAATCTACAGTAAAAATTTCAGAATGTAACTCAGGTTGTAAAATTTGTGGTAAGGGTTGAAATTGTACTGTTTTGCACATAACAGTGCAGTAACTTAAGGAGTAATACACTGAAAGTTAATATCACGTGAGTGTGTGTTAAGAGTTAAAGTAACCTTTAAGAAGGATGAAATGATTTAAAGTAATGACTATTACAGTAAAGACAATTTCCCTAAAAGGATGACCGGTGGTTGAGTCTTTTCAAACCGAGTCAATCTCTGCACTATGCAGTTTTCTGTTAGAAGTCATCACAGAAATTCTAATTAGGGTTTATACTCTCGAATCCTAGTTATCCATTTATCTAGAAATCTCTTGAGTTTATTGTCATTATTGGGAATCTCTATCTAGAGCTTTGCACAAATAATTTATCGAGTAAAGTTATTGTATGTCTCCTTGAGTTAGATGAAGCAAGAGGAAACAATTGCCTTGTTGATACCTTTGAGTGAGTCGACTGTTGTTCGAGAACTCATACTCCTCACTTTGTTGTTAAGTTGTTTACCTATTGAGATATTAACATCTCAATGGTGCTCCTATGAGAGTCTATTGTTGAAATATGAGAAAATCTAGTAAGTTCGATACAACCACTGTCGTTGTAAGTTGATACCCAGTTCTCTGAAAACTGTTTTCTACAAGAGTTATTGATGAAAACTCTCCGAAGTGGAAATCATAGTATGCTCAAGAGCCATTGCTAGACCTTCAGGGATCTCCAATGTATTATGAACCTCTGTAGTTCAGCCGATGACGGCAAAGTGTGCACTTTTAGACTGTATGATATTACGGAAGGTCTACAGTCTCTGCCCATTGTGCTCGTAAGCACCGATGGGGTCAGCATCCCTAGACGCATGGTTGGGTTCCTCTGAAGAACCTCTAGGATGTTCTAGTATTGATGTCCATAGGGGAAGTGGACTGATCTGAGAGCAGAAGTTGACAATTCCTTACACTCTATATGTTTGGAGTCTATTTTAACTGTTATTTATATCCGTACAAAATGAATGTTCAGAGCCTTGATTTATTATCAGATTCTTATCCTGTAATGCCATTTTTCTGGTGAGTTGGCTATTGAATCTCCGATTTATTGACTTCTTCGTCATCATAAATTGTTCTATTCGAATTGGAGTCCATTTATTCTATTATTTTTTTATCGGTGGGATTTTGGCATCCTGCTGGGTATTTCGTTCGAACTACTCATGCATCCTCTGATGCAGGAATTAAGAAAAAATGAAGCAGATCAGGCATGAGCTTTTGATGCTGGGATGGATGGCTAAAGTTTGGCAGATGAAAACTTTTCTTTTAATAAATAGTTGTGTTGAACTATTATTGATTTTGGCCTCTATGCCTAGAATTTATTTTCAGAAGCTGGATTATTGATTTGATGTAATAAACTAAGTAGTTTTTTTACTGTTATGTTTAAAATTTAAGTACGTGAATGATGTTAAATCATATCGATCCTATGCGATCCCATGATTTTGTAATGGGAATGAGAATGATCAAGTATTCGGTCGCGTCTTGGATCTCAAACCTCCTGACAGTCTTAGATTGGTAGCTTCTGCGCTCTAATCGAGGTTTTAAAATTTGGGGCATGACAAAGAGCTTTAACATACCTAATGCATAGTATGAACTTTTCTCTGAAGTTCTCATAGGGTAGCGCGTTACAGTCATGCGCTGATATCTCGTATTCATGAGTGCATCTTCAAGTGAACTAGCCTAGGGGTCCGCATTAACTGTGGCCTCACAGTACACTCATATAGGTGATAATCTCCAAGGGTGCAGTGTCTGGACAATACCCGGTCATATAAGCCTTGATTTCATTAAGACATTCGTCTCCCTGACCTAGAGAGTTGAATACTCTTCATCAATATGGGAAGGAGTGAATTGTAAGAGTACTCCTCTAGCCAATCATTATCTTATTTTTCCCATTGAATTATCATTGTAGGATCACTACGCAGATAGATTGAGTTGCTACCAACTATGACTTTTGATGAGTTTTTAACCGCATTCCCCTCTATGAATTTAGGATTTGTCCTCTCAACAATCCCTTAGTGAGATGATCAGCCAAATTATCTACTGATCTCATATAACTCAAGGTAATAACTCCTGAAGAGTTCAACTTGCACAAGATTTTATACTTGTGTTCTATATGCCTTGAGGATTTTCTATTATGATCCTTACTATGAACTTTACACAACAGAAGGTGAATATAAATCTACTAGTAGCCTTAGTATCCTCTGAATCTGTAATCCACTTTGCATCACTATATCCTTCTAATGTTGCCCACATACAATGGCCACCTGAATGAGAATCCCTACAAGCATCTGCAAAACTTTCTGGAAGTTAACACTACCTTCAAACTTACATTGTCTGATGATCAGGTACGCCTTATGTTGTTCCCTTTCACTTTGAAAGATAGGGCCAAGGAATGACTGTACTCCCTAGAACATAACACCATTTCCACTTTGGAGGAACTGCATACCGAATTCCTCAAGAAATACTTCCCTCTAGGGCGGACCAGTAAGATCCACAATGAAATCATCACCTTCACCCAGCTACCTAATGAACAATTCCATGAAAGCTGGGAAAGGATGAAAGCCCTACTCCGGTCTTGCTCACACCATGATATGCCCAAGTGGCAACTAATGCAAAGATTTCACGAGGGTGTGTGCGACCAACACAAAACCCTGATTGATGCCTCTTGTGGAGGCACATTCATGAAAAAGATCCTAATGATGTTTGGGATCTACTAGAGGACTTGAGCAAAAACTCTTTACACACTGCCACCCTCTATAGATCTGAAGGCCATATGCCTAGCAGGAGTGCCTCAAGGGGAGGCATGTACGATGTCAAAGCCACCACCAGTCTAGAACACCAAGTAGCATCCCCGACAGAGAGGTTTGATAGATTTTTTTCTCAGCCTTCACTTTACACCAAACCTCTCAAGATGCCTGCACCATCTCTGCCAGCCCTATGCATACCATCGTTGACTGCCCTTTAGCTTCACAGTATCAAGACCTAGTACAGGAGCATGTCAACATTGCACAGACTTTCCCAAGAGCTAATAACCCATACTCTAATACATACAATCCGAGGTGGCAAAATCATCCAAATTTTGCCTGGAGACAACCTAACCAGGGGCCCACTTTCAATCAGGCCCCAAGACAGGAGTTCCAAAGGCAACCTCAGCCTTACCAACCAGCCTCAACCCCTCAATTTGGCCAATCCAATAAGAAACCAATCTTAGAAGACCAGATGACCCAAATGTTAGCCACCTTAGCCGAGATGAAAGCTAAGATGAAAACCGAACAAAGAGAGCTAAGAACCCAGTCCCAGCTTGTCCACTCCCATACCCAATCCATAGCCAAGATAGAAAGCTCGTTAGGACAGTTGGCCCAATCTATGAACCTTAGGGAAGTAGGTACCTTGCCCAGCCAACCACAGCAGAATCCTAGAAGCCAGTTTGCCATCGAGGGTTCCCACTATCCAAGTGATCAGGTGCAAGCCGTCACTACCTGAGGAGTGGTAAGCAATTTGACAATCAAGAAAGGAACTAGTCCATTGGTATTGTGAGTGAGGAAACTCCCTTGAGAGAGCTATAGAACCCACTCCTACCAAGACTGGCCCTGTTAGTCTCCCACCTCAACAGGATGCCCAAACTGAACCAAATAATGAAAAATCCTATATACCTAGGGCACCTTTCTTTCAATGCCTTGACAAACTCTCCCCATTTAGTAAATCCCATCAAAGAATGGAGAAGATGTTAGAGGTGTTCATGCAGGTTAAGATTAATCTCCCTCTATTAGATGCCATTAAACAAGTGCTTGCCTATGCCAAATTTCTGAAAGGGGAGTGATAACCCTACACGGATCTCTACACATTTCCATACACAGCTGCTGTGTATGGAAATGAGTGGGTGAGTTGATGTAACCCCACATCAACTCACCCACTCATTTCCATACACATCAATTGTGTATGGAAAATGTGTAGAGATTTGCTGTACAAATATCATTTCCCTTTCTGAAAGACCTTTGTACCCAAAAGCAAAAGGCCAAAGCAAATGTCACCCAAAAGGTCTTCCTAACTGACCAAGTGAGCTCCTTGCTGACATGTGAAATGCCACCTAAATATAAGGACCCCTATGTCCTTGTTATATCCATTGTCATAGGTGACCATATCATTAGTCGAGCTCTCTTGGATTTAGGGGACAATGTCAACCTCCTCCCTTACTCCGTTTATGAACAGCTTGGCCTAGGAGAGTTACAACCCACCTCCGTCACCCTTCAGTTAGCAGACCGTTCCATCTGCAGACCCAGAGGAGTTATAGAAGACGTTCTTGTAGGAGTTGACCGGTTCTACTTTTCTGTTGATTTTGTGGTCTTAGACATAGAACCAGTTGCCAACTCCAAATCCCAGATACTTATTATCCTTGGCCTCCCTTTCCTAGCTACAGCCGATGCCATTATTAACTGTAGGTCCGGGCTCATGAATGTCTCATTCGGGAACATGAAAGTTAAGTTAAACATCTTTAGTGCTTCCCAACAACCCTCTAGTGAAGCTGAATGCATGATGGTGGATGACCTAGATGACTAGCGTAGGAGTTCCTTCCCTTTGCTGTGCTTAGAGATGCCCTAGAGCATACCCTATTCTATGACTGGCTAGATGCATATGAGGACACACCTAACCTCGAGGAGATCCATCATCATTTAGTGGCGACCCTATATCCTGGACTTGTCCCATGGAGACCCCGCCCCGACCCTCTCTCTGTGTCCAATGCCCCTCCATTAAAACCCTCCATAGAGTCCCCACCCACACTTGAACTGAAACCCCTCCCTAGCTCCCTGAAATATGGCTTCTTAGGACCCAATGATACCCTTCCTGTGATTATATCCTTCAGCCTATCTATTGTACAGGAAACCCAATTGTTAGAGATCCTTACTACCCACTGGAGAGCTATAGGATGGATAGTGGCTAACCTACGGGGTATAGACCCCTCTGTGTGCATGCATAGAATAAACCTTGAGGACCATGCCAAATCTTCTAGGGAGGGACAGAGGCAGTTGAACCCCCACATGCGGGAGGTGGTGATGAAAGTGGTAGTGAAAATTTTAGACGCTGGTATCATATACCCTATCTCTGACAGCGAGTGGGTGAGTCCCATCCAAGTAGTACCCAAGAAATCGGGCTTAACAGTGAAACCAAATTCTGAGGGTGAGCTTGTGCTAGTGAGGGAAACCACATGATGGCGTGTGTGTATAGACTACCGAAAGCTGAACTTCAATACCCATAAGGACCACTTCCCTCTCCCATTAATTGACCAAATCCTGGAGAAGTTAGTTGGCCAAGAGTTCTATTGTTTTCTAGATGGGTACTTAGAATACAATCAGGTGCCGATTTACCCTGAGGACCAGGAAAAGATAACTTTTGTATGTCCCTTCGGTACATTTGCGTATCGTAGGATTCCTTTTTTTGTAATGCCCCAGCTACATTTCAGCGTTGCATGATGTCCATTTTTTTTATATGATTGACAAATTTTTGAAAGTTTTCATGGACGATTTTTCTGTGTTTGGCGCCTGTTTTGATGATTGCTTGCACAACCTTGCTTTGGTTTTGAAATGATGTGAGGAAACAAATCTAGTGCTGAGTTGGGAAAAGAGCCGTTTCATGGTTCAATAGGGGATTGTGTTAGGGCACATTATATCAAAAAGGGGTATAGAGGTTGATAAGGCCAAGGTCGACCTGATTGCTAATCTACCACCACCTACATCTGTTAAGCAAATACGATCTTTCCTTGGCCATGCAGGGTTTTATCAACATTTCATCAAGGATTTTAGCAAAATATCACATCCACTATGTCACCTTCTTGGTCAAGACTTGTCATTTGAGTTTGATGACTTATGTAAAGAAGCTTTTAGAAAGCTCAAAATCATCCTCTCTAACTCCCCAATCATTCAGCCCCCTGACTATACACTGCCCTTCGAGATAATGTGTGATGCATCTAATACATCTAATTTTGCTATTGGGGCAATGTTAGGCCAACACATCAACAAAATTCCTCATGTTATTTACTATGCTAGCAAGACACTCACTGATGCCCGATTGAATTACACTACCACTGAAAAAGAGTTGCTTGCTGTTGTGTTTGCATTGGATAAATTCAGATCATATCTTCTGGGGAATAAGATTATTATTTTCTCTGATCATGCAGCCTTGCGGTACCTTCTTTCCAAGAAGGATGCTAAACCAAGGCTGATTTGTTGGATCTTACTCCTACAAGAATTTGATTTTGAAATTAAGGAAAAAAAGGGTTCAAAAAATGTTGTGGCAGATCATCTCTCGAGAATTCCTACCCATGAACTGCACAGCCATGAACCTCTGAGGGATTCATTCCTTGATGAGTAGCTTTTTGCTATCTCCACCACTACTCCACCTTGGTTTGCACATATTGTGAATTATTTTGTTATGGGTCAAATTCCATCCCATTGGTCTAAATATGATAAAAATTTGTTTTTCTCATGAGTCAAACATTATTATTGGGATGACCCTAATCTGTTTAAGATATGTGTTGACCAAGTCATTAGATGATGTGTCCTCGAGCATGAATTTCATAGCATCCTATCTTTTTGTCATTCTCATACTTGTGGTGGGCACTTTGGTTGGAAGAAAATTGTGGCCAAAGTTTTGCAAAGTGGTTTTTATTGGCCAACATTGTTTAAGGACGCCCATGCTTATTGTAAATCTTACTATATGTGTCAAAAACTAGGAGCCCTCTCAAAAAGGGATATGATGCCCCTACAACCCATATTGATTGTTGAAATGTTTGATGTATGGGGTATCGATTTTATGGGCCCTTTACACCTTCTTTTGGTTACGTGTATATTCTTTTGCTGTTGATTATGTGTCCAAGTGGATAGAGGTGTTGCCACTAGGACAAATGACCACAAAGTTGTGTTGGATTTTCTGAAAACTAATATTTTTATCAGGTTTGGAATCCCTTATGCTATCATTAGTGATGGGGGTACTCATTTTTGTAACAGGTCTTTTGATGCTCTTCTCAAGAAGTACTCCGTGCCCACAAAATTGCAACCCCCTATCATCCTTAGACAAGTGGGCAAGTGGAGGTCTCGAATCACCAGATCAAGCAAATTCTTGAGAAGATGGTGCTCCATAATAGGAAAGATTGGTCCATGCAGTTGAATGATGCACTTTGGGCATACTGAACCGCGTTCAAATCTCCTATCGGCATGTCTCCTTACCAGTTGGTATATGGCAAGGCATGCCATTTACCGGTTGAGTTGGAACACAAGGCTTATTGGGCCATTAAAGCATATAACTTTGATATGGCCAAAGCCGGTGAACAGCGCAAACTCCAACTTAATGAGCTCGAAGAGATGCGTTTTGAGGCATATGAGAATGCCAAGTTGTACAAGCTAAGGACTAAAGCTGTGCATGACAAGCTGATTTCTGGGAAGTCCTTTGCACCTGACTAGAAGGTGTTGCTCTACAACTTACGGTTGCATCTGTTTCCTGGCAAACTTCCTTCTTGCTGGTTTGGATCATTCGTTGTGATAGAAGTGTTTCCCCATGGAGCTGTTGTGATTCATAATCCAAAAGATGGGAGCACATTCAAGGTAAATGGTCATCGATTAAAGCCTTATCTCGAGGCTACTAAAGACAAGGATGAAATGATTGTGTATCTAGATGATCTGAAACCAGCATAGCGATTGATGGCTCCATCCGGCTAAAGACGTTAAAGTTGGCACTTGGTGAGAGGCAACTCACGTACTCATGTGTACTCTTTCCTATTCTTCATTTCTTGTATGATCATTGTAGTTTTTATTTCTTGCACATGGAGAACAATGTTCATAATAGGTTTGGAGGAGAGGAGAGAGGCATTGATAAATAAATAATAATAATAATAATAATAATAATAAATAACGGAGAACAGTAGAACCGATCGATTGCATTCAAGCGCGATCAATCAGCCAAACAGCGCAGAGAGAAAGAAAAAAAATACAGTAGATACGATCGATCGCGCCGACCGCGATCGATTGCTTGTCAATCGATCACATTCTTGGACGATCGATTGCCAGAAAACAGCTACAATTGATGCCATTTATCTCCGATCTGACGGGCACCATTTCTCATCTTATGGAGCGATCGATCGGCTGATTTTGCCATCGATCGCGGGACGTCTTCTTCACGTTTAAAGGCCAGCGGCCACGGCAAGGCGCGACCTACCTTCGCTCGCCGCTCTCGTCGCCGACCTCCATTTAGCCTGAAACTTCGGCCCCCGAAGGATTTTTGTGCATAGATTCCGAATCCGGCATCTATTTTCTCTCTTTCCTTCTTGTTTCCTCGCATTTACGCTCTTCCTTCCTGTAAGCCCTAAACCCAAAATTTTGATTTTTCATGGTTTCTGGTGGATATTTCTGAAAGTAATCTCCTGCATGATATGGGAAAGATGAATGCAATTCATATGCGTGATGATAGCTTCTGATTCTTAGATCTAATGTATTTTTCAGGAATTCTTTTGAATTTTTGTTCATAAAAAAAGCTCTCAATCCAAAATTTTGATGGTTTCTGGTAGATATTTTTGAAATTAATCTCATGCATGATATGGAAAAGATGATTGCGACTCACATGCGTGCTGCTGATTCTTCGATCTAATCTATTTTTCATGAATTTTTTGAATTTTTGTTCTTTATTCTAAATTTTTTTTTGAAAATAAGAATTGTATCTACTATCTTGAGTCATCTGTTTTCATATGCTGTTGTGATGGTTAAGCTTTGATTTCACGCCGTGCCGCCGCTAAGGCCACGAAAGGTATTTTTGACAATTTTTATGTTCGTCTGGCTTGACAATTTCTTTACCATAAATTTCTGTCGGAGAATTACTCTTAACATGCTGCAAATCTGTGGTTAATTGTGATGTTCACTATGGTTTTTGGTTTGTAGGTACAATGGCCGCTCAGAAGTCGGTTGCTCACAAACGTCATAGGGGTGAGGCCTCTACTCCACGCCTTGTATCTCCCAATCCTGCATCTGAGCCTCCTTCACGGCCCTGGCCTATTTAGTACGAGGTATAGGTTATCCTTAACCTATTCCCGATCTTCCGATGCAAGGCTGGATTGAGGCACGGCCGGATTGGGTGTATTATTTCACCCACATCACCACAAAGAATCAGAATGTGTACCAAATAGTGCACGAGGATACGGTCCGGGAGTTTTATGCGAATGACACCATTGAAGACAACAAGGATCCTGAACGGGTGGCAATCAGGAGTATAGTATGCGGCACTCCCGTCCCTATCCAAGTCGCCGATATTGCCAATGCCATGGGCTGCGAACGAGGCACAATTCATCATTCCGACTTCGATGGGTATAAGTTTTCGGTTTTTTGCAGCATCACAGGTCACTTGACGGGATCGGCCGTAGGGCCTGGGCTCACGACTTACCTCTCAGCCATAAGCATGCTACCTGAGTTCCGCTTTGCCTTCTTGATTCTCCAGCATGATGTATGGTCGGCCCGAAAATCGAACGTCGACCGCACCATGACCAACCTACTAGTTACACTATAGTACTGCTTATCGAGTAACTAGTTACACTATAGCACTGGCTATCGAGTAACTGGTTACACTATAATACTGCTTATCGAGTAACTGGTTACACTACTGCTTATTGAGTAACTGGTTACACTATAGCATTGGCTATCGAGTAACTGGCTACAATATAGTACTACATATCGAGTAACTGGTTACACTATAGTACTGCTTATCGAGTAACTGGTTACACTATAGCATTGGCTATCGAGTAACTGGTTACACTATAGTACTGCCTATCGAGTAACTGGTTACACTATAAAACTGGCTATCGAATAATTAATTACGTGATAACTTTTTTAATGGGACAAATTTCAACGATCCGTATCTTACTCATTTCTGATCTGTTTTGGCCCATTTTTTTTATTCTTCCTCATTTTTAGTGTTCTTTTTTATAATGATGAAAAAATGTCCAAAACGGATTAAAAATGAGGGAGATTTGACGGGGAGTAGGGGGGTCCCTCGGCTTAACGGTGCGGTGGCTAAGGCGTCGAGGCAAATACCAGGGTGACCGGCTTTGGACGACCCGAGCAGTTACCTGGGAGGGGTGGGCATGGGTTCCCTCAGCTCAACGAGGTAGCGGCGACGAGGTGAGGGGCCTCAATCAGCGGCAGCGGCGACCGGGGGGAGGGGGGCTCAACAAGCGGCGGTGGGGATGGGGGGCTCAACAAGCGGCAGTGGGGACGGGGGGCACAAACTCTCTCAGCTCAACGGGTCACCATCGGGGTGGGGGTACTCACCGGGGGGGTGAACCTAAGGGAGAGGGTTGATTTTTTTTTCGTTGAAGAGGTGCAACAATCGATTTGTCAGCCTGATTCTCTCTTTGGTGAGAATCAGCCTTTCAGGGTGAAAGGTGAAAAATTGTCACCTTTCACCTTTCAGGACCAGTTTTCGGCCTTTAAGCAAACAAATACCTTTCAGGCCTGAAAGGTGAAAGAGTGAAAATTTTCACCTATCACCGTCACCGACCATTTTTCACCCTTTCAGTTTCTAAACACTTTTCACCCTGATAGGTGAAAATTTTTACCTTTCAGGGCTGAAATATTCTTTTTTCAGCAAACAAACGCACCCATAGAATGAGACTGGAAAAATCAGGTAATATGGCATTCCGGTCTCATTGGCCAGGTAATATGAAAAAGACTCGCCAAATCTGAATCCAGGAGGAGGTCCAACTGACTTTGGCTTCTGAATTAGAGTTTCCATGGAAGCTCATCCGCTCGGAGCTTTACCAAATACCAAATGTATTTCTGGTAGGAATGTTTACCTGTAAGCTGAAGGCCCTGGTAGCCCGTTAGAGCAGCACTGTCTAATGCATATTAAAATTCCGCACCTACATATCTACCAGTGTTAAACAAATTACGTCTGTGTTACATGCTACCAATGTCCGATAAATCAAAATCTAAAGTCGCCAACCTGACCACACTTCCTCTTGACCATCTCAATCCGACTTGCGCTCTTCGTCCGCATTTCTCTTTGTATAATCCTTGAGCACGTCAGGGACACAACTCTTGCCGACTCTATTGTCAGCTCTTCTAGTTATTTACGAGAAACAATCTATTCTCGCAACTTTTGATTGCTCCATTGTATCTTTGATTGTGGCTAATTGTGCATTAAGATGGAGGACTTGTCGGACCGCATCAAGCTCCTTATGTGGACCCAACCATCGACAAGTTCGACGACTGATCCATTGCTGACCATAGTTATCAACTTTTTTTATATATTAGCCTCAAACAAACTGACACTATATGCTAATAGGATTTGAGCCCGGGACCTCCAGGAGAGATCCGACCACTGCACCAAACTTGTCGAACTTTTCTTATCAGAAGCATCATGACAGATTGACGGACATTTTACCCACAATAACCATAGGATGGATTGACTCAACCAAAATACAAGATGCAATCGCAAGCCATTGATCCTTCAGCAAACAACCAAATTGAGAGAATAGCAATGATAAGCTAAAGATGAAGTCCCCCTTAAATGAAGAGGGATTGTGAAAGTTACAAAACGTAAAGAAAGCATTCATGAATGCGATGACAGAAATTATGTACAATCATCCCACTTGGTGAACAAATAAAAGGGCAGAGTTTAATGGCCCCAGAATCAGTAGAAGCATTGATTAACGTATATATAGTAAGAAACTCCCAATTATAGTTTGTGATCATCATGCCACATCCTCTTCTTTGTGCAGCACCATTCAAACAAAGAAAGCACTCCAAGTTCATGTGCTCCTCATCTTGCCTTAATTTTCGGAGTACGCCCAGTGTCGCTTCGCCGGAGTGCGATGCAGCATCTTCACACCAAGTGGGTTGTTCTTGCTCTATATAACAAAATTGAAACAAACAATTACCAAAAGTAACTACTATAATGCAGGAATTAAGAATGTACTTCCTAATAGATAAACCATAAGTCCTTGCAGTTATGTAGTAGTAATGTGATGGATTGAAAAAAGATGGCCTTACCATTCTGCAAGTCCCAGCATTGACATCACAAACAGGGTACTCCTGAGGACAGCAGCTGGTGTGATCGTTGCAGCAAGTCGCAGCCTCAAGCGGGCAGCAGCCCCATGCAAAGCAGTGGCCTCTAAACTCATAGGTACAGCAGCAAGTTGTTGATGCAGGGCAGGAGTTGTGTCTGTCGCAGACAGAAGGGGGCTTCACCGGAGAGGGAGGAGAAGGGCCAGGCTTCGGGGGGTTCTGGCCCTTCTTGGTCGGGTAAGAAGCCTGCATTGCGATACCACATTTTCCTGTGGGAGTGTTGATCAGGTTCCTCTCCATTCGAATGTATCCTTCCTCACCCCAGTTCTTGCCCCATGAATTTTTAACAATCCAGTAGTCTACTCCATTCTCAGTTCCATAGCCCACCGCAACCACACCATGGTCCAGCTCAGTACCACAATTCCCTGTGAAGACACCCTGGTAGAAGCCAAATTGTGCATCAGATAAGGAACTACTCTAAGAAAGCAGAGTTTATTTCTGCTTGAAAAATGGTAAACGCATAAAGACCACAACAATAGCAGGGTGGCACTTGTCACTCATTTCATTTATATTTTTGGCGACACAAATTAAGATATGTTAGTCTATTCCATCATTACATAAACCAATAGCTCCACAATTCGCAGGAGAAACAATTGACATTTGTTTTCTTATAGTAGATCAATCAACCTTATAAAGTATGAGAGTGACAAAAAAGACATACCGACTGGTAGAGCTGGAACTCCCGGCCACCAGCTTCAATGGCTACACTGACTGGCTGGTTTGCAACAGCCTTCTGCAACGCCTTTTCATCGTTGGCCGGAACATCCTCAAACCCATCAATGGCGACCACACGTGCATTCTTCTGCAAAAATTTTCACCCATAAAGAAAAATAAACATAGTTATCATAGAACAATAGGAAGCTTTAAAAGCATGGGAAATTAATAATCAACTGACCCTGAGTGGATCACATCTGCCATTATGAGCCTTGTACGGGTAATCATCCTCGGTGTCAATGCCGCCATTGTTGATGATGAACTCAAAGGCATTGTCCATGAGACCGCCATTGCAGCCCTGGTTGATGGCTGTGTCACAATCCACCAGCTCCTGCTCCGACAGTGTGATCAAGTCATTGGTCACTATCTTGTTTATGCCTTCCACTGCAGCAACAGTTGAGAATGCCCAACAACTCCCTGTTCCACACACACACTCGTATCCAATCAATACTAGAATTGTAAAATGTAACATAGTCTAGTATATCAAAACCAGAATTCTAATACAACTAAATAAACAAAACTAATCAAGAACTTCATTAATCTTTATAACTTCCACTACAGAAGTAAAGATTTTAAAATAGGTGCCCAACAATGTTCATGTCCATAATCCAGACTGCACAAACAGAGGAACAGAAAGCCACAAAATCAATTTAAAATTCATAATGTAGTATGATATGACCTAGGTTTAAAAAATAAATGAACATATTAACAAGCCAACAATCCATATTATATGTATAATGTCAAGAATTGTGACCAAAAATCCATTTCATGTAGAAAGTCAAGAAACGTGAGTCGTGACCACTTAGACCTCAGACATGAATTGGCCCATGCCGCCCATCTTAAAAAACGAAAAAAAGGTGATCCGAAGGAGACGTGGATAAAAAACTGAACTTCACGTAAAGAGCCCATGCTAACGGAAAAAAAGCTCAACATAATCCACATGAACATGAATCATCAGATTACCATGTTAAAAATAAATAAATGAAAGTTCCCAGTTCTTTTGGTACACCAGAATAATAACGAATTCTAATCAAATACATCAACCTTTTTATATCCATGCAGTTTTCAATTAAAAATAATAAGAAAAAGAAAAAGTGACTTGTTAACAAAACTAATACAAGTATTAATTGATCTTACTACTGTAACTACAACAGTAGAAAATATAACATAGGTAACCAACAACTTCCTGTCGCACTCCAGATTGCAGAAACAGAGAAACTAAAATGCTATGAAATTAATTAAACTGTCTGATATGGTATGGTACTGTATACATAAGATAATAAGACAAAGTCAAAATAAATTCCATCTCATGTAGAATATCACTTGAAAACATGAATTGGCCCACCTCAAGAAACAAATAAGTAATGCAAAGGGAAGACGCACAGGAAAAACCCTTAAGTTCACCTAAAGAATCATGCACGATGACAACGACTCAATATAATCCTCATGAACATATATAGCTATCATAGTAAAAAGCTAAAACACCATCTTAAAATAAGAAATCCGTAAAAGCTCCCTCAGTTCTCTTAGTACACAAGAAAAAAATACCATATTTCAATCAAATACACTTATTCCTCATCAACGTATACTTACAAAAGGCTAAATCATCATCATAAAATAAGAATTAAGAATCAGTAAAAGCTCCCTCAGTTTCTTCATACACAAGCAAATAAAATCAAATTTCAATCCAATACATCTAATCCTCATTAACAAATAGCCATAAAAAGTTAAAACATAGTTACATATTACATAACCTTAAAAAAAATTCAGTAAAAGTTCCCTCAGTTTATTCACACAAGTAAAAAAAATGATAGTTCAATCATATACATCTAATCCTCATCAACAAATAGCTATAAAAAGCTAAAACATGATCTTAAAATAGATTTCAGTAATAGCTCCCTCAGTTCTCTTAATACATAAGAAAAAGAAAATCAGATTTTAATCAAACAATCAACATTGTAAAACAAATAAAAGAATCAACCAACATTGCAAAACCAAAATAGAAACAATCTAATCCACAAAGCTTGAACCTTTTTTGTTTCATAAATAGACAGAAAACCATAACGGAAAAGGGTTAATGAAAGACTAACCGCAACTACCCTGATCCTTAACGGGGGCAACGGCTCCGCTGGCCCTCCAATCCACCGACTCTGGCAGCTCCTCCTCGGCCCGGACCGCATACCTGTCGCTCCCCGGCCGGCCGAGCCGCCTTTCCCCATCAACCCGGGCTCCCAAGTGCAAAGCCCGATACTCCTCGTTGGTGAGGTCGGCGAACCTGGTGAGTCCGAGCTGGAAAGTCCGGTTGGGGTCGGAGTTGTGGCCGTCAACGAACCGGAGGTTGTCCTTGAAGACCTCGAACCGCCGGTCCTTCTCGTCCAGCGCATTGTACGCCTTGCCGTGGTGGAGAAGCCACGTCTCGTACAACGCCTTCACCTCGTTTTCGCTTCGCTCCACCAGCCCCGCCGTGGCGCCGCTCATGCCGTGCGCGTTGTCATAGTCGATGATCGACATCGGGCGGGCGAAGGCGTCGACGACAGAGGCCAACAGGAGGAACAAGAGGGCGAATCTCGAGAGAGCCATGATCGAAAAATCGCCGGAGAGTCGCCGGAGGAAGGGTGGGGTGGATGGGAAGAAAGGTGGGGGGGGTAAAGGGGGATTTAAAGGCGGGAGGAGGGGAAGGGAGTTGAGATGGAAATAGAAAATTAGGAGGGAGGTGGGAGTTCAATTCCTAATTGTGGAAGGACTTGGAGCGAAAAGGTGACGTCACGCGAGTTAACCACCCGGGCAATTTGAGGAATCGGGAGTCCGCAAGAATCCAAATTCTCGGGTCAGAGATGGTGGGCCCGTGCTGACCCCGCCTTTTTTGATTCGTTTTACGTGGGAACCAGTGATATATTGACACGTAAGCAATTTTTGCTGGCAGTTATAGATGGGCGGGCCCACAACGTGTGGAGTTCTGAAATCTTGGGAATTTGAAACCTACTCAAGGACCGGAATGGGGTTTTGGGTTGGTTCAATCTCGGTGATAGCTCGGACCGGTTGGGTTGTGGATTCATGAACGATAGCCTATTTTTAATCCGTGATTAAAAAGAGTTCTATTTGGAGTTGTTTGAGTTTTTGTGTCCATATTTAAAATTTGTGATCTTTAAGGAAACAATGTATTAATCTTTCAACTCCAATCACTAATTAGTATGGGGGATAACATAAAAGGATCCCGTTTATTACCAATAGCGTTTATTCATGGCTTGGTAGTCATGAATAAGATTTGTCATTGAATTATACAAACTCGGATATATCCTAATTGCAAACGCTATTGCTAATCACTTTCAAACATTAATAAATTCGACCTGTCATGGAATTATACAAACTCAGATACATCCTAATTTGGAAAAGCGATTGCTAGTCGGGTTCGAGCACTAATAAATTCGACCTTCATATAGAATAGATAGCATGATATTTGAATATCAAAAGAAAAAAAAATTCATGATATCATGCATTAATGCACTGATTAAGCTCAGGTTGGGGATGATATATATCCCAACATAACCAACCCAAACCCAATGTGCAGGAGCAGGGCTTTTGGTAGTCCGGGATTTCCTTCACCTCTAAGATTCAGTGAGTCACTGATTGCGGCCGTAATATCGGCCGCAGAGTCTGTGGAGCCGTCAGACAAGTTGGCCTGCTGCGCCGCCCTCAGCAGCAGCAATCCGGGGGGCGGGGGTAGGTTTACCGTTCAGTGCCCCTTAAGCTTTGGAACTGCAGTTTTCTTGTTCTTGGAACTTTGCTAAATGAGGTCCAATCCAATGCGCTGTGGCATGGGAAAGGTGCACATCCTCGTCAGAGTGCCTGAATCCCTTCTGTATTCTTATTATGGAGCTCCACTCAGATTGGCGGTGGCCGGTGCTTTCTTTCTCCAGAGCCTTTATGAGCATCATCACCTCATTTTTAGCTTTTTCTTGGTCTCTTCTTTTTTCCTTTTGATGGGCTTTCAGGCTTTTGTTCTTGAGATCTTTTTTTCGGCCCAATGTTCTTTCATACTTGCTCTTTTTTTTTTCTTTTCGTCAACAGTTCAGACTTGCTCTTGTGACATAGGGAATGGAATCACCAAATCAATATCAGAATTGTAACTGAATGTTCAGACTTGCTCTTGGGGATGATCACGAAGGGATTGTTTAAGAATGCCATATCATTCATTTGGAATGAACTCAATGCCGACATTTTTCAAGGAATTCAAAGATATAAGCAGCATCTATTCGCGCACATTGAGAATGGAATTCACAGTTACCTCTTTGCATCATCTATACTCTCAACCAGGGCTGCTCACGAGCCAAGTCGAGTTGAGTTTTGACTCAGCTCGACTCGAGCCTAAAATTTAGCAACTCGAGCTTGGCTCGAGCTAGAATTTCACAACTCGTGAGATTCGGCTCGGGCTTGCGAGCCTGAGCTCGAGCCCAAACTCAAGTTTGGTTCAGTCAGAAGAAAGAAAACTAAAATAAAATAAAATGACTCGAGCTATGCTCGGGTGTTTCGACAGAACGGCGAGAACTCATGGAGAGGATAGTGGAGACGACGACGGTAATGGCTGGGCTTGAGCTCGGGAAAGAGGTGACGGCAGCATGGGGGAGGAGCTCATGATCGGCAAGGCCGATAGTGAGGCAACTGTGGAGATAACCGACGGCGGCCATGAGGGAGGAGTTCGACCTCGAGGAGCAGATAGTGAACAGAGGAGCATATCGCTAAGGAAGAACAGCAGCACAATAGCGATCAGGGACACGGAGAAGCCGATGGGTCACGACATGGAGATGGGTTCCAACTTGATTTGGAAAAACTGTGTGAAGGGAGGTTGAATCAGGAAGGTGTCGAGCAAATTGAGTTGCAGACTTGCTCCAGAATGGTAAGCTACTATATTCTGTTTGAGTGAAGATTGCAAAAAGGTCAGATTTGTGCAACAAAAGGAGAGTTTCATTTTTTGTGATCTCGGCTCTGTTTCGAGGAGTTAAAGATGGGATTTTATTATAAAATTGGACGAGAATTGAAGTGCAACCTGTTGGATTTAGAAAATTTAGAAGGCAACAGTTTGAATTTTACTTTCTACATGAGAATCAGTTTGGAAAGGGTTCTGATTTTGGGATGAAGTGGACTGTTTACAGTCCATATAAATAGAGTAGTCGACTGTTCAAGGGGGTTGACGGGAGCAACAATTCTCGAGTTAAGCTTGAGCTGATTCTCGAGTCGAGCTCGAGTTGGTTCTCGAGTAGCCCTGAAGATACCAGAGAATACAAAGAACAACGACCTAATGAACTATAGTAGGAGAAGCAACAAACTGACTAACAATATTAAACAACATATGCAATATCTGGACGTGTAATAATGAGATAAATCAAGCTACCAACAATAGTGCGATATAAAGAATGATCTGACAAAGGAGTACTATCAGAAGGAGAATACCAGTTCCATACTTGGACTGTGAGAGAAGATAACCCTTAGGAAAGTGGGCTACTTCAATACAAAAAAAACGAAGAGATCTCAAATCCTTCATATCAAAATAACGTATTAATTATAATTATAACACTAAATTCTCATCAACATCATCATCAGTAATAATCATATCATCAACATATAAAGAAACTTGAATACGACAAGAATCGATGCACTTAAGAAAGATAGTAGAATCATGATCACTAGGGCAAAAACCAAGAGAAGTGATGACAGTGAAAAACTTTTGAAACCAGCCCCGAGGTGCTTGTTTGACCATATAACACTTTCTTAAGCTTGCAAACTTCACGAGGGTTATGAGAAACGCCAGGAGAGGGTACCAAGTAAACTTCTTCTTGAAGACCGCCATTCAAGAATGTATTTTTAACATCCATATGAGATATATGCCACTGACAAACAAATGCAACAACAATAAGAGTGTGAATTGTAGTCATTTTTGCAACATGAGCAAAAGTCTCCTCAAATCCATACCATATTATTGAGAAAATCCCTTTGCAACTAGTCTAGCCATGTAACACAACATGACGAAAGACATTCAATTTCTGGGTGACTGGATCAAAATAATGATATCCCTTTTGACCCTCACCATAACCCAGAAAAACACAAATAACATAACAAGAAGATAATTTATTACGCTCTACATGAGGTCGAAGAACAAAACAAGTACAAATAAGCACTCTTAACAAGGAATAATCAGGAGCATGCCCATACAATTTTTCAAAAGGTGACAAACCTGAGATGTGAGATGAAGGGAACTTATTGATTGAGTGGACAATGCTAAGAATTGTTTCTCCCCAAAATTCACGAGGAACATGAGTAGAAATAAGAGAGAATGAGCCGTTTCAACAATCATGTCTATGTTTTCTTTCAACAACACCATTATGCTCAGGAGTGTCAATACACGAGGTTTGGCAAAGTGTTCCATCAAAAGCAAGCAATTCACAAAATTTAGTAGAGGTATACTCACCACCCAAATCACATCTAAAACACTTACTAACAACAGAATGTTGAGTTTTGACAAGGGCACGAAACATAGTATAAATGCTCAATAAATCAGAATGATTCTT
Source organism: Houttuynia cordata (assembly GCA_039654745.1). Lineage (NCBI taxonomy): Eukaryota > Viridiplantae > Streptophyta > Magnoliopsida > Piperales > Saururaceae > Houttuynia > Houttuynia cordata. The sequence goes on from CM077509.1 coordinate 2,788,908, forward strand.
CATAAGATAAACCCAACAATACCGAGTATAATCAACAATAAATGAAACATAATATCGAAACCCCCCTTTTGTAGGAACAGGAGAAGGTCCTCATACATCAAAATGAATGAAGTCAAATGGGGCAAGAGAAAAAGAAATACTTCTATTAAAAGGCAAGGCAAAATTTTTTGTCAATTTACAACCACTACAATCAGAAATATCATGTGTTTGCAAATTTTCTAATGCTCATGTAGAAGCCAAGTATTTTAGACGAGATGTTGACACATGACCTAAACGAGAATGCCAAAAATAAAAATTAGAAGGACTCAAATAAAAAGAAGACAAGTCAACACTAGAGGTTGCAGCTAATGGTATTCTTAGCTCATCCAAAATATAAAGTCCCCCCTTCCTACGGCTTGTCCCAATCAGCTTATGAGATTATTGATCCTACACATTACAAGAAGTAGAAGAGAAACAAATTGAATAACCAAAGTCACATAATTGGTCAATAAAAATAAGATTTAATGTAAGATTGAGGATATGATGTGGCTCCAAATTCAGACGGGTCTGATGGTGGTACAACCAAGGTTTTTAAAACCGGACCGGATATTGAACGGTTTTGAAGCCTGATTCGGTTCAATTGCGATTGAACCATGGGTGGACCGGTATAGAACGGTTAGATGCATATATATATTTTTTGTGGCTAGACACTACAAGTTATGATGTAGCATAAGTGGTTAGAGTATTTGATTTTGGCTATATTGTTTATACTTCGAATCCCAACGGAAGTGGTTGGTTTTTTTAAGACTTTCGTACAAAAAATAAATATCAATATATAAAAATAGAAACACATGCACATGAGAGTGGCCTAGATAAGTTGGCTAATGTGTTGAGGAATGAATCTCTAGAGGAGAGTTCGAATCCCCCCATTCACTTTTCAAAATTTTTTCAAAAAAATGGTTTGCCAACAAACCGGATCCAATTCCAGTTCGACAGTTTCATCGATTGAACTGACCAATTTCTATTATAACCAGCTGACGAACCAGACTGGACTGCCTGAACTACTTTTTGGATTGGTTCCGGTTATTCGCAGTTGAACCGGCCCTTCCGGTCCGATTTTAAAAACCATGGGTACAACTGCTGCCATATTAGGTTGTGGAGGCCTATATGGTCGCTGTTGGAATTGTTTTTGATGCCCGAATTTCCAATGAGTCTATTGGTGGCCCGTAAATTGTTGTTATTGCTGCATTTTATTTAATAGCTTAGGACATTAATTCTTCCAATGTCCCTTTTGTTTATAGAATGACATTCATCATTACCACACTTTGAAGGTGGCTTGCTCTGTTAGTTGTAGGAAGTCTTGGAGGTACTACTAAAGCAAATAGATTAAGAGGTTGGAGAACTCCTCTTTCTGCATGGGACTTAAGATGAGTTTCATCAGCCAACAACTCACAGACCACCGAGTCAATAGAGGGAAGTGGACTACATTGCAGGATTGTCCCACGAAACCCCTCAAAATCATCATGAAGAGCCAGAAAAATTAAACCAACAGTTCCTCTCTACAGGCAATATATGGTGCAATCGTATTTAGTTCTGCTGATTCAGTGAGAGCCAACTGATCCCAAATTTCGGTCATGACAGAATAGAATTCTTGGATACTCATACTTTTCTATTGAATTCTCTGAATGTCGATTTCCAACTGATATTGTTTCGCAAAATTATACTGTGTGAACAATCTTGCTAAATGATCCCAAATCTCCTTAGCTGTTTTAATATTTTGCCAACTAAGTACCTATATGCAACTCAACAAAATTGTTTATCCAGGTAATAATTTTCGAATTATTGGATTCCCAAATATCTAATTATTTTTTATATTTTGCAGAACTTTGATCTATAGGTTTACCCAAGGTCCCAATAACATTCTACTTCTTAATTGAACAACAATAAGTAAGACATGGGTGGTTGAATTTAAAATTGACCTTGAATGGGTCACATCTCCGGTGACGACCCCCGGTGTATGGGTAGTCATCAGCAGTGTCGATGCCGCCATTGTCGATGATGTACTGGAAGGCATTGTCTGCGCGACCTCTTCTGCAGCCCCAGTTGGATGCGTCACAGTCCACCAGCTACTGATCCGAGAGGGTGATCAGATCATCGGGCACTATCTTGTTTATGCCTTCCACCGCAGAAACAGCAGAGAAAGGCCAGTCATTCCCTGTTCCATACAAACACAGTCTCGTACACTCAATAACCAAAAGTGTTAGCTGTAGCATAGGCCCGTTATTCATATGAGGCATTCCATTAGAATCATATAAACAATACTAGCATTCCCTCTGCCCACATTAATTGTCTCGATTAGGAATCCAAATGAACATTAGTTCATTTCTGATTTCCAATTTAGACAATTAGTATGCGACAGAGGGAGTACAAGAATAGAATTCAATTGATCTTCATATTGTGACTACAGCAGTAAAAGTACTCCATAGAATTTGGTGCCAGGCAGATTCAGATATATATTCTAGACTGCCGAAACAGAGGAAGTTAAAATGCTACGAAATCAATTTGAAATTTTATGTTTTAGCATGACAAGATGTAACTAAAAAAACAAACTCCATCTTATGTAGATGTCAAGAATCTCACCACCTGGACCTCAGGAGAATGGATCCACCTTAAATAACCAAAAAACAATATGAAGAACCAAAGAAGAAATATTCATAAATTTCACGCAAAGAATAGTTGCATGATAAGAAAAACTGAATACAATCCTCATAAATGTAGTAATAAACAACAATAACACCATCTCAAGATAGGAAATTAATAGAAAAAAAGAAAACAGTTTTCAATTAAATACAACAACCTTTATCCATCCATATAATTCCCAATTGATAGAAGAAAACCAACAGAATAACTCTTTTTGACTTTGGGATTTTTAGCAGAATAAGAACGAACTTCTATCAATAAAGCTTGGCTTCTTTTTCAAACGCCAGTATCATAATTACGCTGCAAATCATAGCGCAAAGGTTTAATGGAAGACTAACTGCAAGTGCCTTGGTTCTTGATGGGGGAGACAGCAGGTTCCTCCAGTCCACTGAATCAGGCAGTTGATCCAAGGCCTGGACGGCATACGGGCCACTCCGAGGCTGGCTCATCCGACTCTTTTAGCGTCGGACCAGTTTCCCAAGTGCATGACCCGGTACTCCTCATTGGTGAGGTCGGCGAAGCAGGTGAGTCCGAGCCAGAACGTCGTGTTAGGAACGGAGTTTTGCAGGTCAATGAACTGGAGGTTGTCCTTGAAGACCCCAAACCGCTGCTCCTTCTCACCCAACGTGTTGCAGGTCCGGTCGTGGTGGAGCAGCCACGTCTCATGGATCGCCTTCGTCGCCTCCTCGCTCCGCATGACCGGTGCTCCGCCCATGCCCTGCGCCTCATATATGAGATGACGGACATGTCGAGGGCAGAGGCGACAACGGAGAACAGGAGGAGGAAAAGGACCCATGATCAGGAAATCGCTAGAGGGGGCCGGAGGACGGTGGTTGGATGAATGCAGTGGGGGGGGGGGGGAGCGGCGGGAGGCAGAGGGGATTTAAAAGAGCGGGAAGAGAAGGAAAATACTAGACTACCCATAATACGAAATTAGGGAGTAATAATGCAGTGTTCAAATTTTTTTAAAATTTTCTTTAACATTTGTCCCATATTAAGAGTCATTTTATTTTAATAACCCCATTGGGAACAAAGGTAGGAGTAATATTTTAAGAAAGCCACTTCACTAACATTTTCACTCCCTCCACTAACCCATTTTAGCTTAACCACTAATTATTACTCCTTGTCCCATATAAATTGCTCCAATTGGAAAGTAGTGATTTTTATCAAATGGTATCAAGCTACTACTTTTCACCAATTAATATGAGAATTTTTTTTTTTACCAAATGGAGCTACTAAGACGGAGGCAGACAGGCGGCAATATATGAGAAGGATAACATGGAACGGGATACTTCTTATCAAATGGAACTATTAATATGGGATGGAGGAGTATATAACAATTAGACAATTTAAAAAACTCTTTTATGCGAAGCCCACACGAGCCCAGGAGATCGTGTTTAGAGCAGTATCCTAATAAAAATTCAAGCACATGTTCAAACAGTATGTTTTGTAGCCAAAAAAAAAATTCAAACAGTATGCTCCCCATTGTTGGAGCAACAAGAGCCACGTCCCCTTGATCCAATCTTCTATTAAAGCTGCCGACTGCTGAAAGCAATAAGATATTGCTACTCTTATGACTTATCTAATCAAATTTTTTCTTCTTCCTGCTGCTTATTGAAATCACTTCAAAAGTCAAGAGGGGAGTAGGTATGGAAGACCCTGACAGAGCCTATGGAACTGGGAGGAAGGCTACACAAGTTTGGCCTCACTTCCATGGATGCTTGTTTGGCAACATTTTGGGGTTTTATATTTGAAGGCGTCCATAGCTCTTCCCTTGAACTTTCTATTTTTAAGAAATCTCTTCCCTTAAACGGGGCTGTGAAGATGGAGAAATCTTTTTTTTTTCGTTGGCTAATTCTGGCCTCCGAACTAAGAAGCTACAGATCTATTAATCTTGAATGGTACAACTGAGCCTTCAAGACAAATCTGTAAACCCACATTTTTTGGTAACACTGTAAGCCCATACGTTATGTACCTAATATAAACATAACGAGAAACAGGTGTTGGATCATTGGATGATCCGTACAAAATAAATTTTGGCGTGAGAAATATGTGTTGATCGGCTATTAGCTGGGAGGATCATGTGGACTCGCTGACATTATCCTATCCCATCGTGATGGAGGAATTGTGGTCCTAACAAAAGACAAGCACAGCTAGGCACACATATATCGTCCCGATCGTCCTCAGGGTTATGTTTGCTGAGCGATGCTTCATCTCACTGCCAGAAGTCAGTACTTGCCCTATTGATAGTTGTGAACATCATGCCAATGTTAGAATATATAATAAATGAATAAAAATTTTCGTTTCTTAACCGCTCCCGGAAACTTAAAGTTATTTTACATGGTATCCAAGTGGAAGGTCTTACGTTCTAATGTCTCTTTTGGGAAACTTAATGTTATTTTACATGGTATCCAGGTGGAAGGTCTTACGTTGTAATGTCGCTGGAAGGCATTTATATCTTAATTATATTCCACGTGAGTTATATAGACGCTTGCACTAGTGAAATGGGATGCTAGCAAGGAATTCTATATCGGCGAAATTTCGCCGATATATCGATTTCGGGCCCCACCCGAGAAATCGAAATGGTAAAATATCGTTTTTTAAAAAATTTATAATATCGGCGAAATTTCGCTATTTCAAAAAAAAAAAACATTTTCAAAAAAAAAATTTGGAAATTTTTTTTTTTAAAAAAAAAAAGGGAAAAAATAACAACTTTTCCCTTGTTTCTAATCCTAATATGCATTTTTATGCATATTTTGAAATCTATGCTTTATCTAAATTAATATAACTCATTTTTTGTGAAAATATATGATAAAAATTAATTTTTAACTACCGAAATTTTTTTACAAATATCTCCGAAATATCTCCGAAATTTTATCTCTTAGGCCGACCGATATTTTACCGAAATCCGATACGGAATTCCTTGGATGCTAGAATATACAATAAATGAACAAAGATTTCTGTTTTCTAACCGTTTGGAGCTTTTTACATATGACCTGGCGCCAACTTTGAGTTTCCCATATCACCCGGAATCTTTCTCTTTCTCCCATATGACCCGGAATCGGCACCTAGAGTACCGAAAATGCCCTTCTTTTACGTTTTTAAGCCTTTTGTATCCCAAATGCTTCATTCTTCCCAAAATTAGTGATTTACGGGAGCATCAAGTTGGGGAAGAAGATATTCCGACAAAGGTCCGTCCATAATCGCGGTTGAAACCATCGTCGGCGCCGTCTAACTCGGAAAAAAATAAAATTTCATGCCAAAAAACTGTAAAATAGCAGAAAAGACAAAAAAAATATATGATGAAGGGATTTTGATATAAGATCAGCGGGGAAGCCCTCCCAACTACAAAAATTAAGATCTACATGTAAAAAACGCATATAAAGGTCACTCATTAGTGTTCAACCGCTTATGGACACAAAATAAAAGAATAAAAATGGGCAAAAACGTGAAATACTCGTCGGAGAGCGACAAGTTCAATTTATATATCTTTCTGTGATCCTAATGAGGTGGAAGAGGAAGAAAAATAAGGAAGAACGCAAAAAAAATGGGCAAAAATAGATAAAAAATGAGCGAGTTATGACATTTTAAAAATTGTAACACGACTTGAACTTGAGTCGCGTCATAAACAACACGATTTTTCTGTAATTTTCAAAATGTCATAACTCACTCATTTTTTATCCGTTTTTGCCTATTTGTTTTGTGTTCTTCTTTATTTTTCCTCCTCTTCCACATCATGAAGATATATTAGGCTGAGAAATGAAGAAAAAATTAGAAAAAATAAGAAAGTGGAAGCTCTTCGCCGCAAAGCTTCTACTTTCTTCTTTTTTCTTCTTTTTCTTTTTTTATTAGCCTAATATATCTTCATGATGTGGAAGAGGGGGAAAAATGAAGAAGAACGCAAAAAAAATGGGCGAAAACGGATAAAAAATGAGCGAGTTATGATATTTTAAAAATTATAAAAAATTCGTACACGACTTGACCTTGAGTCGTGTCATATACAACGCGATTTTTTTGTAATTTTCAAAATGTCATAACTCGCTCATTTTTTATCCGTTTTTGCCCCATTTTTTTGCGTTCTTCTTTATTTTTCCTCCTCTTCCACCTCATAAAGATATATTAAGCTAAGAAATGAAGAAAAAAGAAGAAAGTAGAAGCTTTGCGGCAAAGAGCTTCCACTTTCTTATTTTTTCTTCATTTTTCAGCCTAATATATCTTCATGAGGTGGAAGAATAGGAAAAATAAAGAAGAATGCAAAAAAAAGGCAAAAATGGATAAAAAATGAGCGAGTTATGACATTTTAAAAATTTCAAATAAATCGCGTTGTATATGACACGACTCAAGGTAAAGTCGTGTTGTCGAATACACGACTTGACTTTGAGTCGTGTCATATACAACACGATTTTTCTGCAATTTTCAAAATGTCATAACTCACTCATTTTTTATCCGTTTTTGCCCATTTTTTTTGCGTTCTTCTTTATTTTTCCTCTTCTTCAATTTCGTTAGGATGACAGAAAGATATATAATTTGAACTTGTCACTCGCTGATGATTATTTCACGCTTTTGTCCATTCTTATCCTCTTATTTTATATCCAAGAGTGGTCGAACACCAATGAGTGACCTTTATATGTGTTTCTTTACATGTAGATCTTAATTTTTGTAGTTAGGTGGGCTTCCCTGCTACTATTACATCAAAATCCCTTCGTCCCACTCATTTTTCTATTTTTTGGCGTGAAGATGACTTTTCCCGATTTGGACGGCGCCGACGATGATATGGGCGGAGATGCCGGATGGAACACCTTCTTCTCCGACTGAACGCGAGCTTCTCTGAGTACCTCCTAAGATTTCGGGTAATATTGAAAAATTTAGAGTGTGGGTGTTTATACCTAAACCTAAGGGTATTTTGGGTACATTCCGGGTCATATGGGAGAAAGAGAAAGATTCCGGGTGATATAGAAAACTCAAAGTTGGCGCCAGGTCATATGTAAAAAGCTCTCGTGAGCTCTTGGGAAACTTTTAGTTATCTTACAGCCACATGGTAGAGATGCATGCAGTGAAATTTTTGCAGTGATGTTTACCATTTTTCATCTCTGCTCGTGTGGACATGGGATTACATTCCAAGGGCAGATCAGCGCCCGACATTTTTTCGATAAGTAATTGACTACCCCAGTGCCACAGGTCCAAATCAAAACCTGGAACCTCTCCCTCAGGGAGAGGCCTAAACAGCACACTAGTGACAGGATTGGCCCCAGCGCTTTGTATCGAATCTCCGGGAATTAGATTGACAAACTTATACTCTGGTGTCAAGCTTGTATTTCAAAATGGACAAGCATTCATGTGTTGACTTATATGTATAATAACAAATCCTTGGCACAACAAGTTGGGCAGCACAATCTTATGATATCATTTCTGGCATGGGGGATCTTGAGATTCTGTTAAGAGCTATTCTGCTTAGTAAGGAGTCAGTTCATATTCCTATTTGGAGACATACAGATACCAAGTATTCTGTATGTCTCAGCTTAGGTTGAGATTGTGTCATGAACATATCTCCCATACAATAGGCCTATTTGCTTGAAATGTAAAATAATTACCACACCTGAAATACAGTTGCTAATTGATACTTGAAATTGGAGGTTAGCTGAATAAAGATAATAAAGTGAATGTGCGCATAACTACGAGATACCTAATTATAAATAGAAGTGAGTATATTACTCATCACTTAGGATAATACTTTCAAAGGAAAAGCTTATACAAGAAGACCTAGGAATAAAAAGGATACATTCAGGAAGATGGCAAGGAGGGACTTAAAGTTGAAAGCACAAAAACCGAAATCTAGATAAAGTTAGTGAGAAAGCATATAGTTCTAGTATCTCTTACAAAAGAATCAACACAAAATAAGTTACATTGGAGGTGTAAAAACCGTGTCACCAAAACCAAAAAAAAATTGGGCAAAGATACTTCGTGCTTGTCATTGTAATTAGTTGTTCAGTGTTGTATCTCTTAGAGAATGTTAAGTTCACTCGCTCTCCAAGAATTTTTATTTTGGTAAAACATGAAATTTAAATTGAAAAGAAGTCGATTGAGATCATACATATGGGCTCAAGTGTATCAATGACACATCCAAATTCGACCTTTTTGGCAAAAAAATGACCCATCCAGGTTCATATAAGAATTGCCCAAAAAATCACATAAACAGAAAAAGTACCTTAATATCATCTTGAAGAAACTACTAAGTAAATATTATTTAAAAAAATTACCGAGAAAAGTTTATGTATGATTTGGATTAGAAAATGTAAAACCGTGGACCTGACGTAAATCAAATAAAGGTGCTGTGATGATGATAGTGTAAGGCTTTAAAATTGGCATACGAAGTCTCAAGAGTGAGAAATGTCATTTCTTTCACTCGTGCTCAAAAAGGCGCAGTGCCAAGCTCCCTGGCTTGGAGAGTACTGATCTCAGTTCACATGATAGAATTTGGTAAATTACTATGTTATCGCTTATTAGATTTGCTGCAAGGAACTTGCATGTCATTTTTGTTTAAGAAATCTGCTATGTTGATTCTTTGAAGCAAGGCCCTAACGTTCTAAGTTGGTAGCATAAACTATAGCCACTGTCGGCTGTCAAGAAATGGGGAGAAAAAAACCAAAGTGATTACATCCCCTAGCAGCCCAACGATGTGTAACAGGCCCAAAAGCCTCATCATTAATTACTTAGGAACCAAAACAAGCAGGATACGACAGCCCATTATGCTTACTATCGACTGTGTTATTCATTTAAATTCATCTAATTACAATTGTGATATTGTCTTCTTATTGCAAGCCTATGTCTTCATATTGTGGCATTCAGGCAACAATTTCATCTTTCTATCAATCTTATGTTTCTTAATAAGAAATTACGCCACATTAAGATTGATTTCAGATTCATTAATGAAAATTAAAAAAAAAAGTGATTATGTTGAAGATTATAAAGCCTTCTACTACATTATTAAATTACAGAGACTCTTCTATGGAGCAAACTTGCAGTAAAGTACCATGGAACAAGGAAATCTTCTCTATGACTCACAAAGGCATTACCAAGGCAGCAAACAAGTGCTAACTGAGTCCTTCAGAGTTCAGCCTTCTGTAAAGAAAATAGTCTTGCATGAAGATCATATACTTTTTTAAAGGTCTGGCATGCCCTTCCCAGCTTTACCATCATAGGTTCGCTCCAAAACAAGGTTCATTGGTGTGTCCTTGGGGCCAACTGCACAGACAAGCAGACAAATCATATCTTCATTGAGTACAGATCAGTGTGAACAAAACGTTGCATGAAGTTAAGCAGTATATCTTGTGGTAGAATACGACTGACAGCATACACCTGAGACAACCACACAATGATTGCATAGGCTTCGCAAGCTTACATGAGATGCTGCTTAATCCACATACAGGTGGATAAATACATGGATCAAAGTGAAATAAGTTTACATCTTGTAGCATTATATTTTCACTATCAAACATGAAAAGGTGGTTATCAGTGATGCATGCAGTAAAAAAACAGGTGTACACTCAAAAGCTTTTAACAAAATTCAGACTCCCTCCATGAGGCATGACAGCAAACCAGAGAATCAATTTGATGATCACATCTAGTAAAAAAATCATAATCAGTCAAACAAGCTTATAGAGCTTGTTAAAATACATCTAAATAATAATTTAGTCCCCAACTTTCTTCTCATTTTCTACCAACACTATTAACATGTCTAAACTACATAGTATTGGGAATAACATTTAGACGTAAAAACAAAATCCAATGTGTTTCCTCGTAAGCTTTAGCAAGAAGTATTTCAGTTACTATCAATAAAAGACTGACTTAAGAGTCGTAAGATTTGAAAATTGAAACTGATTTTCAGATGCATTGGGCATCAAATACTACTCAGGAAATTGGCATTTACCTGCTCTGAAAAATCTTTTCTAAGTGCTATATATTTATGAAAAAGCCAAAAGAAAACTAAAAGACATCAAATGAAAAATGTCAAAAGAAAAAAAACGGTAAGCAGCTTAGGGTTCATAATGTATTTCAGCAACTTCGGAATAGCTCCAAAATTGTTGGTAAAGGACGCAACAACTATAACCATCTGGAAAAGTGGGAAATACTCCGGCATTTTTCCAAGTAAAACATTGCGGAGAAGAGGGGAATTTTGCAACATTCCTCTCTATATGTCTACTTATCAGAGAGGCAAATCAAACAACAAACACACTTGAATTGGAAATTTGAGAGACAGTAAATATGTTGCATTCCCTTCGTATTATATGGAATAAGATAATTTGATATTTTTTTTGTATTTATGCGACGCTTTACCCTGTTTTGACTTATAAAACAGCTTTAATACTCGAGAAGTTAATCTGTCTTTTTATTAAAATGTGATGCAGGACTATAGGCCAAAATTTAAGATACCAAAGAAGAAGTAGCAACTGAGAATTATAGACAAAAAAATATTGCCTTATAATCAGATCAAATTCCCGTAATTTGTTTAAATCATCAAAAAGCTTAAGTTGATCAGTGTTCACCATCTCACATTCTTGCAATCTACTGAACAAAGTAGAAGAAACACCTTACGAACAAAAAATATATTGAAAATGCTAAGTGCTTTTGGACACAGGAACTCTTGCATGACACAAGGATGTGAGGCCCCTACTGGGCCAATGGCCTATGCATCACTATGAGTGTCATGCAAGCTAGCATTCCTCAAAGCATATAGGCTTATATCCGAGTCAGCATGGTTTCTACTAATGCTATATATATGACTCTGATTTGTTTTTAATATGCAGCATTGAAGGTCTCAAATTTTCACTTTCCGACACAAAGTTGCCATATCTAGGCCAATAGAAAAGGAAAAAATTCACATACAAGCAACAGTGTCAATGTGTGGTAAAGAAAATTACCAATGTTGGGTCTGGGAGTACTCCTGATTTTCAAAATCTCTGGCCGAGGAATTATGGAACCAGAGGCACCTATCCCTCTTGAAACCCTAACTTTTGTCCCGTCCTCCATGTACTTAATACCAATCTTACAGGGCTTCCTGCAGATGGACAAACAATTACCAGAAGCCCAGCATATATCAAACACTTTTTCTCAACATCTCAAAGCCTAACAGCAAATAACATCAAACAGATGCCAAAAACAGTGTCCAAATTACCCAGTGGTGGGATCAAGGACTTGCACATTGGAGACATGGAGGGGAGCCTCAACGCTAAATATTCCACCCTCATGGCCCTGCCCTTGCTTAATGTGCTTCTTCACCTGCAAATCACAAACCCAAGAACTCATAATCAAGTAGCTTTTCCCAACAATTTGAGGTTGGCAACATGACTCTTACGCCTCCATTCTAGCCTGTTTTGAGACAACTCTTTTGTAAGAGATAGCATATCCATATCCTTTGCTTTGAGTCAACTCTTTTGTAAGAGATAGCATATCCATATCCTTTGCTTTGAGTCAACTCTTTTGTAATAGAATATCCATATCCTTTCTTATTAGTCTCATTGAAGTTCTCATAGATCTCTCTCTCTCTCCTTTGACATCTCTTAAACGCATCCCTTCCAACATTCTTAACGTGCCCATACCAACACAGCCTACATTCTTTAAGCTTTTACCACTAAGTTCTCGCATATAGACTCATTCATAATTCTATCTCTCCTAGTTATCCCACACATCCACCTTCGCATCCTCATTTCGGCTCCATTCAATTTATCCCAAACCCAAGAACTAGCAATAACAAATAACAACCAAAACTTGTAAAGAGACCACCATTCAACAAGAATCAAAGGGAGAAGAAGAGTGAGCATTTAAAGAGAGAGAAAAAGACCAGATTTTTGCCCTCGACAATAATGCGGTTCTGGGAGCGAATGACACGCTTGATGACACCCGTCTCTCCCTTGTCCTTCCCGCGGATTATCATCACCTGAACATAATCAAATTGAAAATCAATCAGACCCATAAAGAAACAACATAGTCACTGAGATATAAAAACCGAAAGGCTGGGCAAGTACATTGTCTCCTCGGAGGATTTTCCAGTTCTGGATGAGCTTCTGCGCGGCCTTCCAGCCCATTTTTCTCCGTCCTCCTCCTTATTCCACCCTAAAAACACCAACACTCTGCCCAAGCTGATGCATAAACTATCAACAGTGATTCATCGACCATATACTATTGCAATGACAAATTTAATCACCCAAAACGCAAAAAAAACAAAAAAAAATCCATTATCAGACACGGAAAAACAAAATGAACTGGAGAAACCGACTGCAAATATATATGAATTGATGAAAAGATAGCGAAAGATGTTGACTTTGCCTTGATTTGGAGAAGGAGAGGTGAAGTTGAGGCGCGGCTGGTGCAGAGAATCGATCGGAGATGAAGGCGACGGCAGAAGAGCCGCGGCTGGTGGTGGGCGAGAGGGCGGCGACGGCTCTATTGGGTCTGTGTGGCGCCGGCTTGGGTTTAAAACCGGGGTTTTCCCATGCGGACAGATATTTTTGGACGGGAGGAGTGTCATTCGTGAGCCCTTTTGCATCTAGAAATTAGCAATTCCATTTTGGGGAGCAATTCCTTACCGAATGCAATGAAAAAATTCTGTTGAACTTATTATTCAATTGAATGTGGGCAAATGCGTTAGGATCAAGGTTTTCAAAACCGGACCGGCCATCGACCCGGATTGATGCGGTCAAACCGGATTGACCCGGTTCAGAAGTTATAAATATAAATATATATTAAATATTTATTTTGTACAATAATATTATAATTTCACTTGTAGCCTAGGTGGTTAAGGCTTAGTGTTCGAGGGGGGGGGGGAGTTCGGATCCCTCTTCTGCATGTGATTTTTTTCAAAAAAAAAATGTGACCGGTCCGGTTTAAAAGAAAACCGAAGGGGGGGGGGGGGGGGGTTCGAATCCTCCCTCCCTCCCTCCGAAAAAAAATTGGACGGTCCGAACCGGGTGAACCGAACCGGTTTCTCGGCCGGTTCCGGTTTTTCGCGGTCGGACCGGCCGGTCTGGTCCGGTTTTGAAAACCATGGTTTGGATACAGAATGAATCCACCAAACAACCCCCGATTTTGAAATTAAAAGATCTAATTCAGATTCTTGGGTGATAACTAGCAGAAGTGGCTTTGCGTCTCCTTTTTAAATGTTACATCAATCTTTTGGTAAGGAGGGCGTGTTCAGGAACCTAAATATAGCCACTTTTCCTAAGAACTTTCTACATTGGTGATTACATTAATCGATACTAACAGGGGGTAGTCGTTCTGGATTGGAGAATGTCAAGATTAAAATCCAAGACTGATCCCCAATCCGACTGCAAAAGAACATATTTTCAATCTTGTATGCAATATTTAAAATATATGTTAGGATTTTCATTGCTGGATTGTAGAATTTTTCAGGATTTTCAATCCTAGATTGGAAAATTTATGAAATTCAAATAACTACTAATCATATAGTTAAAAATAGTACTTAACAATTCATCACAATCTAATCTAAAAATTTAAAAAGAGTTTTTTAAAACATCCATATCATAATAAATTTAAATAATCAATGCACAACAATAAATTTATAAACCCATTATCAATGCACAACAAAATCCTTTGAAATCACTAACGCTAGATTCAAATTTTAATATTACAAATTTTAGTACTATGGGGAGTACTCGAACCAGAAGGTGGTGGCCGACACCGGCGGTCGGGTGAAGTGGCAGGGTTATCTTGTGATCGCTAATGTGGACGAGGCTAACAAATTCACGGTGGCTTCGCTTATTCAGGATGGGGCTTGGTTGAAATCTACCGAAGTTGCCTACACTGAAGGCCATTGATTAATGGCCAATTGTCTAAGTTGCCTAAGTTGTCTAGCTACATGAAACATATATATCCATTTAGGAGTAAGCCAAGAGATTTTTTTTTTGCAACACCAGCCTCCAACGAGGCTAGGATTATTTATAATATAAAACTATCTTACAAGAGGTGCCCGCGATACATAACAGAAAGGGTTTAGGGTAAGCAGCCCTTTCTGTTATGTGTAAATAAAACTATCTTATTTATTGTTTCTTCACCGTCACTTCACCTTTGGTCGTGCATGAGTCTCCACCTTAGCTGCCTTTTTTTTACTCAAGTTTTCCTGCATCGGCTTTTCTTCACATCCCCAACAGGTAAAAGCCCAACTTTTTTGTCTCTTGCATCAATTTTCTCTTGTTTGCACGTAGGATTATAGTTGTGTCCAGCTTGCTATTTTTCCCACTGTTTATGTTCCGGTAGACACTTTACGATGAGTTTTTTAGTTCTGCTGGTTTACGACCTAATTTAGGATCTTAAATTAGTTTATTGCTCAAGTCCTTTCCTTTGTTTTCTTGAATTGGTTACATTTTATGTTGTAATGATGCCCTTAGGTCAAGCAGCTTACTTTCCATGCTGTCAAAAAGAAAAATCAGGTACTTATTTCTATCTAGTGCCAATTTCGAGGGCATGGGCTAAACAATTTACTCCCTCCGTCCAATGACAAGTGCAACATTACATTGCTGGGTTTTGCTCTCTTAAGACCAAAAACATGGGGACAGGGGGAGAAATTTTATTTTCTCAGAAGGGCATTAAGAGTCCACTCATTTTGCAATGGAAACAAGCTTAATTGGAGGAGTATGTAACTTATGATTCTTGAATATGGTCATCGATGGGACCAAGGGGTTGGCCGGGGTTATGCATGTCCCTAAGTCTCCAAGGAGAAATTATCCAGTCTTGTAATGGATATATACTCCACTATACTGGAGCAGTCGTCAAGCATCAGCATGTGCACATGGTAGCATTGAGGCTTTGACATATTACCTAGCTAATGAGTCCGAAATGCCATATTATTACATAGTTTTCCCGGTCTCATGCCATATTACCCGGATTGGGGACGCGGTCTTTCTATTTTGCCCTCCTAAACTCAAACCTCATTTTTTTTCTTCCGTGGTTTCAGGTTTCACACTTCAACGAATCATATGTCCTTTATTTCTGATCTGTTTTCGCCTACTTTTTTCATTCTTCCTTATTTTTAGTATTATTTCTTATCATGATGATATCATAATGATCTTAAGATAATATTTAAAAAAATATAGCAAAATTAATGATAAATAACATGTTGTGTTTCAACATAGTTAGACTATCATCATGATAAGAAAAAGGAGGGAAAAAATAACGTAAAAAGAATCGGTGAAAATAGATAATAAATAACAGAGATATGAATCGTTAAAGTATGTCCCCCAAAAAATAGTTATTGTGTCGTGTAATCGATGACTATCGTGTATTTGTGTACACTGTTATCGTGTCATCAATTGCAACAATCGTGTAACCGATTACACAATAGCAGTAATCGATGACACGATAGCACTACTATCGCGTAATCACCCTTTTAGTGGGACATACTTCAACGAATCATATCTCATTTATTTCTGATCTATTTTTGCCCTTTTTTTCATTCTTCCTTTTTTGTGCTCTTTCTTACAATGATGATATCATAAGGATGTTGAGAGACTACATGTTATTTATCATTGATTTTGCTTTATTTTTTTAGATATTATCTCAACATCTTTATGTGATGTAGACCGTAATCTACATGAGAATCCATCGTAGGAGAAAAGGGAGAAGGAGTAGGATTAAGGCTAAAAAACTAATATTAAACTAGAAAATAACTATTTCATTGATATTTGATTATGGAGTAGGGAAGACCCTTTTACATATTTATAAGCTCTTAAACCATAATCCTAGTTGACATAAGATAGACTCTAAACTATAGTCCTAATTGACATAGGAGTAGACTAATCCTAATCCTAATTAGTCCTAATTAAAATACAATCATAACATTCCACCAACGCTTCCGCATCACCTCATCTTTGAGGTGCTCTTGTCGTTTTGCATCGAAAGCTAGAATGCGAAAGGCTCAACTTCAGCAAAATGCGTTAGACCCACAAAAGCTTCTGTAGACGAATTGTGTGCTGAATTTGGATTCATAAAAGAGTGGATCTTGTTTGGCGTAGAGTATGCATGAATCAATAATGGGCCACACAAAACTCATCTGAATTTTTTTTTGTTTTTTTAACGGTTGCTGAACCAACCCAAGATGTAGAAATAGGCCTAAACCAGGTATGAAGCAGCCCGAGAGTAGGATGTTGGACCGAATTTGAACCAGCCCGAAATGGATAAAGTATTTGAACCAGCTAACCCGGTTCACTTCAGACCAAACCAACAGAACTCTTCTTCTCCAAATGAGAGGGCGGAACGAACAAGGGGAAGCACAGTCGAAGGTGGTGTTGGGCGATCTCGTGGGAAAGGAAGTTTTGGCCAGACGGTGAAGATGCTGACGCTGACGTCGACATCGACCCTGAAGATGTTGGGCGATTTGATCGGTCATCTTGCTCAAACCAGACGCCTCAAACCATATGCATTTGAGCAGAAGAGGCGGTTGGGAATACGGCGGCGAAAGGCGGAGACTTTGGTGGTGGTGGAGGCAGATTTGGCTTGGAGTACCACGGCTGCGATGGCGCAGCACAACAACGGCGGTGGTGTGAGAGGAGGGTGGTGGTTTCTGTGGCGGTGGAGGCAGAATCGCAGTCGGAGGCCCATGCGTCGGTGATTGGGGCAGAAATAGGAAGTTGAAGTGGTAACCGTTGGTGAAGAACCTAGGATGGTCTAAAGGCAGCAGCTTTGGTCGAATCTGATTAGACCCGTTTTCACAACCGATGTGCAAAGTCTCCATGTCCAGTCGTCTTCTTCGTTTCTTAGCACTAGGAAGCCCTAGCGTTGGCTAAAATTCCAAAGGCAGAGGCACCGCTGGCGGAGGTTCTGATGGAGGCAGAGAGGTTGGCTGATCGACAGAGGGGGGAAGATGTCCGGCGGTAGTGGAGGCTACGATTGCAGTGGCGGTAATGATGAAGCCAGAGCTAGAGTTGGGCATGCTGGATTCGGAAGGTGCGACGGCTGCAAGGAGGTGACGGCCGTCATAAGGGCTAAGGGCATATAAATGTATGTATTATGTGTATATCAGTGAGCTCTATCCGTCTTTGTCTATTAGATGAGGAGGATAAGAGAGCATTGCTTCTAACATCCATGCCTCCTTCATATAAGGTTGTGGTTATTGCTTTATAGGTTGGGAAGGATACATTGATGCTGGAAGAAGTTATTTTGGCACTTCTTATGGAAGAAAAGATGGGGAACTCTCAAGCCCAGGGTACATCAAATGGAGATGCCTGTGTAGCATGTAGAACTTGGAAAAGGGAAGAGTAAGAGCAAATCAAAAGTTACATATTATTATTATAAACAAGTGGGGCATGTAAAGAAGAAGTGTTAATAGAGAAAGGAAGATCAGAAGAGGAAAGGTGAAGGTTCTTATAATGATCAAGTGACACTGAAGTTATGACGGGCATGATCGTTTAAATATAAACCCTTGCAAGTGCACAAGGCAATAGTACTATGGCGAGTATAGAAAGGGTTGTCGAACCTCAGGGACGGTTAAATATTTTACCAAACTCAAGAGAAGAAAAGATGTAGTTTAATTAATTCTAAAAAAAGCAATAAACTTTAGTTAATCTAACTAAGATTTAATCAATATGGAGAAGTATCAAGGCAATGAATCTACCACTCGATATGCAATTACTACTCTTGATTATTATTACACGCAGATTGACATGATATGGTAATTCGTGTTCTTGATCGGACACATGAATTATTAATGAATTCACTAACGCTCTTGATCGGACATGAAAGTTCATCCATTATTATGTAATCAATCTTATCCTTGATCGGGCATAGAATCAATCACAAACCTGTTCTTGATTAGACACAGGCATTAAAAAGATCTAATTTCATTCATATCTATTAAGTCTATGATCAAGCACTCAAATGAATACTCATGAAATATCATTAAGCACAAATCATATCAACTTTATAAAATTAAACTAACAAGAGTAGCAATACACATATCTAGGGCTTCATCAAGCCTTGACAAGGAATTTAGTTACACATAGAGGAAGAGAAAAGAAAAGCCTGATTGTGTAGATCCATCGTCATAAATCCCTTATTCTTCTTTGACCTCCACAAGACTCCTTCTCTTTCTCTTCTCTAGCCTCCAAAGTATGTTCTCTGATAGCCAAAATGTTTCTCCTTAAGGCTTATTTATATGTTTGAAGAGAAACCACGAAGTCCCCTTCCAAATCTGTATCGAAATAGGTCTAATTTTAATTTGCCGCATACGGCAATCGATCGCTCCGTATTGCCGATCGATCGCCTACCGATTGATCACAATTCCTTCGTTATTTTCCTCCAATCATTCGTCTCGCCGATCGATGCCATATGACTCCGATTGATCGTTGTTACTGTCTTGCGTAAATGAAAAACTCCAGTAGATACGATCGATTGTTTTAAATGCCAATCGATTGTTTCCTTTAATAACATTGTTTTATGGCTCTGGCGATCGATCGTGTCTGAAATGGCGATCGATCGTAGTTACTGTTCATAACATTCAACTAGCTATAACTTTCTGCTCCGAACTCCGAATTGTACGTGGTTGGTGGCGTTGGAAAGCTGACTTCTTGGACTTTAAAATAAATATAATTTTAGGAGATAATTATATGCATAATTCATGTGTAGATCAGGTCACTGCTGATATGACTTTCTACAAAAATTTGTGGCTCCTTGATTCATGTTGTTCATTCCATATTTCTTCCCATAGAGAATGGTTCGCCACTTATGAGCCTATCACTACTACTTAGCATGTTCTAGTTAGAAATCTTCACATGTGTGAGATAATTAGAATTGAGAGCATTAATATCTTGTTCAATGATGTTATATGCATATTGAATAATGTTAGGCATGCCCTTGAAGTGAAAAATAATCTAATCTTGTTGGGAGAGTTAGATGGAACCGGTTGTGAGATACATGCAATTAGTGGGGTGATGAAGATCGCCATAGGAGTTGGTTGGGTGATATTGGGCCAAAGGATAAGGAATATTTACATGCTTGCATATTGTACAACTACAAGTGGAGTGGCTCATGGGTGGTATATGCTTGGTACAATGAACATCATCGGGATGTGGAAGAGGTTGGTGAAAATACTGCTCGGGAGGAGGATTGTGTGTGTGCTTATTCTCAAGAGAGTAGTAGTTATCAGGGTACTCTTGCCATGACTCAATGTATTTCAGATAATATTCCGGATCTGGAAATGGAGTATTTCTCTAATGACTTGGAGGGTTATGCCTTGGATATCACAAGAAGTTGTGAAGAAAACGTACATAAGACACTCAAGCTCACATTGGAGTTGGGCTTGATCAATTCATCGTAGAATTGAAGACTTTGGTGCACCAAAGGAGAGCATAGGGGATTCGTTTGGAGCTAGAGATCTTCTAGGTGACTTGGGGATTCATGTCAATGTGGAGATGGTTAGGAAATATGTCTTAAAATATGCATTGAAAGAAGAAAAGACACAAGAGAAAAGAAGGTGGGTAGTTGGCTGACCGATCGATTGCCTTTTTTAGTGTCGACCGGACCCTCTGGGGGATGCTATGTATTTGTGCAAGAAATTATTATTATAAGGCAGATTTATTTGAAATTCTTTCTCCTATTAGGCTAGGGGACTTATAGACATTTAAGGAGGAATTCTAGGGTTCCTAATGAAATCTATCTCTTGTATTCACTCTAGGTCTACTCAAGGGTTTGAGTGGTTGAGAGGCTTGAAGTACAAGGCTTGTTTGTGCTCAAGGTTGAGGAAGGGTTTGGGTATTAAGAGCTTATATCTCATGATTGTATTTGTGTTTTATTCATTGTTTGTTTTCCTTGACGAATATCTCAGATATCATAGAGGCCACACAATCCTCACAATGCAACTGACGCAAAGGATCGATTAGAGAAGAAGGCGATGACAGAAGAGCGGCAACGAGTGGTGAGTGGCGAAATAGTGGCAACAACTTCATTGGGTCTATGGGCTGCGGGTCGGGTCTTGGGCTTAAAGCTGGGGTTTTCACATTTATTCCCGCCATCCATTATTACCTGTCTACATTAGAAAACCAAAACAAACTAAAATATTGGGTCTTAAGAGTTTTCTTAGATGAATATTTTAGAAGTACTTGATTTTGGTTTTATAATGTGGGCAAATATTTTTGGATAGATGGAGTATCATTTTATGAGCCCTTTTGCATGTAGAAATTAGAAAATTTTGTTGAATTCAATTGAATGTGGGCATATGCATTAGGATACAGAATGGCAAAAATTTGAGCTAAATGTGGACGAAATCAATGAACGTCGGCCCGACCATTCAGAAATTCAACGAATGAGGGCCCAAATGGCGCATTAAGCTAAATTTTCCATTCAACCCTTAATCTAAACACCAACTGGGGCCGAATGACAACGAGTTTGGCTGAATCATTCGGTATCCAAATATTTGACGTGTGTTTGGAAGCTGAAAAATATCACCTTTCGGGCCTAAATAAAATCCTATTAGGATAAAAAAATGTTTGGTTAGTAAAAATGCTGAAAGTGGTAGGTGACGGTGATAAATGAAAATTTTCAATTTTCACCCTTGAAAAATTGATTCTCAATGAGAAAAAATAAGCTCTCTCTCCCAAATCATGAGGCGAGGTTAATCCCCCTCCACTGTTCATCTGCCATCGCCGAGGAGCCCCCACCCCGACACTGCCCCATTGAGCCAAGAGAGCCTGTGCCCCCTCTCCCCCCTAGTCGCCACCGCCTTGTTGAGCCCTCTACGTTGACACTGCCATCGTCCCGTTGAGCCGATGGAGTCCATGCCCCCCCGAGCAACTGCTCGGGTCGTCCAAAGCCCCCCTCACCCCTGTGTTTGGCTACACCCCGGCACCTCCGCCGCCGCACTATTGAGCCGAGGGAGCCCTCACCCCATCATATCTCCCTTATTTTTAGTCCATTTCCGGCCATTTTTTTATTATTATAAGAAAGAGCACTAAAAATGAGAAAGAATGAAAAAAAGGGTCAAAACGGATCAGAAATGAGTAAGGACTGCATCGTTGAAGTTTGTCCCATTAAAAAAGTGCTATTGTGTAATCAATTACACGATAGCTGAGCTATAGTGTAATCTAACACACGATAACTAGGCTATTGTGCGTTAGATTACACGATAACCTATCGTGTGTTGGATTACACGATGCTCCGTTATTGTGGAATCAATTACACGATACAATGAGCTATTGTGTAATCGATTACACGATAGTATACTGTGTCGTGTAATCCAACATTAAAATGAAACAAATTTCAATAGTTCATATCTCCTTCATTTTTAGTGCATTTTGACCATTTTTTTCTTCCTTATTTTTATGCTCTTTTTCAAAAATAAAGAAGTATAAAAAAGCCAAAAATTGACTAAAAATGAGGGAGATATGAACTGTTGAAGTTTGTTCCACTTTAATGTTGGATTATACAACACAGTATACTATCGTGTAATCGGTAATTTTTTTTGTTCTTCATTATTTTTTATGATCTTTCTGATCATCGTGATATCATAAGGACCTTGATATCCTATAAAAAAAATCTCACAAAATCTATGATAAATAGTACGCGGTGGCTCAACATCTTTATGATATCATCATTATAAGAAAGAACACTAAAAATGAGGAAGAGTGAAAAAAAATGAGTTAAAACAGATTAGAAATGAATAAGAAACGTATCGTTGAAGTTTGTCCCATTAAAAAGCTATCCTATCGTATAATCGATTACACGACACCCATTTGCACGAATCAGGTGAAAATAATATTTCAACTTCCAAATGCACCATAGTTTACTTAGCCATAATGGGACCAGAACTCAACAAATGGAAGTAATAAATCAATGTAGCAAAACAACGAAAAATAAGGGGCCGTTTGGGGCGTGATTATTACAAAAATATCCAGACTGGATATTGGATATATACTGTAGCATCCATGTGGATTTTTACATCCAGCTGAAACACCTCAGGAGGAGTTTCAGCTGGATATATAAAATATCCAGATGCTACAGTGTAGCAAAACATCCCATCTGGATGTTTTGCTTTTAATCACGCCCCAAACGGCCCATAAATACGAGCCCAATTAAATAATGGATCTGAAGTTTGAACATGTGAGTTTTATCTAATCCCTCCATAAATCCTCGACCAAACGACCCTAGGATTTTAAATTAAACTAAAAGATCTAGTTCTGATTCTCATAAAATTACAAGGTAGGTTTGGATGACGCGTATGGCAGAAGCGGCTTTGCACCTCCTTTGTAAAAATGTTACATCAAGCTTTTGGCTAAGGAAGGCGAACTCAAAGTGCTTTGTTTAATTCTAAAGAATCTCCTCTTGAGGAGGGTTAAGAAAAGTGCTGCTCTTCCAGCTTGATGGAACATGAAACGGAAGGCTGTTTTACAAGAAGCCGCTTACCGATGGAGGAAAAGTGCTTTGCTTCTGTCAAACCGCATCAGCCAAATGCCCCGGTTCGATTTTCAGTTTGAGCTGTGGGACAAGCTTTCTCCATAGTTCTCTTTGTGGGTTATAATTTGGCATCAAACTCGAAGGCGTCTGCCATGTTTTAAATTCTCCAAGTGCTAAACAAATCTGAGTTGTATTTTTTTTTCTTTTTTTTTTGCTACAAAATCTGAATTGTCTCGAAAGCTCAAGAGATTGTCTCAAAAGATAAAAACATAAAAAGTTCAAAAGATGATACAAATAAATGAAAAGATTTAATCTTTGTTAAGCTCAAGGAAGTTATAATAGAAGTGCAAAAAAGGTGAGCTGTACTAATCAAGCAGTGGATGCCCCATTGATTCCAATACAAAGCATTAAAACAATTTATGCACGCAACCAAGTTGATGCAACTTCCCCCATTATTGGAGAATGACTATTGGTTGTTTCCTCCCCTCAACAGCCTCCAACAGTAAGAGACATGGTTTTAAAGGGGCAAACATTTTTTTTATAAGGTGACATAATAAACATTAAAAATTAAGAGAACTGAATCATTGATTAAAATAATTTCCATTTGCGAATAATTAGGTAAATTAATCACGATGTTGTGCTATTAAAGCGAACACTTTTAAATGGGAGTCCCATTAAAACTATATAAGCGACTAGTGTTAGCTTAATTAAGCCATGGAATCATTTGCTTCAAAGCCTCTCTCTATGGATCTCCAAATCCTTCCTACCAAAAAACCCACATAATAGTCCTCTTAACCTAACCAAGTATTCCTATTAGCCACCTAATTAGGTAAATAAAGGACAGAAAAAAGAAAGAAATCTACAATGAAGCTCTGTTTTCTTCCCCTCTCTCGTACCCTAGGCGAGGGGTGGTTCTTTTAACCGCCACCCGGCACCCGCCCGGCCTCGCCATCTTCAGTACTAATATATATAGCACCATTAAATTTGAAGAAAATTAATCATCCCCTTTGGACTAAGTAAATTTTAATGTGTCAAACATGGTAATAATTTTAAAGTAAGTAAATCATACAACAAAGCCAACACCATTCTCATGGAGTCTCAATAATAAAACCCATCTAGATCTTCAAATCCTTCCAACCAAATGACCCCAACTTGACTAGAACTTACGAGACCAAAACAAACATCCTCTTTAAGGCCCTGTTTGGTTGCCCAAAAAGAAGCTGGATTCTTAATCCAGCTTCTTTTGGGAAATCTCCTCCTGAGGAGATTCTTAAGAAGTTCTTATGACTTCTTTTGAGGAGATTTCCCAAAAGAAGTCATAAGAACTTCTTTCAATGGCATTTAGCGTAAAATTCAGAAAATGACAGGGGCATTTTTTTAAAAAAAAGCTAATGATGAGGTTTTTTTGTTATCAAATGCCTTTGTCTTGTTTTGAAAATTATAATTTTTGCCACTATGACCTAAATTCATCCAATGAAGTTGATTTTGGCCAACCAAACACCACTTTTCTTAAACCTAGATTCATCTAAAGAATTTGGATTTCCTACTCCTAGAAGTGCTAACCAAACAGAGCCTAAATTGACTTAATGTTCATATTAGCCACCTAATATGATATTTAAAAAAATAAAAAAATTGAAAGGAAAAAATTTGCACACACACCTGATCACCCCTACTGCATGCGCAAAGGTGCCATGACCCACCGAATCAAAATTCGTCGAAACACATTTAACAAGGCCGGCATCAGGTGATTCAAACCCGCCTGCCGCTTCACACCCGCCCGTAATGCCTTAGCGCATGCGGACGCGCGTGAGCCACCAGGCCTTAAATTTTAAAAGATAATTAAGATGCGCTAAGCCGCTGCTAACAAGCTTCTCACAGTAGTAAGGGTAATTCCCACCCCTTCTCCCGTGCATGAGCCGGGAGCTTGAAGAAGCTTCCATGTCCGAAGACCACCGCCAAATCCAGCTCCTCCTTCTTCCTCAGTCGTCAAATCCAAGCAAAGGAGCTTCCTTCACCTGCAACCCATCTCCCCACCAACCCCAATCTCCATCTCCCTCCAAGACCCAGAACCAGGGGAGATCCATCTATCCACCCACAAAGCCTTCTGGCTGAGAATCGGGGAGAGAAGGGGAGAGGAGGCCATAGGGGAGGTGG
Source organism: Houttuynia cordata (assembly GCA_039654745.1). Classification (NCBI taxonomy): domain Eukaryota; kingdom Viridiplantae; phylum Streptophyta; class Magnoliopsida; order Piperales; family Saururaceae; genus Houttuynia; species Houttuynia cordata. The sequence goes on from CM077509.1 coordinate 2,814,135, forward strand.
AAGGGCTGTCGAGTTTGGGAAAGCATGAAGCTTTCGCTGCTGCAGCAGAACGGCAATGCCCGGCGGAGCAACAGCTTCCGCTCCGCCCACCAGCCGTCCAGCATGGACCCCGGCGGCACCGGCGCCGGAGATGGCGTGTTCCGGTCCCCCGCTGCTCTGTTCTGGCTCGTCCTCCATACTGTCTGCTGCCTCATCAGCCTTCTTCTCGGATTCCGCTTTTCGCGCCTGCTATTCTTCTTGCTCTTCACCTCGCCTTCCTCCACCACCACCTCCTCGTCCCCGGCCACCATCATCTCCATCCCGCTCCCGAAAAATCTGCCGCCTTTTGCGTTGAATAGGACGGTGAGCCGGGTGGTGGTAGGCCGGCACGGGATACGAATCCGGCCTTGGCCGCACCCAGACCCGTTGGAGGTGATGAACGCGCACCGGCTGATCGATCGGGTGCAGAGGGAGCAGAGGATCCAGTTCGGGGTGAAGAGTCCGAGGCCCTTGATCGTCGTCACGCCGACCTACGTCCGGACCTTCCAGACCCTCCATTTGACCGGCCTCGCCCACACCCTCATGCTCCTGCCCTATGAGCTCACCTGGATTGTTGTCGAGGCCGGCGGGCAGACAAATGAGACCGGTGCCATCCTCGACAAGTCCGGGCTGTCTGTAATTCACCTTCCGTTTGATGGGTCAATGCCAATTTCGTGGCTGGATCGCCGCAAGATGGAAGCGCAGATGCGAATCAGCGCGTTGAGGTAATACTGGTTTTATGAGTAATTTTGTCCTTTGAATTGTGATTGTGAAACTTGTCTTTGCTATTCATATGGTGATTGGCATTGGATTTAGTTTGATCATTTCTTGATTTTTGATTTGGGTAGAGTTGTAAAAGACCGGAAACTGGATGGGATTGTCATGTTTGCGGATGATAGTAATGTTCACAGCTTAGAACTCTTTGATGAAATCCAAACTGTGAAATGGATGGGAGCTGTTTCTGTTGGAATACTAGCACATTCTGGTAATCCTGATTGGCGTCTGTCCTCAGCCAAGGCAGAGGAGGACTTGCCGATTCCTGTAATGGGTCCAGCGTGCAATTCATCGGGGCAGTTGACTGGATGGCACACTTTTAATGCCTTGCCTTATACTGAGAAGAGTGCAGATACTGTTGATGAAGGATCGATCATCTTGCCGGGCAATTTGGAGTGGGCAGGATTTGTGTTAAATTCTAGGCTGTTGTGGAGTGAAGCAGAAGGTAGGCCAGATTGGATGGGAAATCTTGAATCGATTGTTGGGGAGGGGAATGGGCTCGAGAGCCCATTAGGTCTCTTGAAGGATTCAGCTTTCGTTGAGCCACTTGGTAAATGTGGACGCAAGGTTATGCTGTGGTGGTTCCGGGTGGAGGCTCGTGCTGATAGCAAGTTTCCTTCAGCGTGAGTTCCCTGTCCTTTATGCTCTCCATTTTTTTAGTTACATTATCCTCAAATAAATTTTTACTTACTGAATAGATTAATGTTGAATGATTGAGTAAATGCTTTGTCAAGTCTTTCTTCATAATGGATATAGGTACACGTCTGGTTTATTTATCTTACTCACCAAATTCCTGAAGATATCTGTTTGAGAAGTATGCTTATGCAGTCACCACCTGATTTTTCTATGTTGATTATATTTAAAGGAATGAGACTGCTATACAAGACTAACATGATATCAAAATTAACTTACGAAGTAATTATACACATCATTGTCAAGTTTTTTATGGAAAACATTTTTGGGGAGTGGTTGATGGCTTTACGAGATTCAGAAGTGAAAAACTGCATCTCTGATGTAAAACCACTTCTAACATTTTGCAATTCACCATATTTTTCTTCAAGATGCTGTTGAAAACAAATCTGCCATCTGCATGTTAGATTTTACTGGACAGATAACTAGCATTAAAATGAGAATGTAGGTACCACCAATTAATATATTCAAAACATCAAATATAGTGTGCTGAGAAGTGTATATGTAGTATACACCATTGGTCGAGTGTCATTGATTTCTCTCGAAGGACTGTTATAAAATAGGGTGAATCACTTTTCCCTACCTTTGTCTAATAGTGGTAGTTCTAGAGTGCCAAACTTCAGTTCAGTTAAAAAAATTCAGTGATTGATTCTGGATGGTTGGGCAGCATATATATGGTCCCAACGTGCAAAATTTACTTACAGAAGAGCTTGAGGCAAAAGGCTCATATCTTCCAAATTTTGGTTATAATCTGTTTAAGTTTTCACCTTATTTGTGTATTCAGTAACAGCTCTCTGACCAAGTAAATGAGACACGCTGCACATGCAGGGTTTTGTGCATGTATTATGAAGATAGTGTTACGCATGTATGACAAAATAGTATTTTGAACATACTGAACATGTTGCTGATAATTGTTGAAGTAAATAAAAGTATGAAAATATATGGAAACAGAAGGTAACCTTTTCGTAGATGTCGTGGTAGTAGATACAATTTTCTCTTCCCATAATGCGTTGAGTTATACTGCGTTTCTGATAAACATGATATGGATCCAGATGCCATGTTGATAATATTTAAATGTCTTTATGTCTATACTTTAATTGCATCTGTTTTTGTTCATGTTTTGATAGTTTTAAATTACATATGTAACCCACTACAAGATGTAGAGTGAGATGAGTGAGACCCTTGTTGTTGGAACACCTTGGTGGTTGTTCGAGGAGAGTGAGTCCCTTGTTCATTCATCTGCATATGAAATTTGATAATCATCTATTTTGGTATCTTAGGGTAACTATCTGGCCTATAATTGTACATAATAGGTTATAGTCTCTGTTGGGCTGCCACATATTCACCTTCTGGTGTAATATATTCTAAAAAAAAATTACAAGCTAACTCCCCTGACTTCACGATCTTCAAGCAGACCCATTATATTACTATTGGCGGGGGTACAAGTGGTTTCCCATTTATTGAAATCCCGGATATGTCCACATCCTGTTGGTATTTGGAGAAATAGGAACAAACACTTGCCGTCCATCTCTGTTCCCTTTGTTCCCGTCCACCTCTGTTCCCTTTTGTTCCCTCAACACTACAACCCTCCGGTTAATATTCTTCTTCTTCTCATGAGAAAGTTTTCATGTACCAAAATAATCAGCTTCATGTGATATTGTAGTGGTAAGAGGCCTGCCATCGTTGCTGGCATCACCATTAAAACAACACAAAAGATTAAAATTTCTGAAATAAAAAAGACTTCTTCTTGATTACCTAAGTTCATGAGAAAGTTTGCATGTACCAAAATAATCAGCTTCATGTGATATTGTAGTGGTAAGAGGCCTGCCATCCTTGCTGCCATCACCATTAAAACAGCACAAAAGATTAAAATTTCTGAAATAAAAAGCCAAAAAAATCCTCTTGATTACCTAAGTTCATGAGAAAGTTTGCATGTACTAAAATAATCAGCTTCATGTGATATTGTAGTGGTAAGAGGCCTGCTATCCTTGCTGGCATCTCATCACCGTATTCTTCTTTGGTCTACTTGCCAGTTTTTTATCTTCATTATCTGTTTTAGTACTAGCTTGAAGAGGGAGGTGATTGGCCTACTCTCCATTTTTCTGCTGCATCAAGAAACAAAATGGCACCTCCTTCCCATTTCCTCAATCCTCCATAGCCACCTTTGAGGTGAAGTGAAGGGGATTCCTCTGCTTCACCTCTCAAATGTGAGATGGGAGCAGATGAAGGTGGGGATGCAAAAACCGCAACTTGAGTTATTGTGAGCAGGCTTGAGGGAAGCAGGTTGAAGGAAAGTGTGGATGAAAAAATCTCAACTTGAGTCATTGTGAATATTCTCGTGAGGAGGGTATTTTTAGGATTCAACTAATGGAACACATGGAGAATATGCTTACCGCATAGTAACGTGTCTGTTTGAAGACCATGAAGTGAAGGGCTTACTTGTGATATTGGAAAGGCAGGTGATATTTGAGATTTCCCTATCCTCAAAGTCATTCTACTCCATCTTGAATGCAAGGACCTAGGCTTAGATATTGATGACTTTTTGGTCGCTTACCCCTTTGTTGTATAGTCTATTGTGTTTGTTTTAGCAACCTATATTCTTGGTGATGATTATATTCATATGAGAAGTACAGAATCCATTGTCACTTTATATACTCTGCCCCCAAGAAGCATATAGATGTGTGCCAGTCAATATAATCAGGGTGTAAAGGCATGCAAGTAAGCAATGCACCTGGAGTGGGAGTATTTCTTTCTTTTTTGCACGTTATAGTTTTAAGATGCACTTATTCACTTATTTTGAGATCTTTCAGAGTTAAACCTGAGGATGAATAGATATGTTGTTTACTGCAAAAAAATAAAACTTTACACGCTTTTACTGAGTTTTACCTATTATAGAATATATCTTAATCATGTCATATAGCTATATAATATCCTTAACGAGCTTAAGTAGCTAAGCCATTGTACAGGTAGGGTTGTGTTGTCGGTAGACAAATATACCTTCTTTTATAATGTACATTCAACTTGTTGAGTAGTGCCTAAATTAATTGAACTTCTTTATAAATTGCATTGAGATATTTTCCTCTTAGTAAGTAGTTTTAGTAACGTTTTTGTGCTGTTACTTTTCATTCTTGTCCTCATTGTCATATTTACCTGCAGATGGGTAATTGAGACCCCATTGGACATTACGGTTCCTGCAAAACGGACTCCATGGCCTGATGCACCTCTTGAACTCCCGTCAGTGCAAAAGACAACAACTACAGCAGTTGATGATCATCCACGCAGGCAATCCCGTAAATTTGGCAGGGGTTCCAGATCAAGGCAAAGTTCTCGTGGCAAGAGAAAGCATGAAGCACATGTTGACTCGCATTCATCTGTGCTTCCCCAGGTACAAGCGGGAGAACAATGAGACTGTCAAACAGGTTTCATGCTACATTTACACCTCAAGGTTTCTGTCATTTTCTTCTGTTGTCGGTCTGCCTGGAGATTCCATGTGCTGCAGGCATTGCAACTGCGGGGAAAGTATAAAGACTTACACTTCCCAACGTTTGTCCTCTTCTTTGGAGGAGAAAACTGGTGTCATCTTCTTGCCTGGTCCTTTGTGAGAGTAAATGGGACATCGCAACGGGAATAAGGGGTTGGGAAATATACTTGGGCAAAGAGTGGAACGAGCTTAATTTGTGCTCTTTAGATTTGTTTCTTAAATTGTAGAGGGCACCGCACCCTGTAGAGTGAGTTACATTTTTTTGGAGATATTAGTCTCATTTGGAAGGTTTTCCCCGAAGTAAATCTGCTAGTGCCCATCTCTGTCAAATTAGTGACATTTTCAAAGGTTTATACAAATGAAATAACCAAAATTCAGTTCCAGTTTCATGTATTTTGTGTCTTGGCATTCAGAACAAGACCATATCTAATAAAAGGGTTTTGAAGCGAAATGCTTGGTGCTACCATATGAAAGGCTTGCAACATCAGCATGGCCTTTTTATTTTGCACATTCGTGCCTAATTAAAATGTGTGGAAAAGATCCAACTGAATAAAATTTGATTTTGCCTCAACAATGTCCGCACCCTACAAAGAAATTACAATTACTTAACTTCCTACAACAATGTTATAAACCTCTGCAGGACGAGCTGTCCTTGGTGGAGGTTGTAGGTTGTAGCACGAATTAGCAATTAGCATTAGCACTTTCAGGCCTAGGTAATGAACACCGTTCATAAAAAAAGAAGTAATGGACACCGGATCCTCCCTGCCAAATGAAAAAGACTCGGTTGGCACCCTGTGGGAGGAGAGGCTTCTCTCTGCGTCTGGAAGTAGCGGTCATGGCAAGCTAAGCAAAATAGTTTTTAGATGAATCCAGAAGATCCCATTTCATCTCCAATTTCAGCCTCCTTAATCTCTTGTATCATCTTCAAAATTTGCCAAGCTGTAGGTCTCTGTTCCTGCGACGGCTGTGTGCAGGCAATTGCTATGTCAATAAGCATAAGAAGTCTGCTCTCTTCTGTCTCTTCATCTTCTCTCACAGACCTGACCCATGTTGGCAGATCTGAGGCATTCAAGAACGGTTGCTGCAGTGGTGGTCGACCAGTCATGAGCTCCAACAGGAGCACACCAAAGCTGTAGACATCGGACTTTGAAGTGGCCCTTTGGTTCGATGTCCTTGTCTCGGGAGCCCGGTAGGCGGTTTCTGTATCATCAGGCAAATCAACGAGTAGCGTAAGGCAATAATCAGCCAGGCAGGCTTCAAAATCAGCTCCTAGCAGGACGTTCGAGGATTTGATGTTGCCGTGGACTAGTCTTGATGCTTGGTGGATGTAGGCCAGCCCTTGGACCACATCCTCTGCGATCTTGAGGCAAGATGTCCAGTGAAGAGGCTTGGCTCTTGTAGATTTTGAACCTAGCAACAAGTTTTTCATCCAGGTCAATCAGAATATGACATCTTAAATTCTAATGCAACGGAATCAAAACAAGAGAAAAAGTGGAAGGTACACAAAGCAGCAGAGCTAAAGCATATAGTTCTTGCGTAACCAAACACTCTTAACTGTAAAATAGAAGCAAGAAAACAGAATGTATTATCAACTACCAACTAACTACCAAAAAGCACTCATATATGTTGTAAGAGAGTACAAATCTATGGAGAACCCAGCTGCTTTGCTGAAACTGAACTGGATGAATGCACTTGCAACTGGCCTTGCTCATTCCTTTCCTACTCCAGTACCAACTTAGGACCAAAATGCCATGTATCCAATTTAGGACCTCCACAACAGCACCAAAATAGAACCTTGGTAACAAAAAGCTCTCACCCATCTCAGCAACCAAGGACACAGAATTAATTACCTAAGTCGGCCAATCAAATCCCAATATTGCTTTACTCTTCATTACATGTTCACTAGACATTTATTAATCTGCCCACATTAACACAGATGGGACCCCCTCATCCAGTTATCATTAAGATAGAATTGCTTAACTTGGGCTTACTAAATTTCCAATTCCACTCAAACCTTCAAGGTGTATTTATCAAACATCTCTTGTCATTTTCAATCTCCCCAAGTTGCCTAAATCCGTGTTAATCAGCCCAATTTAGCTTCTTCTACCTCCTAATGTGTTATTCCCACTTCCTAGAATGGAGAAGCCATTGTTGTCCAATTGATGAGCTAAAGATGATAAGAAGAAGAAGACAGTGAGACACATCGGACATACCATGGATGAGGGAGTGGAGGCTGCCATTGGGCTGGTAGTCGTAGACGAGGAGGCGCTCCTCCTTGGCCTGGAAGAACGCCCGGAGAGGCACCAACTTGGGGTGGCGGAGGTTGCCCACCGCTCCCATGTGCCGCTCGAACACCTCCCGCCCTACGGTGGCCATTAACCCGCCGTCGAGCCGCTTCACCCCCACGATCAGCTGCCCCTCCATCACTGCCTTGTAGGTCGTCCCCATTGTCCCCCGCCCTAGCATCTCCGCCGACGCCCGCATCAGATGCTCCAGCGAATAGGCCAGTGTCTCCCCGGCGCAGAACACCAGGCTCCCGCTCTTGACTGCCTCGATCCGCTCCGCATTCCGGACAGCATTGCCCTTCTCCGGTGGGGGGGTCCTGGGTCGGAGGAGTTCGCCGCCGCCGAATTCATGCGGCGGATGAGGGGAGAGCATGGCGGAAGTGGCGGCGGTGGGGCTGGAGACTCGGGGGATTCCCTTCCTCTGCTTTCTTTTGAAAATCATGGAGGACCCAATTAAGAGGGCGGCCACTAGGACCAACCCGGCGGCAAAACCTGCTATAGCAGCGGCATGGCGATGGCGCTTTGGCGAAGGCGGTGATAACAGAATCCCCTGCAATTGACTGCTGACGGACGCCGGCGGAGGTGGGAATGACGCGGTAGCACCGGAGGAGAAGAAGGGAATGTGGGTCTGGCATGGCTTGGCGACGACCTCCCCACAAAGATCCGGATTGGCAGAGAGAGAAGAGGAGCCGAGGCGGAGAAGGGCGGGCGTGGCCGGGACGGGGCCGGAGAGGGAGTTGCCGGAGAGGTTGAGCGCGCGGAGGGACGACTGGTTGAACGCCGGGACGGCACCGGAGAAGCGGTTGAGCTCGAGGCGAAGAGAAGAAAGACGGGGGAGAGCTGCGAGGCTAGGCGGGAGGCTGCCGGAGAGGGCATTGCGAGACAGGTCAAGTGTTCGGAGGCGGGGGAGGTGGAGGAGGAAGGTCGGGAAGGGACCTGAGAGGGAGTTTCCGGAGAGGAAAAGAGACTTGAGGTTGAGAAGCGGGGAGAGGTCGGGGATTGGGCCGGAGAGATTGTTGCCGGAGAGGGAGAGGACGCGGAGCTGGTCGAGGCTGAAGAGGGAGGCGTTGGGGAGCTGGCCGCGGAGGTGGAGGCCCTGGAGGACGAGGTGGACGACGCGGCCGGAGAAGTTGGAGCACTGGATGCCGGGCCAGCGGCAGTGAGGGAGGCGGAGCGGGAAGCGGAGGCGGTGATCGAGGTCGGCGGCGGACTTGAAGGCCAGGAGGGCGATGCCGTCGTGTGGGATGGCGGGGCTGGCGGAGGCGGCAGCGGCGAGGAGGAGGAGGAGGCGGAGGAGGAGGGGCATGGTGGTCGCCGGCGGGGGAAAGGTGCGAGCTTTGGTAGTGAGCTACTGAGTAGGTGGAGTGATAGGGAGGTTGTTGTCGGTGTATTGTTGGGTCAGCATCACGTGATGTTTTGGGGAAGCGTTGAATGCGGATTCGAATTTGAATGGGATTTGAAGTGACAGTGGAGATGGGGATTGGCTGTTGGGTGGGCTATATCCACGCGGTGTTTGTCCACGGGAATTCCACGAGCTCAATGCCTTCACAGTTCTAATTAATGATGTTACGATAACTTACATACCTCTACCTCTAGACAGTAGATTATTTATTACATTTCTTCTGTGTTCCACAGTCCTGGCAAGACACTCTTCAAAGCTGCTCCCTCCGTAATAGTCTCATTAATTCTCCTAAACATGCAGAAACTGAAAACCACTCAAAACAAGGAACGCCCCAAATTTTCAGTCAGACTGGAAGTAATTTTTTGTTGAAAACTTGAAGCATCACTTAGAGACCATCATTCACACCATTATTCATCAAATCAGATAATGGAAAGAATGTAATGATGATCAATAATCATAATCAGGATAAACTATTTATAAATAAATATAAAATAAAAATAACCTAAATGGTTACGTGGATCCAAAAAAAAATAGAAAATTAAGTAGCTAATGGCTACAAACTTCTCTGCTGCACTCTGAGCTACCCCACTGCCCTCTATTTTGAATCTGTCACAAAAGCTACATCTAATGATGTATAAATACTTCTAGAAATGCTTAGTAGAACGAAAAACTACAATAATCATATATAAAGTAGGAGAATCAATTATATTCGAAGGAAATTATATACAAGTGATATAAGAGCCAATTGCAGTAACACCATATGTCAACAGGGTATAGATCAAATAATAGAAACATATCAACTCTAACACCAAGAATTAACCGACTCTCAGGCTAAGACAATTGGACTCCTTCACATGAAACAAGTAGATCTAGTGTTAGAAGTGAACTAATCCCTACTCAAATTAGTAGGGTGTCAGACTGACAACTATTCCCAACACCCCTAGAGATCCACTAGGATCCACAATGGGTCTAAAGACGTACGTACCACTGATACTCATGGACATAATGGCCGGAGGTTGATGGGCCTTCCATGATGCCAACAAACCTAAGTATACAAGCGGGGTGCCTCGAAAGGGCTGGGGACCAAAGCCCCACAAACTACGGAGACCAAAAGGGTCTAAGTGCGGCCGTGACTAAGTAGTGAGCATAACTGACCCACTTATGTAATATCCATCACAAGAGAAAATATTCCAACATAATCATATAATTTTTCAATGAAAGATCTTACCTTGAACCTTGTCCGTGCTCAGACGTGTACTGCAGACATTTCCTAGTCAAATAATATAACAAGGAAATAAGATTAAATTCCATGCAAAGATTGAGAGCAATATATAAATTTTCATGTGTCAATAGTTATGCAGACATCAAGAACATGTGTTGTTAACAGGAAGACGATCCCATGTTAAAGGCAGAAATAAAATACAAAATGGTTAACTAGTCATAAATTACTAAAAGACTTGAATGTGGGATGATAAGGAAACATATGCTATTAATAAACAGGCACCCATACAAAATCTAAGGAGACATTGCATCGCAAGATTTAGTAATAGTGTTGTAGAGACACTATTTTAGTTTAGACATACATCAGAGAAAGCAAAAAAATAGAAATGTGACAATTTTCCAAATTGTATAATAAAGTCAAACCAAGAATATCAATACTGTGGTTTTTCTACAACAATTATGTAAGAGAAAACATGATATCTCATGTGGAAGGGGTCATAACTATAATATGCCAAAACAAGACAATTTAGACGTTTATACAAATATTTGGAGATCCACTTCGAAAATAAATTTCTAACACTCCAAAAGATGTAATAAAATTTACATGGAAATATCAAAGACATAAGAATGATCGAACATCAGATTTCAGTAGGGATAAGTACTATATAACCGATCTAGAGGACACATCAATGAACAAAGAGGTTCATACAATTCTCTTTGCAAATAAACAAAGAATTGAGAATTTGTAGACAAGATGATGCATTTAAATCAGACCTTTGAATTGTAGCAACTAATACCGGAAACTACATAACTAGTCTAGAAGAGCTTATAGCCAGACAAGACATAAGGTTTTGGGTTTTACTTTATTTCAAGAGCATATAAGCATATAGACAGGGTTTAAGTGACCTCACCCAAATTGTCTACAAACAAACAATTCATTATACAACACCTTTTCTAAGCATGAGTAGTCAAACAGAAGCTTTTAGAGACATACACATGAGAATAAAGTTCTAAAGATTTAATCTTTGAATCCTGAATATATCAATACAAGGTGGTTTAAACCCAAACAGTCGACTGCAATTTCAGATAATGAAAATATTGCAAACTGCAGTTTTGTATATATGATTATTGTGTAAAAGCGTCCTACCAGAAATAGACAAACTAATTCCCTTCCTTCCGAATCACACCCTCAGTCCAAACCTCCTCCGACGAGTGCTTGCTATGGCCACCAACAGAGAGGTTCAAGAGCTTAGAGAGAGATGAGAGAGAGAGACTGACAACTGAGTGGAGAAAACATAGCGATGGGCTCTTTTGAATTACCAACAACAATCTAGCTTTTGAGGTTAACAACCTAACTGCCCATGCTGACCCGGTCCAACTTGAACTCTAGTTGCCTCTTAGTTGCCTATCAACTAGTATTGTACAAATCTCACTAAAGTGGTCTCACACCACAACGTGGACCCACTAGTGTTTGTTAGAATAAAACAAAATGGCTAGATAAAAAAATCCTGACCTGAGCAAAATCAGAGATGTTACATCCCCCCCCCTAAATAGTCATTTCATCCCCGAAATAAAAGAAGCTAATTGGTAAAGAACTCGGGATATTACTGTCACATCTTAGCTTCTATCTCCCAAGTCATTTCTTTCGAAGATTGACTATTCCACAACACTTTCACTAAGGGAATCACCTTGTTCTGCAACACTTGCTCCCTTTTGTCTAGTATTTTTATCGACTTCGTTTTAAATGTGAGTTCTGCCTCTAGTTCCATTGTTGTGTGCTTGAGCAAATGTGATGGATTAGCGATATATTTCCTCAACATAGAAACATGAAAAGTGTTACATACATCTGCAGGTTATGGAGGTAAAGCCAAGCCGTAAGTAATTGGTCCAACTCTCGTCTATATATCAAATGGACCAACAAATCTATGGCTCAACGGCTCAACTTCCCCTTTTTACCACATCGCATGACTCCTTTTGTTGGAGAGACCTTCAAGAAGACATGGTACCCCACTTGAAACTCTAGTTCTCTACGTCAACGATTTGCATAACTCTTATGTCTACTTTGAGCAGTCAAAAGACTGCTTAATTTGCTTCATTTTATCGGCACAATATTGTACTAGCTCAGATTTAAGGACCTTCCTTTCACCTACAACATCCCAGCATGTGGATGACCTGCATAGCCGTTCACAAAGTGCCTCAAAGGGTGCCATGCCTATGCTGGAATGGTAAATGTTGTTATAAACAAATTCAATCAAAGGTAAGTAGTCATCCCAATTTTCCTTCCAATCTATGACACATTCCCTATGCTGGAATGATGTACTGAAGTTCAATTTTGTTCCCAAAGCCTCTTGTATACTCCTCTAGGTGCGGGAAGTAAACCTACTATTCCTATATGAAACAATAGACATTAGTGTGCCAGGAAGTCGCACCACTTCCCTAATGCACAATTGTGACAAACTCTTCGGGGTTTGCTTCCATTTAATAGGGAGAAATGTGCTGCCTTGGTCAATCTATCCATAATAACCCATGTTGCATCGCGATGTTTTTGTATTTTAGGCAAAACTACAACAAATCCATGGTGATGTGCTCTCTCTTCCATTGTGGAATCTCTTATGGTTGTAGCAAAATTGTAAGCATCTGGTGCTCTGTCTGAATATGTTGACAGATTGAATACTTAAACACAACTTGCCAATATCTCTCTTCGTGTCATTCCACCAAAAGCTATACTTAAGGTCATGATACAACTTAGTACCTCTATATTGAGAATAATGTGTCGCTTGTAATATTTTCTGTCTCAATTCAATATCTTTGGGAACCACTAGCCTCCCTTAAAAGTGAATGCCCTTGTTGAAATTTGGCTTCTCTAATAGTTTTTGGATTTGCACATTTGATTTATGTGCTTCAATAACCTTCTCAATAATTGCAGACTGAATGGTGAGGTTCCCTAAAAAAGACTTACTTTGATTTGAAGGCAAATCTAACACTCCCCCATCTTTTGCAATAACTTCCACTCTATGACCATCAAGTGGGACACTACAACTTTAACTTTCTTACTTAGAGCATATGCCACTACATTAGCTTTACGAGGATGATATTAGATAGAAAAAGCATAGTCTTGGAGATACTTTAACCATCTCCTTTGAGGCATATAAATCCCGCTGGGAGAAGATATACTTCAAGTTTTTATTGTCGGTATAGACTTCAAAAGTCTCTCCATACATGTAGTGTCTCCAAATCTTGAGGGCGACAACAACAATTAATTCTAGGTCAAGTGTAGGGTAATTTTGGTCATGGCTCTTTAGTTGCTGGGAAGCATAAACAATCACTCGTCCATGTTGCATAATAACACAACCTAGCCCTCTCTTATAGGCATCACTGTAGATGATAAACCCATCTATGTCTGAGGATAATCTCAAAACAGAACCTGATGTCAATCTTTTCTTTAATGCCTGAAAGTTGTTATCATAAGCAACATCCCAAACAAACTTTGCTCCTTTTTCTAGTTAATTTTATCATTAGCAATGCCAAGCTGAAAAACCCCTCAATAAATCTTTTGTAGTAACCTACTAATCCCAGGAAACTATGAATCGATATAATTGTTTTGAGTCTTTCCCAATTTAACATTGCCTCTACTCTAGTTGGATCAATAGACATTCCATCTTTAGAGATAACATGCCTAAAAAAATTGGCACTATCCAACAAAAACTTACATTTGCTGAATCTAGCATATAACTGATTATTCCTGAGGATTTGCAATACTTGAGTCAAGTGTTCTCTACATTCTTCTGGACTGGATTAGTAGATAAGAATATCGTCTATAAATACAATCACAAATTTATCTAATAGGTATGCACAAATTATGTTCATAATATCCATGAAATAGACAAGGGCATTTGTTAGACCAAAAGGTATAACAAAAAATTCATAGTGGTCATACCTTGTTCGAAAAGTCCTCTTAGATATATCCTCATCTCTAATCCTCAGTTGGTGGTAGCCAGACCTTAAGTTAATTCTAGAAAAGACTAGTTGATTACAGTTGATCAAATAGATCATCAATTCTGGGAAGTGGATACTTGTTTATTTATTATGACCTAGTCCAACATCCAATAGTCTATACATAAACGTCATTCTTCTTTACAGACTGGTGCTCCCCAAGGAGAAACACTTGGCCTAATGAATTATTTATCAAGGAGTTCCTGAAGTTGCTCTTTTAATTCCCTCACTTCAACAGGAGCCATTCAATAAAGCACATTGGATATGGGAGATGTACCAGGTACAATATCAATAGAGAAATCAATGTCTCTTAAGTAGCAACCCAGGTAGCTCATCAAGATAAACTTTAGAAAATTCACAAATAACATCAATCTCATCTAGTGTTGGTGTAGTAGCCTCCAAAGAAATTATACTAGCCGAATATGCTTAACAACCCTTGGTGAGAAGTTTGCATGACTTCATAGTTGAGATAAGACAACTTCCACTTCTATTCTGGACACCCTGAAAAATAAATTTCTCTCTCCAGATACTCTAAAGAAGACTTTCTTTTTACGACAATATACATTAGTCCAATATTTTGACAACCAATCTATACCCAAAATCACATCAAAATCAACCATATCAATCAATACAAGATCAACCAACAAAATTTTATCCTCAACCACAATAAGGGAATGTTCTTCAAACATTTTTGTGTTGAAACAGAATTCCCAACATGAGTGGCAATCACTAACTCATACCCAAGGTTAGACAAAGGTTTTTCAACATTCAAAGCAAATGCAGAGGAAATAAAGGAACATGACGCACCCAGATCAATAAGGTTCTAGCAATTTTATAATGAATTAAAAGAGTACCTTCCACAACCGCATTGGAGGTCATGACATCTTCAGAAAATAAAGCAAACACCAAACTTCTCTGTTGCACTTTGAGCTACCCCGCTACCCTCTATTCTGAATCAGCCAAAGAACTTGCATCAAAGGATGCATGAGTATTTTCAGAAATACTCAGTAGGTCGAAAAACCACATTAGTCATATATGAAGTAAGAGAATTAATTATATTCTAAGGAAATGATATAAAAGTGACATAACTGACTCACTTGTGTAATATCCAACAGAAGAGAAAAGACTCCAAAATAATCCTAGAACTCATCAATGAAAGGTCTTACCTTGAACCTTGTTCGTGTTTGGACCAGTACTGTAGGCATTTCCCAGTCAAATAATATAACAAGGAAATGAGATTAAATTAGTCATTAATAATGAGGTAGAAACAAAATACTAGAAGGCGAACATTAATATGAGTTAAATTACCAAAATACTTGAACGTGGGATGATAAGGAAACATATGCTATTAATAAACAGACAACTAGACAAATACTTAAGGAGATAATGCATTGCAAGATTTAACAATAATGTTGTAGAGACACAATTTTAGTTTAAACATACATAAGATAAACTAAAAAAAATAAAAAAGGTCAAAATTTTCTAGACCGAATAGCAAAGTCAAAGCAAGAATATCAATACTGTGGTTTTTCGACAACAATTATGCAAGGTAAAACATGATTTCTCATGTGGAAGGGGTCATAACTATAATTTGCTTAAACAAAACAATTTAGACGTTTATACAAATATTTGGAGATCCACTCTGAAAATGAATTTCTAACACTCCAAAAAATGTAATAAAGTTTGCATGAAAATATTAAAGGCATAAGAAGGATCGAACATTATATTTCAATGGGGATAATTGCTATATAGCCAATCTGGAGGACACATCAGTGCATAAAGGGGTTAAGACAATTCTCTGTTATGACCCTATTCTAATTAGGATCTCTTATTAGTTTCATACTCAGAATTAGAATTCTTAATAAGTTATTATTTTCCTTCATTAGTTGGATTCCTAGGACTAGACTCCTATGTCAATTAGGATTATAGTTTAGAGTCTATAAATATGTAAAGAGTTTTCCCTATTTCATTGTGCTTGATCAATGGAATAATTATTTTTAGTTAATTTAATGTTAGTCTTTCTTAGCCCTAATCCTACTCTCTCTCACCTTTCTCCTACGATGTAATTACCCGTAGATCCTTTGATCTACAACATTCTCATTTCATATAAATAGAGAAATGAGAATTTACAGACAAAATGATACATTTAAATCAGCCCTTTGAATTGTAGCAACTAATACCAGACAATACATAACTAGTCTACAAGAGTTTATAGCCAGACATGACACGAGGTTTTGGGTTTTACTTTATTTCAAAAGCTTATAAGCGTATAGACAGAATTTAAGTGACCTCGGCCAAATTGTCTACAAACACACAATTCAATATTCAACACCTTTTCTAAGCATGAGTAATCAAATTGAAGCTTTCAGAGACATACACGCGAGTATAAAGTCCTAAAGATTGAATCTTTCAATCCTAAACATGTCAATACAAGGTAGTTTAAACCCAAACAATCTACAATGCAAACTGCAATTTTGCATATTTGGTTATGATGTAAAAGTGTCTTACCTAGAATAGACGAACCAATTCCCTTCCTTCCGAATCACACCCTCAGTTCAAACCTCCTCCTCCGAGTGCTGCTACGACAAACAATAGAGAGTTTCAAGAGTTTAGAGAGAGAGATGAGAGAGAGAGATAGATAGACGTGATGAAAATGGAGAAAACAAAGCGTTGGGCTCTTTTGAACTGCCAGCAATAGTCCAAATTTTTTAGGAGTCTTTCTATAACAACCTAACCGCCCATGATGATCCAGTCCAACTTGAGTACTAACTATCCCTCAGTTACCCGTCAACTGGTTCTATACAAATCTCACTAAAATGGTCCCACACCACAACATGGGCCCACCAACGTCTATTAAAAAATAGAATGACTAGATAAAAAATTTCTAACCTAAGCAAAATTAGAGACGTTACAAAACATACTCCAAGTCCTTAAGGACCTAACTAGGGGCAGGGCCACCAACCTCTTAGAGTACAGTATGCAGCCATTAATCCCCTTCGTGTATGTACAATGCCCACTCATTATACATATGTACATGGAGAATCAAAATATCATCATGAATCGGTGGACAACAGAGTGGGTGGGTTTGAACTCAAGACCTTTGTGAATGTCCTAGAAATCACAACAACACCTTTTAGTTTCACAAAACATGATCATAATCAAGTAACACCTATTCAAACATTGTGGAGCCAACACTATGCATTTTGCTTATTTTCGGCCAAATCTTTTGGAAGAGATATTATCCATCGGTCTTATTAATTCTATCCAAGTTCTCTTAAGTCTCCATCTCCGTGTATGTACAATGCCCACTCATTATACATATGTACATGGAGAATCAAAATATCATCATGAATCGGTGGACAACAGAGTGGGTGGGTTTGAACTCAAGACCTTTGTGAATGTCCTAGAAATCACAACAACACCTAATTAGTTTATCAAAACATGATCATAATCAAGTAACACCTATTCAAACATTGTGGAGCCAACACTATGCATTTTGCTTATTTTCGGCCAAATCTTTTGGAAGAGATATTATCCATCGGTCTTATTAATTCTATCCAAGTTCTCTTAAGTCTCCATCTCCGTGTATGTACAATGCCCACTCATTATACATATGTACATGGAGAATCAAAATATCATCATGAATCGGTGGACAACAGAGTGGGTGGGTTTGAACTCAAGACCTTTGTGAATGTCCTAGAAATCACAACAACACCTAATTAGTTTATCAAAACATGATCATAATCAAGTAACACCTATTCAAACATTGTGGAGCCAACACTATGCATTTTGCTTATTTTCGGCCAAATCTTTTGGAAGAGATATTATCCATCGGTCTTATTAATTCTATCCAAGTTCTCTTAAGTCTCCATCTCCGTCTTATAACATCATTTAAACACGTCTCTTTCGACTTACCAAGGCATCAATAGGCTTTTTGTATGTGTATTCCAATGCAACCTACATTCTTGAAATTTCTTGCTTAAAGAAACTATTGTTGGCTACAGATTGCTTTGTGAAAGGAAGGCTACGATCAACCTTGAGTGTCAATAATGTAAATTGTGAAACAAATAATGTTACAAACTTGCCGCAACTATGCGGTGCGGGCCTTACTTGCAAAACCTGTGGCTGAAAGCATCCACTATGCTTTTATTGTGGCACACGTTCATCAAGCATTCCTATGCAAAAGTAATCATACATTTTTATTTTTCTTTGCATAATTGCACTTTTATTCGGGCAATAAATAACCCAGTTGATCTAAATGTTTTTCTTATGTCGCTAAACAATGTTTTTTTCTTAGACGCACATTTGAATGCATAAGTGTGGATTCTGCCACAACAAAGTGAGCTAATTGGAAACATTTGTAATCAGCCTGTGAAAGTTCTTGCAGATAAGCTGGCGTGGAGTGTTGAAAATATGTATTTAGGAGAGATTGTACTTTACACGACTGTGTTGAATAATATCGCACTTGAACCTGAAAGAGCAGATCAATTGAAATCTTCCGAGGCACAATTTGCATTGCTGACTTCGAAACAGATATTGCTGCCCCCACGTGCACTGGTTTCCTCCGACAATCTATCCCTAAGATACAATGGACCATTGGCGACGAGTGATGCACTACAACAAGTCTGACCCTGAACTCAGAGAAGAAGAAGAACTATTGCCTTTTTGAAAAAGGGAATCAGAGAAGAAGAAAGAGGAGAGTTTTTTTTTATAGTTTCAGGTAGCCCTATATATAGATCTGAACCCAATGTGCACCCTTTCACAAAGGGAGACGAATGAGCACCCTTTCACAAATATAGACGAATTAGCACCCTTTCACAAAGAGAGACGAACTGACACCTTTTTACAAATGGAGAAGAACAGGCACTCTTTCACAAAGGAAGACGAATTGACATAACTGTCCATTGTCCACCCAAATACCCATCTTACCGTTTGATCATAATCAATGGCTTCTAAGCTTCCAAAATTAATTGGCCGTTTGATAAAAAATCAAAGGCTCTAATTGCGAAGTGCAAAGTACTAAGTGCTAAAGACAACAATAGAGTGAAAGTGTATTTCCCTCCAATTCCTAGTTCAATCACATAATCAATGTGGGCCTAAGACAATAGAGTGAAAGTGTATTTCCCTCCAATTCCTAGTTCAATCGCATAATCAATGTGGGCCTAAGATGAGATTTCTATTAGTGTGCTTTACACCAATATTAAAATTTGGGCCCATTATCCAAACCCCAAAGCCCAACATGAATTCAGGTGGGATCTCTGTTAACGTGATGATCAAGATGGTAATTGAATGGTAAGAGAAGGGACTATTGAAAAGGAAACTCCATAGCACTTGGAAAGTAAAAAAAAAGAAACTAGCTGGCAACCCACAGGTATGGCGGCGGCAATTGGCCATGGATTCAAATAATTTATGGGGGTCCCGCAAAAGTATGCAATTTCTTCTTTCCAATCTCATAGTCACACCCACTCTCGGGTAAAGAAGCGGCTTAGTTCACCCACTCATTTCCATACACATCAGCTGTGTATGGAAAATGTGTAGGAATCTGCTGTACAAATATCGTTTCCCTTTTCTAAAGCCGCTTTCCCTTTTGTTAATTGTCTTATCACGCTGCAAGAGATTAACAAAAGAACTCGACTTCAGTACTGTCATTTTCTTTAGATAAATGTTGTTTTCTAAAAGCTAGATCTTTTACTAAAAGAATGAATAGTTCACCATCCCAGTTGAAAAAAAACTATCGCTATTAAATTTCTCGCGATTGAAATATCTGTTGACAACCAATCATATTCTTTGCTCACAAAAATGGGGTCCACTATCTCGTTGAAAAGTCAAGCCGCAACCTTCACCAATGTAATCGTTGGTCATGTATTACCTGATGTAGATCGTATTTGATCAATGGCTTCCGGACCCAAACATAAATAATAACCTGGCTCACGCGCATTAGCATGCAGCCCCATGGCTCATCAAATTTTGATCAGGTGGCTCGCAATAATGCAGGGGTGAGAAAGGTTTGAATCACCACCCTCCCCCATCTACGCCCTGGATTCATACACGTACACTGTCACATCTTGATCCAATGGTGTGCAGCGCCTCAGCAATTGCTGAGGTGCATGAGCCTGCCTACATGGTGCATATTAACTTTTTCCAACATGCATAAATATTTCCAAAAAAACAAACATGAATAAAAATTCGCAATTATTAGTTGTATAATGGAGACCGTAAATGTCTTAGTTTGGCAGATTAGGCTGCTAACATTATTGTCAATACTCACGGGAAGAATTTAGCCTTAAAAATATCAGTTGCATCCATTGGACAGGTAGATATATACTTACACAATCGCTTAATCAGCTGTGATCAAAGGAGGATACTCAAAACTTGAAGAAAAAAGCCAACGTAAAATAGAGCCAAGCTAGGCAAATTATTGGAACTTCTTCCAAATACCACATCCGCCCCCTAGCGATATTCTACAGTTGCACCACCCTATCTACGTACATATAATTTACTGCATTACCCTGCTTGTTTAATTCCTCCATCTACTTCCAAACTCATCTCACCTAGTGAGACTGGCCAAGATCGGCCGCTACGGATTCCGGTGAAGCGCCCGGTAAGCCGCGGATTCACTCGTCGACGACGAAGAAGAAGATGATGGAGCATGGGACTTGGCTTCTTCTACAGAATGCGGCAGAGTACATGTTACGATTCGATACGTAGACGGGTTCGGGCAATACGTCGGCCGGCAGAGAAACTCGGCACACTCCGTCGCTGGCCGCTGGTCCGGTAGGCCGGGAATGCAGTTCTTCCGGACGTCCAGCACCTTCTTCTCCGCTAGCTTCAGGCATTCCGGCCCCAGCTCCGTGAAATAGTTGTATGACAAGTTCAGGTTCAGCAGCTTGGGCAAGTTGCCGCTGCAGAGGACTTCCGGGATGGCATCTCGGAGCCGATTCTCCGATAGGACTAGCTGCTCGATCTTTCTCAGGCAGGCGAAGGAGTAGGGGATGGGGCCTTCGAGGAGGTTTTGGCTGACGTCGAACACTGTGGCAAGGTGGAGGCGGCCGATCTCGTAGGGGAGGCAGCCGCAGAGATTGTTGTTGAGGAGGAGGATTTCTTTGAGAGTGTTTGAGGCGTTTCCGATGGTGCGGGGAATGAGGCCTGTGAATTGGTTGTTGGCAAGGGTGATGTACTTGGCCTTTGTGCTGCCGAGAGTGTCCGGCAAGGCCTGCATGAGGTTGTTGTTATTTATGAAGAAGACATCGATGATGGGGAAGGAAAGGAAGGCGCTCATGGGGACTGAGCCGGAGAAGGAGTTATAGCGGAGGTCGAGGAAGCGGAGTTTCTTGACGCCGAGGACAGCGGAGGGTAAGGCTCCGGAGAACTTGTTGTTGCTGATGTCGAACTCGTAGAGGAAGGGGAGCTTGGCGATGGAGGAGGGGATGGTGCCGCTGAAGTTGTTGGTGTTGGCGTGGAAGAGGGCGAGGTCGGTGAAGTTAGGGAGGAACTTGCCAACGGAGGCGGAGCATAGGCCGAAGCCGTTGAAGTCGATGGCGGCGACTGTGAGCTGGGTCTTCCCCGGAGGCACCTCGCAGTAGAAGCCCTTGTAAAATACTTTGGGCTCGGCGCAGATGTCCTCCGGTCGGTCGGTCCAGGTCTTTGTCACGCCCTTCGGGTCGCAGGTGATGGTGTTCTTCAGGTTGTGGATGGTATGGACTATTTGGTACAGCCCGGGGAACAACGATGGTGGTGACGGTGGCGGTGGAGGAGGTGGTGGTGGAGGACAAATGGGCTTTGGTGGAGGAGGAGGAGGTGGGGGTGGAGGACAAATGGGCCTTGGTGGAGGAGGAGGTGGGGGTGGAGGGCAAATTGGCACCGGTAGTGGGGGAGGAGGACAGTCTGGCCCTTCCTCCGGCGGAGGCAAATAGGATGGCTCGCCAATGCCGATGCCGATGCCAATGCCGATCTCGAGGCCTTCTCTACCGGGAGTTCGAGATGTAGCGTTCCGACCTGGCGCTGCGGCTACCGGAGATAGGAGAGTTAGGAGGAGGAGGAAGAGGTGGGGGATGGGAGTAGAAATGGATACCATGTTTTCTTGGTGTCCTCCTTCCCCGTAAGTTTGGGTGGTCTTTGGGGTGGATGTGAAATGGAAGGAGCTTCTAAAAACAAAGGGGGAAAAGAAGGAAGATGATTTTAATTCATGAAGGGATGTGATAGGGGAGCTGATCAAATGGAGGAGTGAAGGCTTAAGGGAAAGAGAGGAAGGACTCCAAGGCATGGAATGCCAGCTCGCCGATATATCGGTATCGGACACAAACCGATACCATTAAGTATCGATTTTCCCATTTTTTCCAAATATCGCCGATATATCGGTTTCGGACCGATATATCGGCCTTTTTTGAAAAAAAAAATATTTTGTAAAAAAAAATTTTTTTTGAAATTTTTTTTTTTTTTTTTTTTTGGGAAAAAAAAACTTTCATGTTTGTTTTCTATCCTTTTATGCATATTTTGAAATCTATTCTTTGTTTAAATTAGTATAACTCATTTTAGAAGTTAGATTTTGAAAATATATGATAAAAACTAGTTTTTGACGACCGATATTTTTTTACGCAATATCTCCGATATATCTCCGATATATCTCCGATATTTCGTCTCTTAGGCCGACCGATATTTTACCGATATCCGATACGACATTCCATGCTCCAAGGTATGCTGTCCTCACAATTTTGGAAGGGGACTTGTCCATTTTTTTTTCTTTATAATTTTTTTATTCCTTGGGGACCCATTGTTCAAAAGGAGTTTCTTCTTAATCCATGTTACCCCAGTGTAAAGGCAGCCTGTATTTTGTGGGCCAAGGCAGTTTAATTGCTTGATTTAGGCAGGTATAGGTATCCCATCACCCTAACTTCAATGGATGTTTTTTTGGCATTAGAAAGGTAATTTTGTTTCATTTGGCTGCTTGATTCAGGCAAGTGTGTGAGTAGGCCATTATCCTAAGTTCAATGAATGCATCTTTAATTTCACTTCTTTACTTATTAATAGTCTTATTTGGTTTCTCAAAATGAACTGATTTGTTCATTTTGAAAAACCAAATAAGACTATTACTATAGCGAGTTGTTTCTTTATGGAAGGAAGTATTTTTTTGAGAGGGGTTGTCAAACTTCACTTAGGACCAACGAATTCCATATCGGCGATATATTGCCGCTATATCGATATCGGGCCCCACCTGATAAAACGAGATGGATAAATATTATTTTTTTAATTTTTTTTAAATATCAAAAATATTTTTGAAAAAAATTGGGAAATTTTTTTTTAAAAAATAACTTTCCCATTTGTTTTCTATCCTAATATGTATTTTTATACATATTTTAAAATCTATGCTTTGTCTAAATTACTATAACTCATTTTAGAAGTCAAATTATGAAGATATATGATAAAAATTAATTTTTGACCATCGATATTTTTTTACAAATATCTCCGATATTTTGTCTCTTAGGCCAACCGATATTTTTTCGATATCAGATATGAAATTCCTTGCTCAGGACTAGACTCTTAGAAGGGACAAGGCGACCCTTAGGTAAATCGGGATATGATCCTAGGTAGATTGCCGATAGAGTGGGGTAGTGAAGCATGTTTTTATTCTTAGTTAAATGCCATAGGAGAGACATGGAAGGGCAGGTTAGGTAAAGTGAGGTATGCTAGAAGAAAAGGGTGTATTGGCTTTTCAAGTATTGTGCAAACAAATTTACTAATATTTAAAAGTACGTGCATAGCTAATAGCTGCCGGAATCATTTTTAAGTTTTGTCTGTATCGAAGTAATCTTCCTTATTCAGGCGACTCCGGGCCGATTTCTTCTCTTATTTCTCCTCCTTCTTCAGATCTTTAGAAGAGGACGCGCGTTGGGTCGTTGCTTGAATTTTTAAAGCTTCTTTTTTCTTGGTGGATGTTTTTGCAGGCTGTGTCTTTTTTTAAGTCGACTTGACAACGGTTTCTGCTTCTAGTTAATATAATAGATCAGTAGTAATTTTTAAACTTCACATTAGGATGTGGGCGAGGGATAAATTTAATGAACTGGTTGAGATCAAGTGGCACGGCAGGAGATGCAACTTGTAAATTTAATTGGAATGCTAACATGGAAAACCTTATAATGTAACAGATTTCTCTATAATTTCTTCATTATTTATTATTTTACAGACTAATGTAACAGGTTTGGTGATAAGAGGGAGCTGCTAGCTTGACTTTTCTACTGTCGCTTCTCATATGTATGCGTAAATCACTAATTACAATAAAGTCAATATGGTTGTGGCTTTCCATAACCTTCACTGTCAATCAAAGTTTTCAAAACCAGACCGGCCTTCTATCCCCGGTTCGGTTCATCCGGTTTGACGCATTTTTTTTTAAAAAAATCCTCTCTTATAAAAAAAATAACACTAAACTATGTTTAGTGTGAATTTCTTATTTTTATTTAAGATGTTGAGGAGTTAATCCTGAGGAAGAGTTCGAATCCCTACTTAAAATATAAGTTTTTTTTTAAAAATAAAAACATAGTCTGGCAGTGTACCGGACCGGTTCCGATTCAACGGTTCACCGGCTGAACTGGCCGGTTTCTAATGAAACCGACAAACGGACCGGATCGTCCCGAACTGGACTGTCCGGATCGATTTTTCAACCGATTCCGATTCTCTGCGGTAAGACTGACCAGTCCGGTCCGGTTTTGAAAACTATCCTATCAATCAAGGCTCCTACGTCCCTGCCACAAAAAAAGAAGGAAAGGAAACTAGGGCTCCAGTTTTCTACTTTTCTACTTCAATTCAGCCGTTTTACTTGTAGATCTTTTCTTCTTCGTTTGCTCTTGTCCTTCTATGCGCATGTGACATGCTTTCCTACATTCTTCTTCTTCTTTTCCCTTCTTTATTTACTTTCCTGCCAGCAAATAATTTGAGCTTAATTTACGTCTATATATTGTCTTTCTTATCTTGTAAGTTTGAGTCCATCATCTATACGGAACTTTTGCTAAGAAGTGCAAGTGCTTTGCGAATAACAGATTTCTTGGTGTAGATAAAATGGCAACCACTACCGACATGTAGGGAAGGTGCTAAAGCAGAACAACGACATAAGATAAAGCATATGTCCTTTGATTCCGGAAGTACTGGAGCTCAATACTACAAGGACACATTAACTTTAATAATTCGAATCGAAGTTAATGAAAGCATATGTCCTTCCATTAATTCGAATCGCCCGCCTGGCCCCGTTAAATAACACTCACAGATACACTTGAGCTGGGGCACATATTAATTTTTTCCTTGTGATTTTTCAAGTCCATTCATCTCTCTCTCTCTCTCACACACACAAATGGTAGAAACGCCTCTTAACCTCCTTTAGGTAAAAGAAATGATAAAGAAGTTCGTTTAATTACAAGTTTTTATTGCCTCCATCCAACTTGGTACCGGCTTGACTATGATAGCGACTCAATTTATTAAGTATGCCCCCAATTGAGACCTGGTCAGGTTGATTGCCTGGCATGGACAAAGAGCAACTCAATTTATTAAGAATGCACGATGGGTTTCCTTTCACGATTTCCATGAACCAATTATTATCGCCATATCATTGCTAGCTTCCAATCCAGATATGCACGATTGAACTCCATGAATGTACTTCATAAAAACATAAATAGTGCAGTAACTGCTCTAGTTTTTATTCATAACTGCTCCTTTTGGAAGCAATCCAAGAGCACGCACCACTACAACAAAATTGGCTTTTAACGACATTTTTTTTTGACAGAAAAGAATCTGTTGATAATATCTATTATTGGCAACAGAAATCAATCCGTCGTAAAATGAAGAACATTAACGGCAGGTTTATTACGACTGATATTAGCGGCGGAAATTTTTTTGCTAGTTTTCTTTCGACAGATTTTACGGCAGAAAGAATTCTGTCGAAAAAAGGAAAAGACGGCCCGGGCCAGCTTGGGTGTCTAACGGAGGAAAAAAGCAGAGCGCGATGAAGAACTCGATTGACGGTGGTCCGAGGGTGCGTGAGGAAGGCTGGTGGCGAATGGTATTGGCTGAGCTCATGATCGACGGCGGTGGTGACGTGGGCTTGAGCTCGAAGGCGTGGAGGCGGCAAACCAGCAGAGCGATGATATCGACTGTGGAGACGAACTGATCCTTTCTGCCTCCAGCCCTAGCGGTGCCATGGTGATCCTCTCCCCTCTTCGGATCCCCCCCTCCATTGTGATCCTCTGCTTCCAGCCTCCGTCTTCGGCTGCCGGTATCTATCTCCGGCCTTTGGTCTCCATCCTCACACCCCTTTCGCTCTCCTTTCGCTTCGATGCAGGTGAGCTTGGCTGATGATCCATCTCTCTTCTACCATCTGGATTTTAACAAAATGTACTTGTTCAATGATCGATCTGTTTGTTCTCGAAAGTACGAAGAGAATCGATTCGGGGTTTGGATTCTGTTATGTTTAATTCGTTTGATTTTTGTTGTTCCCTGATGTTAATGCCCTTCTATATCCGTTTAGATGAGGTAAAGTTGATAGCTTGGGTTGCAATTATTGTTCTTTTGCTATTTCAATATCAAGTTCCAAGGGATTATTTTCTTCTGGTAGTGTGTAACTCTATGCCTGTGCTATGGATGGGGAAGAAGCATCATTTAATTTACTAAAAAGATTTTGTCAAAAACTGACAGAAAAGAAGACGATTCAATAGTTCTGGTGTGAATGAGCATAAGGGAAAAGTTGTCCTTCAATTTTTTATTGTGAAGCTAAAGTGATGAACCAGCAGAAAGATGCACTCTTCCTTTAGTGTCCATTTCATCTATTTTAGCC
This sequence comes from Houttuynia cordata, assembly GCA_039654745.1. Taxonomy (NCBI): domain Eukaryota; kingdom Viridiplantae; phylum Streptophyta; class Magnoliopsida; order Piperales; family Saururaceae; genus Houttuynia; species Houttuynia cordata. The sequence goes on from CM077509.1 coordinate 2,840,813, forward strand.
TGTTATTATACTGAAGTGATTTTGGAAGAAAAAGGAAAAGAATTAGTTGTCAACATGGTGAGCTAATATTTTCTAGAGAGTAATGGATGTATCATAAATATCAACTGATTGTAAAGATTGCAAAAGATATTGTTACTCTTCTTGCTGTTTGGTTGTTATGTCATGTGGATTTTGACATGAGTATAAGTTTAGACAGGTTTTAGCATGGAGGAAATTTTATGCAAATACATCCGATATGCATTGAATGAAAAACCTTTCGATCCTGTTCTGGTTATGGATATTATTCATCTTAGAATAGCTTCTATGCTGGGAGATTCTCAGATTGCCGAGATTTTGAATGAGATTTCAAGGAGAATTGTGAAAGAGAAAGGTATCCTTCACTGCATTAGCCAATGTTATTTCACACATGTCTATTAGGTTCGCATAGTAGAAGATGGCCGTAGATGTTAGTTTATGGGAGGCATTTTATATGTATCAAGCCATTTGGTTCCATGTTCCATTCCAATTACGAAAGATGGAAAGATTTTGTAATAATGTTCATTAAATGTCCATGGAAGCAGCTAAATACAGTATGTCCTCTTCATCTTATCTCAGTAAATTTCTCTTAGATTGCTGTGATTTTGGATCCAATTTCTGTAGTAGGAGATGATGCATTCTAGGCGGGATTTTCCTTAAAACTTAGAGCTTCATAATTGCATAGTGCACTCCAATCACCCATCCACACTTCAACTTAAGAGTTTTTTATCTCATGATAATATGAAGCCCCAAATTTGGAACTTGACGAACCAGCAATCATGAAGGATATATTTCTTTCCTAGTATTGCAGGGGTAACTTGTTGAGGTTGTGCTTAGTCTGACCATTATAGGAAAGATGTGCTTATGTGTAAGTATGAAATACCAAGGCATGTATAGAATTTTGCACATGAGGTAAATATGTTTAGTTGACGAGAAAAGAAATTGCACTCTTTATATGAGCAAGTGAACCGAGAGATAAGACTTTTTGCTGCTGCCTGCTTTGGATAATTTGCTGGGTGTTGTGGGACCATGTTCATTTATGCTTTACAAACCATGCATATAGCAAAGTGCTTTCCACAGTAAAATCCATTCTCTGTTCGTACTAAATATGGACAATCCTTTTCCATTTTCTTATTTACTTTGTAAAAACCATTAAACATTTGATTTTTTTGCAGTTGTGATTATGTCATATGCATCCTTTTGGCTCTGATGAGTTTAATAGTAATGCAGGTCATTACTGGGTTTGAATTATCTGAGCCTAGAGGAATGTTAAATAATGCAGTTTAATACTAATGCAGGTCATCCACTTCTTGAAATTTGTTTAGCTTGATAATAAGTAGTTTTGCGCTTCTAACACATCGATATGTGGTTTTCAATCTGCTCTTACAGGAGAATCTCTACCAGTAACCAAGAACCCTGATGATGGAGTATACTCAGGTTCAACTTGCAAGCAAGGGAGATTGAAGCAGTTGTGATTGCCACAGGAGTTCACACTTTATTGTGAAAAGCTTCTCATATAGTTGAGACTATTACACGTATCAGTCATTTTCAACAGGTTGGAACCAAGGTGGAATTCCTCTTCTGTTGATTGATACTCTCAGTTTTTTTCTTTTAATTGTTCCTTTTTACTAATGTTAAGACTCATATCTTTGTGCAGTGGTGATCATGATTACCTAATCCCCTTTGTTGATACACAAGCATGGATCAGATCTCTCAACTTCTCAATTGTTGATGATTGGAGGCAATGGTTAGTTGGTGGCCAAGTAGCTGGGTGAGATTTTTTTTCAAAGCTTTTTCGACATTTTTAAAAAGTAATTGAAGATTGTAGTTCATATCCTCACTCTTGGTTAACTTTCGCTTTTGACGAATATCCTTCCTTCTCAGATTCACAAGGACATACTCCAACAACTTGACATTCACAACTGTTAAGGTAATAAATACATCCAGTCATTCGCAACTTGACATCCAGTCATTTTATAAACCTAGTCGCTTTTTACCTCTAAAGCCTTCCTTCTGTGTTTGGTTTATAATCTCCTCTCCAGTCATTTAGGTGCTCACTATAGATATAAACCTATGTCTAATTTTAACAGTTGGTGTATTTACATGGGAAAAGCTCAGGTGTTTTAGATTATTACAGGGCTTTTACATTTTAAAAATATAGGGGAGACTATGTTTTAACGTATCAAAAATATAGGGGAGACTCAGTCAAATTTTGCATAAAAACTATGAATTAAAATAACATGATGTTTCACTTCCTTATCAAAATAGCATGATGTTTGTTCGTGACTACACTATAAAGTTATTAGGGACTTCTTTTCCCAACATGACAACTGCTGACGTACAACAAGCAACGGTCATTCTTTCCCTGTCATGGATGTTAAGCCATCTGTAGGTGACTCAGTTTGTTGACGGGTTGATGGAGTCCATGAATGATCTTGCATCATTTAAAAATTGCTTCCGGGATTTCCTTGTTCAAGTGAATTAGCTTCTGTCATAACCTGCAGATCTAAGATATTGTTGGATTCTGACAATTTTTGCTCATTACTATTATAACTGCATTTAATTATAACTTATTTTGGATATTTTCTTCAGGATAATAGGGACCTTTATGCAGAGGAAGCTGCTGCACAAAGAGAAAGAGAGCGTCAAAGAATGCTTTCCATTCAAGGGCTTATTGCACCTAGTGAGTTGCAAGATGAGATGGTGGATTCATATTTAGATTAAATATTGCACTTACATGTGGGAACATATTTTAATAAGTTATGGATATTTTTATAAACAAAGAAATTGATTTTCTTAGTATATTTTTACACGATTTTTTTACATATATACGTACAATGTGGTACTAATTATATGAATAATATATGAGGATATCTTTTTCATTTATGAATAATGCTTGTGATCCATATTTAGTATAGTAGCAGCATAAAGCTGCTGTTTTTTTTTAATTTTTTTGAAGTCTGTATCGACAGATCAATCTGTCACAAATAAGCTAAAACCGTCGCAATAGATATTTAAACGGAGACTAGAGTCCGTCTAAAAAACTGTCGCTATAGGTTCATACCGACGGCAAATAACCGTCGCTAAAAGTTACTTGCGACAGAAATAATTCCGTCAGAAAAACTTTCGGTAAAAATCTCATTAGTGGCGCCAGCGGCGGAAAACATCCGTCTCTATAAAGTTATAGCGGCAGATTATGGACTTTTAACAACAGATTTTTCCGCCGTTAAAGGCCAAATTTGTTGGGGTGTACCCATCGTGCATTCTTTCTTTCTTACGACCTTTACATTCCCTAACAAAGTAAGATCATACTCCTTCCAACTATCACAGTATTTGTTTAATAATTTTTTGTGAAGTCTAACTAATATTCAAATTTACAACCATAGAAATATGATAACGGCTTACACAAGACCGTTCTCATATAAGGAGCATGAGTCCAATCTTTTGAGTCATTAGATTTCGATCTGAGGGTGGGTATCAAATCACTAGTACGTGAGTATGCAAAATCAGTGGGTAGGTGAGTTCTTTGTAGCATGGTTTTAAAAACTGGACCGGACCAGCCGGTCCAACCGGAGTCGGACCCTTTTTCAGTCCACGTCGGCCAGGTAGGTTGACTCGGCCGATCAAACCTGTCCGGTCCGGGTTTTAACCCCCCCTCTTTCCCTTCTGGCACCTCTCCGGCGGCGGCGCTGTGTCGAGCCAGACCCCCCAGAGGCGCGGGGCATGTCCTCTTTTTTTTTTTTAATTCTTTTTAATGACATTAACACTAGGTCAACCCGGGTTGACCCCCGGTTAGACCTACTTGGCAGGAATTCTGGGTCGGTCACGGGTCCGATTTTTAAAACCTTAGTTTGTAGTCGTTAGATCAAGATCTAATAGCTATGAATTGAATTGGCCTCATATAAGTTATATGAGAGCGATCTCATTTAAACTTTTTCCTAAAAATATATCCATTGAAACCAGCAACATGAAAAACCACCAAGCACAAGATTCACTTAGCAATCAACCTACTTATTTGCCTCATGGTAAAGAGGCTGAAATTAATTAATAGCCACATAGAGAGTAAAATATCTTTGATCTGGGGGATGACTCATGCAACTTGCCATGAGATCCCACATTGACCTTATTCCTTGCAAACATGTAACAACTTCTGCGGTAATTCATGTAATGTGGAAGTTATGCATATATGCTTGTTTTTCTCTGTGAATTGCTTTCCAAATCTTTTATCTTATCCAAAATATGACTTTATCGCTTGAAATTCATTATCAGCGGGTTTCAAAAAGCTGATTGCCACTTGGGGCGTGAAAAATCAGCTCCATCCACGTGGATGATTTTAGAAAAATCCACCTAAAGAGTGGATAAAGTGGATAGATTATCCAAAATAATCCACGTGGATGGAGCTGATTTTTCAAGCCTCAAACGGCCAATTGGTCTTAAGCATGAATCCTTTTATAAACGAATTTTTTTAACATGTTGCCATGATGGGCCTTTCAAGTACAAATCTGATCCCAAGCTAAATAAAAAAGAACCAAACTTCAATAGCATGGGCTCCAATGTAACGTGAAAGAAAACCATTTGCCAATATCCTAGTGTATATGCATGCCCCTAGTTGAAGTATGAATACTTGGGAGTGTGAGAGACTTTCCCAAGTATTCATACTTTTAAAAAGGCAAGCAAGATGTGAAAAAAGATTCGTTTCTAAATGGAGTAGATAAAAACATGCAGTATCTTCTTAAGTAAATAGACAACGGAAACTTAAATAGCAACGTAATTCAATAAAGTAATATGAAATCCTATGCAAGTCAAGTGAAAAAAGTGAACAAAACGCATGATTATAACTTAAACATAGTGATCGCATTGGTCAAATAATGCTCTCTAAGGTGGAAAGGGAATATATAGTGTAAGTGCATTCTCTCACCAATGCATGCTCTAATTGATAATAAATGATAGAAACTAGAGCATGCACTCACAAATTGAATGGCAGAGCACAGCTTCGTAGGAAAAATTGACTCAAATTATTTTTTTTTTCCATAGATCTCAAACTTTTTAACCTGAAGTCCTCAGAAGAAAAGAATGGAACTTTTATTCCCCATGTCTTAAGTTTGAATTTACAGCTGTGAAGGCATAGGGAAATAAAAACTCTAGCAAAGAAAGGTTCCCAAATCGAATTTGACTCCAATTGAGGAAGTCATGGATTGCGTAGATCGAATTAGAGATCGGTCTCCATCATCTGCAATGTATTATGTATACTAAATGAAGCCAAATGAAGTTGATTAAATAACCTCAGAGTTCGAAATTAAAGAAGGTAACCAAACTCAATGGAGTGGTGAGAAATCAATATAAACAAGTGTACGAAGAAGCATTTTAATATGAAAATATTCTTGCCTTTAATCTCTGGATTTCTAAGTTACAAACAAGCTCTCTTCTTCCTCGGAACTAATTTAACTTTCAATAAAACTAATACTAGTTTGACCTGAGTGCAGTGTGCATGACTAAACTCGTTTCATACAAGACTTCATTTGTGATTTGATCACTGGAAGAGAACACCACTTCCATAACGAGTGGCCATTAGAGCTGTCATATATCTTAATGAATATTTTTATTTCTAATTTGAAGATTACCTGACTCTATGAGACACAAACATATTGAATTATGAGCGATAAAACACATCAAAATTCATTTATTTGTCATGAAATTGGCGAATGTGTATTAACTTAGCATAGTCATAATAACACATAAGGCCAGGAAGCTAAGGATTTATTCTTATTTACAGCATGTAAAAATGAAAGCACAATTAGTTACGAGCTGATTCCACATGTAAAAATATCATTGTTGGGCATGTTTAAACGGATAAAATTCCTCTATAACAATAGTACACTACTATGAATTTGGTAGAAACAATTGAAGATTCTTTTGAACAGCTTATACCGTACATTTCAATATGTGGTTCTCATGGCATATGGACTAGACAAGATCATGGATGTAGTGATACTGGGTTGCCCACACAGATTTCATATCCTTGAATAATTTGGCTCAATTGTGCTTGTGCACCTAACAAATTCGATGCCCAAAAGTAATGTCGTTTGGTGAGGGGACTTCCTCACCGTGGGGGGTGTACAAATGTACTGCTGATGTTATTTTGCCTTTAATGTGCCTTTGGGTATTTGGCTTTTATGTGAGGGTATTTTAGGGACTTTGTAATGTCTTTATGCTTAGGGCAAATGGGCAAACATCTGAGCTCATCTCAGCCCCTGTTTTTACGTTTGAAAACAGCCCCTTCATTCCCTTGCATGTGTTCATTATTATCTTAATCAAAGCTCCCACCTATACTATCAAAATCAAATATTTCCTTCATTATTATTGTGTTATTACTTCATTCCAAGCCAACAGGGGTTTGGCATTTAAGACCTTTTATTAGGCATAAAGTGTGAAAACTATATGCACATTGTTTGCCTGGTGAGAAAGTGGATGCTTCGTTTTTGATGATTGAGAATGTAAATGGTAACAATTAACGCCGAAGTCAAGTTTCAGTCCCCCCCCCCCCCCCCCCCGGCAAACGCCTGTTTGTGATGGTCTTCAGTCTCCCGTTTGGATAAGTCCTGGGTTCGAATCTCGACCCAAGCAATGAGTAGGGGGGGATTCTAGAACTTAGGTGTGGGTGTGTGCGGATTCACTGCCTACGGCGATCGATGTCAAAAAAGAAAAAAAAAATTCAGCTTGAGCCAGAGGTTAAGTCCAAGCTCAATGAAGCAAATATAGTTTGAGCTCACCTGAAGACTGGGCTCATCTCATCCTAAACTTGATATTTAAACTTTAAAATTGAAATAATGCCACAACTACGCATTAATATTAGAGAAGGGTTTACATGAGATCGTTCTCATATAAGGAGTATGAGGCCAATCTTTATAGCCGTTGGATTCCGATTGAATGATGGATATCAAATCAGAGGGTAAGTGAGTGTGTCACATCAGGAGTTAAGTGAGATCATTATAACTATTCATAGCCGTCAGATCAAGATCCAACAACTACGATTTAAAGTGGCCTTATATAAGCCATATGAGCGCGATCGCATTTAAACTTTTCCCTTACTATTATATTAACTATATTGTGATATGAATTATGAAGCCTCCACTAAACCTAACTTTAGCTGCGGTTTGACAAATTTTAACGAGAAATTGGAGTTAAATTTTTTAGGAGTAAAAAGGGTATAAATATTCACATAACCTTAGATAAAAAAAATTGATCTGTAACCTTAGATAATTAGAAAACACAATTTGGCTGGGCTAAAGTTCTAAAATCGAGCTCAGTACATGTAAGCGCAACTGGCTAGGTTCAATAACACCCCTACATTTGATTTGACTACGGTTTTACTGCAGTTCAGAGAGAAACTATTTTCTTTTTGTTTTTTTAATCTTCTTCATTTGGGAAGAAATCAACATTCACTTCTGACACCAAAATTTTTGGACTGTAACATGGCTTGCTAAATTTACCAGGCATTGTCCCACAAGAAATTATCTATCCTTTTCAATTTCATAGATGAAAGAGTTGTGGCCTACATCACGAGAGGTCACTTCAAACATAACCATCTACATAGAAGATGAGAAGTGTTAAATAATCAGTTTTCCCAATTTTCCCCTCGACTTAATAGTATTCCCTCCGTTCCAAAATACTATATATATTTGAGAAAGTTCTCATTTTAATTGGAAGTAATTCGGGAATGTTTCCAACAGGACTTGGGAGCCCGACATAAATTTTTTATGGGATTTGAAAGTTCGAGTTAATAGGAAAGGAAATATTTAATTAATATATTTCAACAAGAAGTAACGATTGCAAGTTTGCCTACATGACAACAATTGAGAAGCATGTAGAAATGTCATTGAGGCAGATCTAGAACATCTTCTACGGCCTTCATAAACACTAGTACTGAGCACGTGCATTCACATGCAAACGCACAAACATAGGCTAAAGGCACTGCTGCTCGAATCCGTCCACAATTCTGCATGCAGAGGCTATAAAAGAAGATCCACATGTTGGCCCATCTGATCGAAACCCTAGTACATATTGCCAAACTAAAGATCATTTGTCACTTTCCTTATATTATAACCGAAAGAAACTGAGCCAAACATGATTGTGCCCTTGAATCTCTGGTCTCTAGCTTCACCTTTGCTGCTGCTTCACGGGAATCCCGCACATTTTACTTCACTTTAGCAACAGAACCCTGACCAAAAGCACTCAAAAATCTATATAATGGTAGTGGGAATGAGGAACAAGATTTTTTTAAAAAGAAATTCTTTTTTTGACTCGGATGAAGAACAAGATCTGCTCGCCGACACCTTTGCCATCCACAAGTTACACCCAAATCTCTCTTTGGCCTGCGGTGCCCAAGTCTTTGGATTGTGATCCGACTGCATGCTATTAGAGGGGCTCCGGCTATACTAACGCGCACAGTCAAATTGAAATCCGATGGCCCGTGATGTCCCGATGCACGCCGATGTCCATGATCCAAGGCACATACAAACTCGACTCATCTATCTCTTTTTTTTAATCTTTCCCTCAGTAACTGTCACTCACTTGTGCTTGCTTGTCCCCTTCCCAAGCTTTCAAACTCTAATTAACATTTAACCAGCCCTAAAAAGCTAAAGCACTGCCACCGACAAATCTTAACCTTGCAACTCCCCTTTCAAACCACTCTCTTCCATTAACACAACAAAGTACACTCTTTCAACTGGGTTCAGATCGTGTGTGAGGACCTCGCAGCCACTGTTGTGTGAGGCACCAATAAGAAAGAGGCACCTCGGAAACCGGTGTCCACATTTAGGTCTTTGTTTGAATGGGCCCACTGATTATTCCAAGTGTCTCTGACTTATTGGGCCTCACACCGCAGTGGCTGCGAGGTCCTCATTGATGACCTGAACCCCTTTCGACTACGGTCTTCACCTAATTTCCATCACTAGCATTACTTCCTTTTGTCTCACTTTGGCTTTGATAATTGATGGATCAAGGGAAAACCAAAATACCCACAATCAAAATAAACATTGCTACTTCATAATTAGATGAAGTGGTTTGGTTTTAACTTTCATTCTTCATCACACTTAATACAAGTACACTCTCTAAGTATATATAACATACCCTATTTATCCTTTTCTCTCAGTGTTCTTTTGCTTGCTTTGAGAGATTCATACAAAACAAAGAAACAAAAACAACCAAATTTACAATCGAGTTCATACGTATTTGGGCACTCTATCATCTGATTAATCAAGGTCATCATGAAGGAGAAGAAGAAGAAGATGAAGAACTGGTTGTGTTCTTGCAGAAGGCAGTGAAATTGGGCTTCATGCTGTGGATTATGAAATGCGCCATTGTAGCTGAAGCAGAGGAACCAGAGTCTACCATGTTCTCTCTGCATAAGAACTCCTCGCTGAAGACCCTCTCCACTTCCCTATCAAAATCATGCACAAACACATGGGTACCCTTCTTCTCCTTCTTGCTCCTGGCCATCACCCCAGCGGTGAAGATGGCCGCCATTCTCCCCGGCGCTGACTGTCGATACCCGCTCGGCCCGTCGACTAGTATCACGTCCCAGCTCACCTCGTATAGCTCGTTGGGCAGGTCGTTGACCCCCAGCCGGCAGTCCGAGAACAGGAGGTTCTGCACCGGCCGACACTCGCCGCTGATTTGGTCCCTAGCCGAGTCGAGCAGCTCCTGCATTTGACTCACCTTGGTGGTGAATTGCACATCGTAGGCCTCGACGCCGGGGTGCTGCTCTTCGTACCTGGAAACGAGGTATGAGTTCTCGTCGATGAAAACGGTCCTTCCGCCGTGGTTGAGGGCCCGCCATAGAAGAGATTCAAAATTGAGGCCGAAGACGAGGAGATTACATGGGTGGCAGCCGGCGAGGAGGTTCGCAACGATGCGGAGATCCTCCGCTGGCATTTTGGTTGAGTTGGCGGCAGCATAATGCACGAGGGCTTCAGAGATATGCGCAGGAAGACCGGCGGAGGTGTTCGAGGTGGCGGCCGTGGTGGCGGGGGTGTCTTTCATGGTGAAATGAGTGACGGCGAAGACGAAGGTGAAGAAGGAGAGGAAGGCGAGGAGCCATGGCCGGTGAGGGAGCAGCCCTGCTGCTCCTTGCTTGTTGATGGAGGGATGGAAGAGGATGAGCTTTGGTGGGGAGTTAGGCTTCATTGGTAGGGAGAGCTTCATGTTGTGTTATGAACCAAACTTTGGAAGTTTGGTCAAGTTTTGAACTAGTTTGGTGGTCTGGAGGAGGAATGGGGATGATAGAGGATCTCAATGAGTCTAATTTGAGGGTTTTAAGTTGAATTGGAGGGGGGATGCTCCTAAGAAAGCATGGCAGAATTCATGGGAAGTGGGGCCCTGTGAGAGGAGTGACTGACGGATTAAAAGGGGCTCGTGGGGACTCTAGAGTTCAAAGTTCAATAGGGTCGTCGTTTGTTTGTGCAGGTGTCATAGCAGACTGTTGGGGAAAGTGAATTAGTCCATCCATGTTAACATATTCTATACTAGTAACTACCAGGAAGACTCATACAGTTAGTTGGTTGTTGAGGCTTTTGGTGCATAACTTTGGACCAAGTTGTAGACATTATGAGGCTATTATTGATTTGGAGTACTAGTGAAGCGAAGAATGAGATTGGGGACCTAGTGGAAATAATCAGCGGATTGACCCAAATGGACTGGGTCAGATTTGAGCATAATGGACTTAAATGGAGTACTGGGTGATGGATGTGGGTAGGGATTTTAGTCAATGGCATGCATGTGAATTGCGATTTAGGTTAATTAATTATGATTTGGATGCCCACCATTAGCAGTTGAATCTGATTGGAGGTTAGGATTGATGGCTATATTGAAGAAACATGGTGAGAGGAAGTTCAGAGTAACAAAGACATATGATCCATGACCCCATTATTTAGGAAAAAATGTATTGCGTAATTATGCCGTGCCAATAGAAAAGTTTCATAGTGATAGTGGCATCATGACTTGACTTATCATTGTAACATAATTCTGAACATGTAAAAATAAAAACGATGATAAATGTGCCATCGAATCTGGTGACGGGCCATGGATGGTAGGCAGTAGCAGAATTTGGCCCTTCAAAAGCCGCGGGGGTCCGTAGTTTTATGAATAGTCCGTACGGACAACGGATCGGACAAGATCTATTTGTCGGTTCACAGGCGTCCATGTCCATTAACCTTTTAAGAGCCCTAAGTTCCTAACTATGTTTTTATGTACATTTAACATGTTTTTATGAACTATAGATGTGTTTATGAACTATAAATGCTGAACTTACATGTGAGACCATATTTTTATGAACTATGAAAATAAAAAATTGATTTTGTTAGAATAGGAAATAGATATTCCAAAATTTAGTTATGTCCATTAGGTGCATTGTATGCTTGGACAATGGCGTATGGACACGGAGAAAGCTTGTAACGGACAATTGCGGTTACAGACGGATTGCACAGACCAAGGTAATTACGGACAGACACAGACAACCATCTATCAGTGTCCGTCCACGTCCGTGAACACCCCTAGTTACTGGAGCATGTACAAGGTACTACTGGGCTGATATAGTTGGCCTGATTTTTAGTTGTTACTTGCTACCAGACCTTGCTAGAGCTGTCGGTCCTTCTCCCCCCAAAAGAAAAACGAAAAGAGTATCTGGGCTTAAGCTAGGCCCATATCTAGTAGCTACCAATGACACAAATTCCTAGCTGAAATATACTCCATATATAGTGGTGTAGTATGGGCTTATCAAGCAAGTTTTTTTCCTATGCCTTCACAACATAGTGAACTTATCACAGCTTCCCATTCTCTTCCTCTTTTTTTTTTTTTTTTTGATAACGGAGTCCAAACAGTCCCCAACAGAAAAAGCATTACAACCTTCCTACAATACATAATCTATCAAAATCGATAGCAGAAAAGAGAGGGGGGCACAATAGTTTCCCAAACCCTTTCTGATGAACCAGAGGTTCAATCTTAAAAGGACAACAGAGAATGTCCAAAAAATGCAATTGTATTAATCAAACTTCAGAGATTACACTTTTGGATTTTCTGTATTACAAAATAACAGAGGAAGAACAAACGAAAAAAAACAGAGTAATCAAGAAGAAAGAACAGAAATTCCTCACTGAATCCACAGAGAGGTGACGTCCAAATCCATGGAGTCTGATTGGATCGGAATCGAGCTTTGTTTTCAGCAAAAATTCCCATCCCCCAAAAACGGAGCAGGAGACTGGTATTTATATCCGATACAACCAGGCCGTTTAGTCTGTTATTTCCCGCCGGTATTTGAAAATGTACGTACAATTACCACATTACCCCTGGTTTTAAGTGTTTGTTAAAATGCCTCACAGAAACAACGACATCAGGACTCCCTTGCTTGAAATAAACTCGTCCTCGAGTTTTCATTAGTAACTTCAGGAAGTGGAGGGTAATAAGGACTCAAATCAGCAATATTAAAAGAATGGGAGATATTGAAGCTTGAAGGAAGATCAATGACATAAGCATTGGACCCAATCTTCTTAAGAACCTGGAATGGACCGAATCTGCGAGGAGCAAGTTTGGAATATTGTCCGACAGGAAATCGATCCTTCCTAAGGTGAACCATCACATAATCTCCCACCTGAAATTGTAGATCTCGCCGGTGTTTGTCAGCGCTAACTTTGTACTGATTAGTGGTGCGAAGAAGATGAGATTTGACTGACTGGTGTATCTCCTGTAGTTGTGCTAAATGTTCCACAGCAGAAGAATGCTCCCCAGAGGCTTTTGGAATTAATGGTATATCGAGAGGATGATGGGGATTGCGGCCATATATTATCTGAAAAGGAGAATATCCTGTAGCTCTACTGATGGAAGAATTATATGCATACTCAGCCTGTGGAAGACAAATATCCCATTGTTTAGGATGAGGACCAGTAATGCTTCTTAATAGATTGCCAAGAATGCGATTTGTCACTTCAGTCTGTCCATCTGTTTGCGGATGGCAGGTGGTACTAAACTGCAAAGTTGTGTTCAAACGATGCCAAAGAGTTTTCCAAAAGTGACTGAGAAAACGAGAATCTCGATCTGAAGTAATAGAAAGTGGTACTCCATGTAATCGCACAACTTCTCTGAAAAATAGGGAAGCCACTTTAGTAGCATCTGAAATTTTAGAACAGGGAATAAAATGACTCATTTTAGAGAATCGATCAACTATAACAAATATCGAGTCTGTCCCTCTTATGGTCTTTGGAAGTCCTAAGATAAAATCCATGCTGAGGTCTTCCCAAGGTCCTGCTGGAATTGGTAAGGGTGAATAGAGTCCTGTATTAGCAGTTGTGCCTTTAGCTTGTTGGCATATGTTGCAGTGCTTAACCACCTTGATTACATCTCTGCGACAATGAGGCCAATAGAATCTGGCTAACACAAGAGCTAAAGTCTTATCCTTGCCAAAATGGCCTCCAAGGCCTCCCTGATGAAGTTCAAGAATTACTTTGATTCTTAATGAGCTGTTTGGGATGCAAAGAGTAGAACCTTTGAATAAGAAACCTTCATGAATAATAAAATCACTATATCTGGAATTATGCTGTTGACAGGCTTCCCATATGTTTTTGAAATCAGCATCATTAGTGTAAAGTTCTTTCAGACAATCAAAACCAAAAAACCTAAACTTGTAACTGATTCAGCAGAACATGTTTTCGACTTAGGGCATCAGCAACTATATTTAACTGACCTGGTTTGTGCTTAATGACAAAATGGTATTCTTGCAATTCGGTGATCCATTTGGCATGCATTCTATCCAAATTGGTCTGCCCTTGAAGATATTTTAAGGCTTGATGATCTGAATGAATTATAAACTCTTTATGAACCAAATAATGTCTCCAATGTTTAAGGGACTGAAGTAGGGCATATAATTCCAGTTTATATGTAGACCATTGAGATTGTGATGAAGACAATTTCTCACTATAATATGCAATTGGCTTGTTTTCTTGAATTAGTACTGCTCCAATACCAAGAGCTGATGCATCACACTCTAATTCGAATAGCTTGTCAAAATTAGGTAATGCCAATACAGGAGCTGAACTGAGTTTCTGTTTTAACACCTCAAAACTGTTCTGGGAAGCTTCAGTCCATTGAAACCGATTTTTCTTAAGACAATCAGTGAGAGGTGCTGCTATAATGCTGAATCCTCGAATAAATCTCCTGTAAAAAGAAGCTAATCCCAAGAAGTTTCGAAGTTGAGACACTGTAGTTGGAGAAGGCCAATTTTGAATAGCTGTAATTTTATTTTGATCCACCTGAATCCCATTATCAGTGATGATATATCCAAGAAAATTCAGCTGAGAAACCACAAAACAGCATTTCTGAATGTTCAAAAATAGAACATTTTCTTTCAATACTTCGAAAACTTCCTGTAAATGTATTAAATGATCTGAGAGATGTCTACTGTAGATTAAAATGTCATCAAAATATACTACAGCACATTTACCCAGGAATGGTTTTAACACCTGATTCATCAGTCTCATAAAAGTGCTAGGAGCATTAGATAAACCGAAGGGCATAACTAGCCATTCATAAAGTCCTTCTTTAGTTTTAAATGCAGTTTTCCATTCATCCCCTGGTCTGATTCGAATCTGGTGATATCCACTTTTAAGATCCAATTTAGAAAAGACTTTAGCACCTTCCAATAAATCCAACATATCATCTAATCTGGGAATAGGAAAACTGTATTTTATAGTAATCTTGTTCACTGCTCTGCTGTCGATACACATTCTCTAGGTTCCATCTTTTTTAGGAACCAATAAGGATGGAACTGCACAAGGACTTAAACTCTCTCGAATTAATCCCTTTGACAGTAATTCATCAATCTGTTGCTGTAAAATACCATGTTCTCTGGGACTCATACGGTAGTGTGGAAGGTTAGGAATATTGGAACCAGGTATGAAGTCTATAGCATGTTGAATATTTCTCATAGGAGGAAGAGAATGAAAATTCTCAGGCATAAGACATTGATACTTTTCTAAAAGAGATTGAATAGCAGCAGGAATTTTTGTTTGGACAGAACTGTCTGAAGTTGAAGTCAGTACTGTAATTAAGGCTAAAACCATATCAACTTGTCTCACAGTTTTGCCAATATTTTGTAGCAAAAGAAATTGTTTTGAAGCCAAAACCTGGGACTTATATTGAGAAGTGGACACAACAGTAGGGAATGCATGTAGAATACTGGTCTGTGTTCCAGCTGCAGATAGATGTACAGGCTTTGTGCTGGCTGAGCTCAACTTAGGCTGAAGAACAATTTTAACCCCCTCATGGTAAAAAGTATATGTGTTTAGTTTACCATTATGTATGGCTTCCACATCATACTGCCAGGGTCTTCCTCAAAGGATTTGGCAAGCAGACATATCCAATACATCACAGGAAAGAACAGTCTTATAATGTTTGCCAATGGAAAAAGGAAATTTACAGGTTTCTGTAACTATGATTTGTCCAACATCTTTAATCCACCCAAGTGTATAAGGCTTCAAATGTTTTTCAGTAGATAGCTGTAATTTTTCTACCATAGTCTTGGCTATAATATTCTCAGAACTTCCACCATCAATAATGACATTACAGATTTTATTTCTGACAGTTCCTTGAATTCGAAATATATTGTGTCTTTGTACATGATCTTCAGTAACCACTGAACAAAGCATTCTTTGTACAACCATAATTTGAGACTGTTCATCCCAATTTGTACCTTCATCTCCAGTTTCTTCGATGATATTTTCATCTACAGTATCAGTTTGAACTTCTGTATTCAAGAGAGCAGCTGTAGTATTTCTATTCTGCTGATCTCTGAGTGGACATCTGTTGGATGTGTGTCCTGGTTGCTGACACCTATAACAGAGCTTTGGAGTGGGATAAGCATAAGGATTTGGATTAGATAACGCACCAGAAGTAGGAGTATTTGCTTTGTTTGCAGCTGTAACAGTTCCTGGTTTGAATCCTTTAGACACATTCTGATCAACTTCATTAGCCTTCTGCCGACTGTTGCTACCTGTTTCATAGGTAGATCTGGGAAAAGAATAACCTCTAGATGCAGTTTGAGAAGATAGTGATTCATGTCGAAAAGCTGCTTGAACAGATTCATTAAAGGAATGTAATGTCTGATTGGCTAATTTCAGCTGTAATTCATGTTTTAATCCACCAGTAAATCTAACAATTTTTTGATTTTCAGACTCTTGTAGATTATTTCTAGCAGACAACCTCTGAAATTCAGTGAGATAATCAGACACTGTTCTATTTCCTTGTCGACAGTCACGCAGTTGCCTATATAAAATCTGTTCAAAATCCAGAGGTAAAAACCTACTTCTCATCATATTTTTCATTTGAATCCAAGACTGTATTGGATGTTTTCCACTTTGAATTCTAGCATTTTGAATTTGTTGCCACCAAGCTGCAGCTCCTCCTTTCAATTTACAGAAGACCAATCTTACTTTAAAATCCTCAGGTACTTCCATACAGGAAAAATAGTTATCAACTTCGTAAATCCATTCTAAGAATTCTTCTACATTAATTTGTCCACTGTAGATAGGCAATTCCAATTTAGGACGAAATCGATGTTGATCAGCATGCATACCTCTGTGATCAGTGGAAGTAACTCGAACAGGATTTGCAGTAATTTCTTCCTCATCTTCGCTGGAAAATCCATTTTCTGCATTTGAAACAGATCTATGTTGTCGGTGAGGACTCATAGCAGAAGAAATAAGAACTTCATGATTCATCCGAAAATTTCGGGGAGGTGGTGGGGCTCGATTCATATCCGAATTTCTCGGAACTCCAAAATTTGAATTCAATAGTTGCATCTGCTGAAGGAGTTGTTGCATCATTTGCAGCATTTGCTGCTGGACTGAAGTATTTTCACCAGATTCGTCGATCGCCATGGCAGACAATCGAGCTGGCTCTGATACCACTTGATGAACCAGAGGTTCAATCTTAAAAGGACAACAGAGAATGTCCAAAAAATGCAATTGTATTAATCAAACTTCAGAGATTACACTTTTGGATTTTCTGTATTACAAAATAACAGAGGAAGAACAAACGAAAAAAAACAGAGTAATCAAGAAGAAAGAACAGAAATTCCTCACTGAATCCACAGAGAGGTGACGTCCAAATCCATGGAGTCTGATTGGATCGGAATCGAGCTTTGTTTTCAGCAAAAATTCCCATCCCCCAAAAACGGAGCAGGAGACTGGTATTTATATCCGATACAACCAGGCCGTTTAGTCTGTTATTTCCCGCCGGTATTTGAAAATGTACGTACAATTACCACATTACCCCTGGTTTTAAGTGTTTGTTAAAATGCCTCACAGAAACAACGACATCACTTTCCAACTCAACAAATCTGGCAATCCGAGCAAGAACGTGAGCAACACCATTACCAACTCGCCCAACAAATTCGAAAACCCACTCACCAAAAGAAGATAAGCTGTCCATAGCATAATTTATAAAATGTCCACCTTCAGACATATCTATCTCCAAAGCCGCAAACTTGTTCACCACATATATATATATATATATATATATATATATATATATATATATATATATATGGGAAAAGTTTAAATGAGATCGCTCTCATATTACTTATATGAGGCCACTTTGAATTATAGCCATTGGATCTTGATCTGACGGCTATTAATATCCATAATGATCTCACCCACTCCTTGATGTGACACACTCACCTACCCACTGATTTGATATCCACCATCTGATCGGAATCTAACGGCAATAAAGATTGGCCTCATGCTCCTTATATGAGAACGATCTCATATAAACTCATCTCTCTCTCTCTCTCTCTCTCTCTCTCTCTATATATATATATATATATATATATATATAGACAATCACCTTCAAATATTACCCCGCGCAAACCCAATTCCCCAGCAAACATGATAGCATGGGCAGCAACCTTCGCCTCCACATCTTCCGCCTCGAGCTCTTGCTGAAGACGAATTGATTTGCATGCCAATACACTGTCTGAATGATCTCTCAGTCACATTCCAATACCCGACAATTTGGCCCTTCCAAAAATGGCCCATGATAAGTGATGGAATGCTGCATGGTTTACTTCCAAATGCTTTGTTTGTTATATGTTTGGGTAGGTTCTTTTATTTTTTTTATTAATTTAGATTTTATGGTTTTTGTATAATATTAAAAGTTATACATCAATTGGCTTAAGAAAGTGGGAAAAACTCAAGATTTAGGGGCCGTTTGGGGCGTGAAAAATCAGTTTCATCCACTCCTAAAAATCCACTAGTAATCCACTAAACAGCTGGATTTTTTTCAGCTGGATGGTGCTGATTTTTCATGCCCCAAACGGCCCCTTACTTAATGAGTTAGTCAACATACATGGTAGAACAATCATAACTCCGTACAAAGATGTTGGATTTAAATAAAATTAGTGGCATATTAAATTTTAAGAAATTATCTTTCCAACACAATAAACGGCTTGTAAATCAAAGTTCGGAGAAAAAAGTTATGTCCATTGGAAAATTTATTGCAGTGTAGAAAAGATGTACCGGCCGACTGCTGGATAAGGCCGACCGCTAAAGGATCTATTCAAAATGGAGAAGACATGAGTAGTAGCGACCAAACGAACATTAGGAGTGTCCGACTATTGTCATTCGATGGAAGAGGAATTTTATGTAGCGGCAAAATGTTGGAGGCGCTGTAAAGAGTACGCATCCATTTGGATTCCTATTTCAAGCCTAATTTGAACCTCAATTGGGAAACCTATTTAAGAAAACCTTTAAACAAGAAAGTAGAGGTTCCCAATTTCATCTTTTAAAGGCTAGAAACTCAAAGAAGAAGACAAGAAGTAAATGAAGATAATCATCAACAACTAGCGAGCTTCTTCGATCATGAGCATTTAATCCTCTGGCGTAGGGTTAAGATGAAGTCCATAAATAAGTATTTGTAATTTAATTCATGTGTAAAAACTTAGGTGCTTGCATGGATTAATTATGCAATTGAGCACTTTGATTAAAGTGAAGTTTTTTATTGGGTATTCCAACATCCATTTTTTTTAACTTGTGTTAATTGAATAATTGGAGTGCTTGTAGCCTAGTAGTGGTAGTTTTGCACAATAGTTTTAAATGAGATTTATAATGAGCTTGTGATGGATCATACCAACTTTATAGACCAAATTTAAAATTAGTGGTAATTTAAGAATTGTGATAGTCCATGCCATTGTGATTCATAGATTATCTTTGTAGAGCGATTTCAGCTTATAGTTAGGAACGTTCAATCCATGCATGCTAATTAGGTCTTTGCTAGGATTAATGCTTCTAATACAAGTATATGGGTTGATTCCAACACCCTAGTCATTCTCATTAATTATTTACTTTCTCGTTTCACTTATTGCATTAGTTGTAGTTCTTAGATTGAAAAACAAAATCAACACTCTCTTTAATTTGGTAAATTCAATGTCCCTGTGGATTTGACAACCCTCATACTTGTCTATCCACAATAACCTTTATACTTGCAAGGGTACTACTTTAGAACGATCAGCCCTGTCCCAATTCACGTTCAACCACCCCATCGGAGGAGGCTTCCAGCCCAACTCCTTCCTAAGAGCATCAACCCAACCCCCCCCCCCCCTCGAATCTCCTCCATCGATCTATGTCTTCCTCCCACAGAACCTCATTCCTATTCACCCAAATGCGCTAGCACCCCTAGATAACTTGCACGAGCTCCTCCTTATCCCCCATATCCCTAATACAAGAGGGAATCAAAGGTTTTAACCCACCTCCATGGGACAAGGCTATGTAGAAATCATGCGCCCAGGGGCAGGACTCCCACTAATGCCTAGCATGCAAACAATCCTAAAACAAATGATATGCATCTTCCACACCTTGACTACATAAAATATTTTGGGTTAATTCCCATTCAATGTTTAACCAAATTCACCTTTAAAGCAAGAGCATCACTACACAACCTCCCGTCGGGGGGGGGGGGGGGGGGGGGAGATGAAAAATCCAAAAACTCTACCACTCACAAAAATGGTAATGATAATATTTATCAAAGCATTCACACTTAGATAATTAAAGGTGAAATGCTAATTACTTAGTGGTACGATTTGAGTATGTGCCATGCAAGCCCAAATAACAAATAATCACACAGAGATTTATAGTAGTTCGCCGCCAAGCAAATTGCTTCAATGGGTACGTCTACTCTCGGAGCACCTCCGACTTTTCACTAAGGGTGTTTAGTTGGCCCACAACATCATACAAAGGTTCGAAAGTGTTCTTTGTGTCCTAGAAGGGGGTGAATAGTATAATTTAAAACTAATCTAGCTTAGGTGAACCTAAAGACTAGTTTCCACAGAAAATCAATACATCATAATTAAATCATTCACAATGTAAGCAAAAAACAACTAGGAATGAAGAGGATAGCTCTTTGTACTCAACAGATGAAGAGGATAACCAATGCATCTATTCTACAAGCATAATTCCTTGGAAGAATGAAGGAATATACTCTCTCTTGTACTTAGCTATAGATATGAGAGAAACAAACTAAATCAAAAGACTAGGTAGAGATTCATGATGGTCCTACATAGTTCTTCTTTAAAAGAAGAGAATTATATTCTCAAGTCCTGGGCTCAAGAGACTAATGGGAATCAATGCCCTAAGAGGTGAATGAAAGTCCTATTTATAGGCAATGAGGGGCTTGGAGATGTCTTGTTAATGAGGTGTAGAATCAATTGACAATCCTAGATCAATCCAAGTCATGGATTAGATCTAGGTGGCATGTACATGCCTTGTTGATTAGATCTATGATCAAATCAACACCCCTTGATCAAGTTATAGATTCAATCAAGGGAGGCATGGATCAAATTAATAAGTCATTAATTTGATCGGGAGATTTAATTAAGTCGATTGAGATGACTTATTTAAATCATAGATCAAATTAACTCTTGATTTAAATGCTACATAGGTCCCTATTCAAGTGAAAGGAATGACCTATATTCCCCAACTATGTTTGGGCTTCTAGGTGGGCTTCTTAGGAATTAAGCTAGGGTCATTCATGTGCTTAGTTGTGAGCTTTCCAACTAGCATGACCCAATAGCTAGGACTACATAATGTCAATCCAATGGACCTAGGATTTTTAGTCGGGCTCATAAGAGAAAACTTATATCCTCTATTTGTGATGCTTGAAATGGACAACCAAGAAGTTAAGAGTGTCCTTGGGCCTTCAACCTTGATCATGAGCTAGAGCTTCGTAAGGTGTGCTTCCATCATCTAGGCTCCAACTTGTTGAGTTCTTTGTAATGGACCTCTTCCTTGAGTTGTCTTCATTTGGGATGAGATTTGTGATGCTACACTCATGGTGCTCACACATTTTCTACTTGTACCCCATATATTATTACATTATCACTTAGATGTACATAATTTGTTATCAAATTAGCATAAATAAAAGCGTGCCCTAAAAAGATTTTTTTATTGACCTTTAACTAGTGAGTTTTAGGGCTTAATCTCAAACCAAAGGTTTTAGTGGCTTACCTCTAACCAGGGATTTTACTAGCTCACCACTTACCTGAGGTTTTACTGTCTCACCCTTAACCAAGAGTTTTCCCTAGGCTAACCTCAAACCCTTTGAGTGAATTCACACTCATTGTGTGTCATGATATCTACAAAATAAACACATTTTTATATGCCTTTTTACCTATATGTCAGTCGTAAGTTTAGTTAAAATAATGATAATTAATGGTTATTCATGTTAAGTGAACAATTAAGAGTTTAATAAATAAATACGTTTAATTGATTAATTTAGATGCGTTAATTGGATTTAATGGATTAACATTTTATAATGTGTCTAAGTTATATTTAACTTCATCTATGCAGGTTTTAAAAGTCCCAATTGCAGATCGCCAAAGTGAAACACGTCAAACGAGTCCAAATGAGATTCGATGGATGAGATAGTTACGACGGGTTTTAAGGAAGAAAAAAAAAGGAAGAAATATGAGCTGAACCGACCGGTTCAGTTCCGGTTCGGATGGATCTCGACGGCGGCCACTTGAAGGAGCGAGGACGACGGCGGAGAGGTTGATGACAACGATGGAAAAGATGATGGTGGAGCTTAGCGGTGGAGGAGCAGAGCTCGAGAGATGGGCTTCACGGCGAAACAGACAGCGGGTCATGGTGGCGGCGAGCTCGACGGCGCCGGAGAAGGTGAGGTTGTAGGCAAGATGTCGACGGCAAGGCGGCGAGGATGGCAGAGAGCGACATGTTTGATTAGGACTGTAGAGTAGTGCCATAATTAAAAAAAAGCAGTTTGTGCTCAATCGGGAAACAACATAAAATAGTTCGATTTGGATTCAGAAGCGGCTGGATTTGGAATGTTCCAAGACGATTTGGGATGGTCTTAAGAAAGGTTATAAAAGGATGAGAAAAACAGAGAGAAAAAGTGCTTTTCAGAGAGGAAAAATAGAGCCAAAAAGGAGAGAACCTGCGCCGGATTCCGGTGCTGCTTTGGCCAGATTCCGGTGGCAACAAGGCTGGGTTTTGGCTGGAAGGAGAGAAGAGGAAGAAAAGGGGAGAAAAGCCGACTGATTTGGGTGTTTTCGGAGACTGCCACAGTAACTTTCGAAGTTGCTACAGTGCGCGAATTTTGGGGAAGATGATGAACTATAACCAGCACCGTGAACAGTGATTTTGCTACAGTAGTGAGCAGTGTTTTCAGTGAATAGTGCAACATGACTCCGACAAATCAGCGGTGTTCTCCTTGTCCGATGGTCGACTGAATTCCTGTCGAAGGTGTAGATGAAACCCTAGATTTGTTTTTATTACTCTTAATTATTTAATTGAATATAGTTGATATGATTATGCTTAATGCGATTTCATGTTTCATAATTTGATCTAGTGCTTGACCATAGACTAGTATGATTATGACTGGAATTTGATCTTGATATTTCCTGTGTCTAGATAATAACAGGATTATGATTGATTCTATGCCGGGCCAAGGATAGTGTTAATTGTATTAATTTATAGTGGATGAACTTTTTGTGTCTGGACAAGAACGTGTAGTCCATTCATTGGTAATTTGTGTGTCCGGTCAAGAACATAAATTACCGTATCATATTAATTTGTGAAAATAATAATCAAGAGTAGTAATTGCATATTTAGTGGTGGATTCGATGCTTTGATATTCTCATTACTCTGATTTCTTATTAAAGTTTATTTTTTAGTTAATTAAATCATTAAAATTCAAATTTTCATTAGAATTAGATTAATCAACTAAGTCCTTTGGGTTCGACCTCGTTTCCACTAGTTTATATGTAGTCTCGTGCGATTGCGAGTAAATAGTTAAAAATTCAATCAATCATGTCACGCCCCAAATTTTTTGCTTTATCGGAGTGTGAATATAATTAAACAAGTCGATCACTTGGGACGCGATGTGGTAATTTGCCATCATTTACACAATCCTCATAAGACATATAAATGAACATTCCCATCGGATGAGACTATTATTAAATGAGAAATCCATAATGTACTGAAAATAATAATCCAAAATAGTTTGTTATTGACACACATGCCATTTATTACAAAGTTTACAAAATAAACTCAAATAGAGAAATTATATAGAACTATCTTCATGTTCCATGACTTCCTGCTACTCTTTCAAACTCAATTTTCAGCTAGACCTGCATAGCAGGATACATGAATACTCCAAAGATATACTCAATAGAATGCAAAACTATAGCAAGAATATAAATGAAGTTTCAAGAAAGATTACTGTAATGCAGAAACAAAGTAATACGAATCTGAACAATATAATTTCCATCAATAGGAAGAAAAAAAATTATCACCATCATAAAGGATATCAATATTCAATTCCATCAAACTCCAAAACACCCATAGCATAAGGAGGGTTTCAATTTCTGCTCTCAGATCAATACCACTTGTAAGTGGCTACTAACCTGGTTACCCTAGGTGTTTTTCTTTGAAACCTGCCATGAGTCTAGGATAAGGGCCCCATCAGTGCATCACACTAAGGGCAGAGATCATCAGGTCTTCCGTGATTCCTGATCAATCTAAAATGTACGTGTATTGCCTCTCTTTGAGAAGCAACCTTTGAGTACACGCCACAAGGTCCAAATAAATTGAAGCTCTTGCAACAGGTTCTTTTTGGTATACAAACCTCTCACCCAGTCATAGTATATCATGGCTTATTTAGCATACTATAATAGTCTCTCAAGACAGGGGCTTTTGAGCATATGAAGTCTCTCACCCTAGGGAAACTTAGTCATATGCCACTAATAGGCTTGAACCTTGCAAACATATGAAACCTTGAAAGTATGTGAATCCAATCAAAATATAATATAGAGGAGTCGACTAACTCAACGATCATCACGCTAGAAAAAAAAAAGGAAGTCACAAGCATACAACGTCTTGCAACCATTCCAGAAGAAACAACTGACTTAAACAAATAACTTCAATAGAAGCTTTCCAACAACAATGTCCTATACTCATAATAAAAATCCTTTGAAAGAGAAACACATGAATCTTGACCCAAAGAAAGTGCTAAAGGTTTGGTTAAGGCTTTTAGAATAAGTATTTTATTGTCTTAAATCATACCTTTGGTTGTATAATTGTATACATTCGATTAGGGTTTTGGATACCATCGATTGGGTTTCAGAGAAACCAATATGCAATTGTTTTACTCCCTTTTAATTATTGTAGATTACTCTATTGTTCCTACTGTGGCCCGTATGCTCCCCTCGGCCTGGCCAAAAGCTCCTCCCTTTTCTCCTCTTTTTGGCCAACCCCACTTTATGTTTTTATAGACCACTCCAAAAAAACTCCAAAGTCAGCCCCTTTTCGGGTTGCGATGATCCCAAATCTCATGCTAAAATCCGAGCTTTCCTATTTTGAGCCTATCCCGTTCAATTTTCAGCGTGAGCACGATTCTTTTTCGGATTTGGATTGACCTAAATCTCACCCAAACTTACCCAAATCTGCCAGCTCAACCCACGCCTTCGTGAGCCACCTCTGGTCGTTGTGACCCTCTCCACTGTCAAACCGGCGTACGGGGGCAACGTTGAAAGAGATATAGCGGAAGACTTATGCCCCACAATGGGCGGTCACAAGAAGAGAGTTACGTATCACTTTGAGCAAGAGTAAATAAGAGAGTATAAAGAGTAATAATTGTCCACAAGTCATACACCCACAACTTAAATCCTGAGCCTACACAAAGGCTCTAAACAAAGGGTCTAAAATAGATCTAAACATAAGTCTGAAATAAGTGTCAACAAGCACCATGGTCCATACTAAAACAAAATACAACTGAAAGATAGTCACATCTAAAGGCCTCCACGCCTAATCCCAATCTCTCTCCGATCGCTCCTCATACAGAGGATCCTGTCCATCTGCGTGTCACACCACACAGCCCCAAAACAAAACAAGGAAAGAGGGGTGAGTATAAAACTCAGTAATGGTTTTTATACAATCGGCAATAATCAAAAGTCATTCAGCATCACAACATAGTAATATAGATCCAAAATCGACATGATTATACCATTTTCTAGTCATGCATTCATAATACATATTCTTGCATAACACTATCTCATTCACATACTTTCCACTCATGCATTTATAACACATAATCCTGCATAATAATATCTCATTCGCATACTTTCCACTCATGCATTCATAACACATAATCCCGCATAACAATATCACAATCACATACTGATCTACTCATGAAATATACATTTTATTATCTCCTAAGCTTATGTTTCTGCTAGTGTTTGATTAGAATAAATGCTACTTTAATATAGTTTTTGCTTTTTGTAGGAAAGAAGAGTAATATACAGAAATGAGCTAAAAAGTAATTCAAATGGTTAAAATATCATAACTTCGTGTACAAATATCTGATTGGACTGATTCATATTTCATATTAAAGCTCAAGAAGTCAGCTTTCTAACGCCACCAACTATGCACAATTCAGAGTTCGGAGCAGAAAGTTATAACTATTTGAAATTCATAAACAGTAACTACGATCGATCAGCTATCAATGCGATCGATCGCCTCAGCCGCAAAAACAGTGTATTGAAGGAAACGATCAATCAAACCTCAAAATGATCGATCGTATATACTGGAATTTTTGATCTGCGCAAGACAGTAACTACGATCGATCGGTATTATATGGCGTCGATCGCTAAAGTGATCGATCGAAGGAAAATAACGAAGGAATTGCGATCGATCGGTAAGCGAACGATCGGCAATACGTAGCGATCGATCGCCGTATGCAGAAAACCGAAATAAGACCTATTTCGACTCGGATTTGGAAGGGGACTTCATGGTTTCTCTTCAAACTTATAAATAGGCCTTATGGGAGAACGTTTTGGGCAATCAATCTTGGAGAAACCCTTGGAGACTTTAGAGCTAAATTGGAGGCTAGAGCAAAGGAGAGAAGAAGATGAAGAACATGAAGAACACGATGGTGATTTCTCTTCCAATGCGAGGCTAAACACTTTTTCAAGGCGTAGATGAAGCCCAATAATCTGGTTGTGTAGTTTCTTTTCTCTCATCTTATGTTTTTACTCTAGTTGGTGTATGGATTTTATTATGTAATCACCGTTAATTCAATAAAGGTTTGTTCTTTGTACTCGAGAGAGACAAGAGTGAATTCTTGTGAGTTTCAATCCAAAGAATACTTGCGTATCCGAGAGGAACGTGAGTAGACTGAGGTGTTATATATCAATAAAGTTTCATTGGTTTATACTTGAGAGAGATAGATCACATTTCCATGTTTTAATTGTTTTATGTGTTACATCCGAGAGGAGAGCACTATATTTTGAGTTTACAAGTGTATGTCCAAGAGGAATATGCTAGCCAATTGGAAATTTTTATTCAAAAGAGAGAGAGAAACGATACACTAGTTTATTGTGGTGGATTCGAAGCCTTGGTCTTCTCCACATTGATTAATTCTCACTTAGTTTAGTTAAAAGTTCATTGCTTTCTTAGTCTAGAATCAACATTACTATTTTTTTTTTGAATTTGGTAAAATATTAATCCGTCCCTGAGGTTCGACAACCCTTCTTAATACTCGCCGTAGTACAATTGCCTTGGGCACTTGCATGGGTTTTATATTTAAACGATCAAGTTTTTGGCGTCGTTGCCGGGGACGACACAATAGTTTACCAGATTCTTAGCATAATTAGTTTTAGAGTAATTTAGTGAGTCTTAACTTAGATTTTATTTCAGTAGCTTAATTTGTGTTTTGCTTTCTTGTGTAGGATTAAGAGAAGACGTGGAATTCTCGCCAACGTAGAAGGGCCATCCCTTCCCTTTGTTTGCACTCTCTTATCCTTCTCTTCTAGATTACCTTTGGTGCTTGGTGTTTCTCTTTCTTTCTGGGATAGCATGTTGTGCTAGTTGTGCTATTAGGACTGTTAGTTGTCGATATCTAGGACTATTGATTGCTAGTTGTGGATATCTAGGGTTGTTTCTCTGATTTGTGGATGTGTGATATTTTGGTTCAGTTGATGAATGCATGGTGAAGAAATGTCTTCACCTTTTTATGGATTTAGCAATGAGAACCCATATAAGAGCTTTAATGATTATTGTTCTTCACACACCTAATCCCCCTCCCTATGAATTGCCCTACCACCCACGTCCCTTATATGATGATACTTATAACTGTGGGTGGGATAGTCACTCTAATTTTGGGAGTAGCACATCTTCCCTACAATACACAACTCCTTATATGTCGGAACCATGTGCCCTCTGTTTAAGTTCTATTCATACCCCAGTGGAGTGCCCTTTGGCCTATGCGTACCCTGATTTTATAAGAAAATATGTCAATGAGGCCCAAGGTCTTCATAGGTGGGAGGATCATCCTATTTCCCCTTGGGAGCAACCCAACCCTGGGCCCACTCTTCATGAGGCCCTTAGACAAGATTTTCTAAGCCAACAACTGCCTTACCAACCAGCCTCTACTCCTCAGTTTGGTCAATCTACCTTAGAAGATAAAATGAACCAAATAATAGCCAACCAATCTACCATCTTCACAGCCTTAACTAAGTTGTCAACTGGATATAAGGAAATGAGAGAAGAGTACACCCCACCTATCCAACCCCAATATCCGATGGGCCAATTTTTTGACGAAGAGATATGTTTTTCCCCTGACCATGATGTTACATCCCTTCAGAGTGCCCAAAGGTTTGACAATGAGCTTGAGTGGGTTTTACATAATGATCAAGACGGTTTGGAAATTAAAGAAGAAGTGAGTGTGTTGATAGAACCAAATTTTCAACCATCTTCTATATCTGAGGAGTTGCAGTCTACAACACTATTAACAGAACCTTCTATTCCTGAAGCACCATTCATATCTTGTCTAGATCAATCTAACTCTTTGCTTATTGAAAGTAACTTAGACTGTTTCATAGATAGTTTAGTTGATTCACTAATTGAGGAAGCTTTCCCAATTCTAATACTAGAAGAGGCCCCTATGGCCAAATTGGTTGATGTGGGGGAGGCGGTTCCCTTTATATTAAAATTCTCTGATGACCTTTTTCCATGGACAATGCAGGGACCCATCTTTCCACTGATTCCTCACCCACCACTCCATCTTTTATTCCACGATGTGCTCCATATTTAGGCAACAAGGACATGAGTGTGTGGTGCAATCATTAATTGATCCAGGTTGAATTCTTGAGGATCTGAACCCTGCACAAGACTGTGGCTCAGTCTAGCTGAAGACGATAAACTTAGTGTTTGGTGGGAGGCAACCCACGTATTCAGGTGTATTTTCTCCTTTTCTTGTTTTTCTTTCTTTTTTATGATCATTGTCATTTTTATATGTTGTTCACAATGAAGACAATGTTTATACTAGGTTAGGGGGAGAGGAAATGCTAAAAAAAACGAAGAACAGTAGCTGTGATCGATCGGGTATACACGATCGATCGCTATCCGATCGACGCCTTACCAGTCCGATCGATCGCCCTGCGGTACATCGATGCCGTTCATCTGCAATCTGATGGGCGCTATTTTTTCGTTTATAAATTGATCGATCGGATCATAAGGTGATCGATCGCGGGTCATCTTCCTCGCGTTTAAAATCCGAACGGCCGCGGCGAGAGAAATCTATTTCCGCTTGCCGCCGCCGTTTCCGACCCTTGTTTGAGCTGAAACTCCGGCCCCCGAAGGATTTATGCACGTAGAATCCGGATTTGGTGTCAGTTTCCGTGATTTCCCACTCCTTTCATCGCAATCACTCCTTTTTCTTCCGGTAAGCCGAAACTTAAAAACTCAATTTTTCTCGGTTTCTGGTAGACATTGTTGCGATTACCCTCATGCATTCTCTGATAATGTCTATTACGATGACTGTGCATGCATTTCAGCTTATGATTCTTCAATTTTAGGTGTTTTATTTAATATTTTAGGATTTGTGTTCATGCGGTGAACAGTGTTTGCTATGAAAAAAAAAATTCCGACATCAGATTTCCGGGATACATATCCCTCTCATGCATACCTCTATAGTGATGATTGCAATTTTTTTATGCATGCTGGTCCCTGTCGATGTCCTGAGTTTTCATAAAATATTTTTTTTTTGAATTTCATTCTTATTTTCTGAAAAAAAATTCGAAAATTGTGAAGTGGATCTACTGTTACATGCTTGCTGTGATGTTTAAGTTGAAATTACATGCTGCATATTTTGTACCTTGATTTAATTTTCACTATTATCTTTGGTTTTTAGGTACAATGCCTCAGAAATCAGTCGCTCACAAACGCTCAAGGGGTGAAGCTTCTTCATCATGCCCTGTTCCTTCCACCCCTCCACCTGAACCTGCTGCACAGCCACGACCCATACAATATGAGAGGCAGGTGGTCCTGAACCCATCTATTCCCGATATTCCGACTCAGAGATGGATCGAGGAACGGCCAGATTGGGTGAACTATTTCACCCATATCGCTGCAAAGAGGCAGAATGTATTTGCAATGGTCCACAAGGATCCGGTTCGGGAAATCTATGCAAATGGCACCATTGAAGACAATGATAGTCCAGAGCAGGTAACCATTCAGAGCGTCGTATGTGGTATTCCTATCCGGGTCTGGGTCGCCGATATTGCTAGCGCCATGGGGTGTGACTGAGGTACAATTCATCACCCTGATTTTGATGGATATCAGTTTCCTCCCTACCGCAATGTCACAGGGCGGTTGACGGGATCTTCAGTAGGACCTGGGACCTCTACCTACCTGGCCGCCATCAGCATGCGATCGGAGTTCCGCTTTGCCTTCTTAATTCTATAACATGATATATGGTCGGCTCGGAAAGAGAAAGTCGACCGAACTATGACTGATTTACTCTATGTATTCAGCGACGATACTCGGCGCCGTGATCTTGACTTGCCTTCATTCGTCTTTGGCCGGATGAAGCAAATGATGGTGGGCCGCAAAGATGAGAGGTTACCGTATCCATATATTTTAGAGCGGGTATTTTTGACCCATGGGGTGCATTTTCCTGAGCATTCTAGAGTATCTCATGGACTGGGGCCCATTGGAGTGGATGTGTACAACCGTATGATGGGCCATACATGACGCGGATGGCCACGGGCTCCCCGTCTTGAGGAGCACGCAGAGATACCTGAGGGTGAGCCTGTTCAACAACAACCCTGGATGACGATGCAGCAGCAAATCACAGATCTCACTGGCCATGTGCAGGAGATTCGCCAGTCACAGCAGGTGCTTATGGATTCTCAGCATGCTATTACGGAACGCCTCGACTCCATAGTCGATTTTCTTCATGCATGGCGTTTTCCTCCGGGCGATGCAGATGGCGATGACCAGGACTCTTAGTCCACTCTTCCTCTGGTGTTTTCCTTCCTCTTTCTCTTTTACCTTTTGTGATCATTATATTTTGTCTTTATTGTGCATTTAGGACAATACTTATATTAGGTTTGGGGGAAAGGATGTGCGTCATTGTAAAATTAGAAAAGGAAAATAAAAAAAAAAGAGTTAAATTTGTTTGAGTAGTTTTAAGTTGTTTGTTAGTATTTTTGTTAGGATTTGATAGTTTATCCCATAATAATGCATGTTACAATTCTTAGGAGATTAATTGACATTGGAAGTGTGAGTAAGTATACTGGAGGATAGATACACTTAACTGAGCATATCTTTCTGTTACAGTCCTCTTGGAATAAGTGCTTGAACTAAGAAAACTCACTCACATACACTAGTACATAAAGTAATACCATCTAGAGATTTGTTGAATGCTAATTTACAGTGGGATGTCTTTGGTCAGAGTCATTGGATGATGTGTAGTTATCCGTTGAGTTTAAAAGATTATGATAGACCATTTACTTGGCTATGGCAAGGGATTGGAACCGAAAATAGGTTGAGAGTATAATACAACTTGGACAAAATGAAGGTGCTTGAAAATATATGCTAAAAATGAAAATAAAAATGCAAAAAAATGAAAACAAAATGAAAGAACGGGGCTGCTTGACTTTATAGGATTAACTTAGGCTGATGCTCGGGCCGGAAGCGGTCTCTTAAAACCTAATGCCCTAAGCCAAATTGATTGGGAGTCATTGGCCTGAGTCATTGCTAAACCTAAGCATCTTGAAGTCAGGCCTTACACAGTCCTAACGAAAAAAAAGAAAAAGAAAAAAAGGTCTATGGTATATTATCCTCTCAAATCTAGAATGTTGGACCCGAAGGATCTGTGCTATCATGAACCTAAAGATTACGATGACTATGTAGATTATGATGTTCTTTGGTTAATGGGTAACACTGGATTTGTATAAAATTGAAATTTAGAATGTATTGCTACAATGTTCTACACTTTTATCATGCCATATAATATTAAGCATAAATTTCCAAGATGAAAGTGTGGAATAAAACCACTTACTTGAGGGCTTCTATATTCTTGTTGATTATGAACCAAGTACGTGTGGTTAATTCTCTTAAGCATTGTAGTTTGTATTTGTCGGGATAATATGTTTGTGTGTTTTGCAATGTTTTAATTTTTGCTTTGTTTTTTCACTTAGGTTAGTTAGTTTCATAAATACATGTTTGTGGGTAGCATGGCTGCAAACCCTCACGAGACAACACTCATCGTACTAGGGATACCTAGAGGTTTAACGGCTTGTTGCATACGCTCAATGTAATCGTGTTCCCTACAAAAGTGGTGTTTACTGTTATGGATTAGTTCATTTAGTTGATTGTTTGATTTTATTTTATTTTGTTTTGCTAGGGACTAGCAAAATCTAGGTTTGGGGGTGTGATCTACTCATGAAATATGCATTTTATTATCTCCTAAGCTTATGTTTCTGCTAGTGTTTGATTAGAATAAATGCTACTTTAATATAGTTTTTGCTTTTTGTAGGAAAGAAGAGTAATATACAGAAATAAGGTAAAAAGTAACTCAAATGGTTAAAATATCATAACTTCGTGTACAAATGTTTGATTGGACTAATTCAAGCTTCATTTTAAAGTTTAAGAAGTCAGCTTTCCAACGCCACCAACTATGCATAATTCGGAGTTCGGAGCACAAAGTTATAGCCATTTAAAATTCATGAACAATAACCACGATCTATCGGCTATCAATGCGATCGATCGCTTCAGCCGTAAAAACAGTGTATTGAAGGAAACGATCGATCGGACCTCAAAACGATCGATCATATCTACTAGAATTTTTTATCCGCGCAAGACAGTAACTAAGATTGATCGGTATTATACGGCGTCGATCGCCAAAGCGATCGATCGGTAGAAAATAACGAAGGAATTGCGATCGATCGGTAGGCGAACGATCGGCAATACGGAGCGATCGATCGCCGTGTGCGGAAAACCGAAATAAGACTATTTTGACTCGGATTTAGAAGGGGACTTCGTGGTTTCTCTTCAAACTTATAAATAGGCCTTATGGGAGTACGTTTTGGGCAATCAATCTTGGAGAAACCCTTGGAGACTTTAGAGCTAAATTGGAGGCTAGAGCAAAGGAGAGAAGAAGATGAAGAACATGAAGAACACGATGGTGATTTCTCTTCCAATGCGAGGCTAAACACTTTTCCAAGGCGTAGATGAAGCCCAATAATCTGGTTGTGTAGTTTCTTTTCTCTCATCTTATGTTTTTACTCTACTTGGTGTATGGATTTTATTATGTAATTACCGTTAATTCAATAAAGGTTTGTTCTTTGTACTTGAGAGAGACAAGAGTGAATTCTTGTGAGTTTCAATCCGAAGAATACTTGCGTATCTGAGAGGAACGTGAGTAGACTGAGGTGTTATATATCAATAAAGTTTCATTGGTTTATACTCGAGAGAAAGTTTCATTGGTTTATACTCGAGAGAGATAGATCACAATTCCATGTTTTAATTGTTTTATGTGTTACATCCAAGAGGAGAGCACTATATTTTGAGTTGACAAGTGTATGTCCACGAGGAATATGCTAGCCAATTGGAAATCTTTATTTAAAAGAGAGAGAGAAACGATACACTAGTTTATTGTGGTGGATTCGAAGCCTTGGTCTTCTCCACATTGATTAATTTTCACTTAGTTTAATTAAAAGTTCATTGCTTTCTTAGTCTAGAATCAACATTACTGATTTCTTTTGAATTTGGTAAAATATTAATCCGTCCCTGAGGTTCGACAACCCTTCTTAATACTCGCCGTAGTACAATTGCCTTATGCACTTGCAAGGGTTTTATATTTAAACGATCACATACATTCCACTCATGCATTCATAACACATAATCCTGCATAATAATGTCTCAATCACATATAATGAATGCCTCCATCAAGGAGTAAACACAATCATCGCCACACAAGCGGAATCCAGTCAAGGCCACAAAGGCGTATCATAGTCCGGTTTCCACATAGGAAACATACAGTTGGGGTTGTCGGCCCCTAAGTCAGCTCGCCCTGGACCATTGTGACCTAGGATGTCCGATTCCCACACAGAGAACTTAGAGCAAGTGTGTTCGCCCTGGGACATCTCCTGCGGTGGGAGAGAGCCCGAATCCCCACACAGGGAACCCTAAAACACGTGGTAGCTGGTGCATGAAGCGTACCACTCTTGATGCTCAAGCCCAGATGACAATCTCAATAATCTCATCCGCAAGGCAAGTACACAACTCGCCCCCCATGTTTCTCAATGTAACCTCATTTCAGCTCAACTCAACCCAGGGAGTATACCTGTCCCACGAAGGGACGAAATAGAAAACATGTCCTTTCGGACCAACCAAATTTCGATTAATCCGACAAGCAATCTCAGGCATTGCATACAATCGATCCATACCGGTTATACAGCGGTAAAACTTCATCCATGAAGTCTGATACATGATGCATGCTATCATGGTACATCTGTGAGCAAGACCTACGTGTGTTCCAACACATGGAACGTGCTCCCAATCCATCCCCTCTTGCATCATAATCAAAGCATAATCAACTAAAATCTCATAATATCTTCCCATGTGTGTATACACATACATATTCTAATCACATGATTCATGCTTCGACATAAACTCATTGAGCAATATTTGCATGCTTATATACTTTCCAAAATAACGATTTTAAACTGAAATCAAAGCAATTTCTATCATCAAGCTTAATCCATCAATGTAGAGTTGAAGGCTTACTCCTACAAGCATGCTCTTTTACCGTACAATAAACCATAACATGACCACCTCAATTACTTATAAGCCATATGATCTACACATGAATTATGCATTTTATAAGCCCTTTAACCTATGTTTATGTTAGTGTTTGATTAGAATTGGAGGTACTTTAATATAATTTTGGTTTTTTGTAGGAAAACAAGAGTAAGACGCATAAATGAGGTGAAAAGTGACTCTAATGTTTGAATCTTCATAACTTTGTGCACAGATCTCTGATTTGATTGATTCAAATTTCATGTTAAAGTTCAAGAAGTCCTCTTTCTAACACAACCAACCACGCACAATTCAGAGTTCAAAATAAAAAGTTATAACCATTAAAAAATTGTGTTGCAAAGCAAAACCGAGAAGATGATCGCGGGTCATCTCCTCCATTTTCAAATATTCAAAATCCGAGACTCCATTAACACATTTTAAAAGCTTAATACATGCCTCAAACATTGACAAAAAGCCATCAAATATTTCAGAACATATCCACATATCATTCTAAGATGAAACCCCAAGAAATCATAGCAAAAGATTACCATTTATTAAACCCACTATTAGAGCCCTAATAAGTATCACTCATTAAAAAAGAATCATGAAAACAAACCATTATCTACCTAAGGATGAGATTGAAGAACCCATTACCTTGACTTGATTAGAATGAACCTTCAATCAACTCCAACACCTTCTAAAAAGACAATTTTAAGTTAATACACTACTAATCTCGATTTAGCTTTGAATACGAAAAGAAAACCTTAGATCTGGGGCTTTTGAAATATAAAAACAAGATTTTGAAGATTAGGTATGGGAGAAGAGATATAAAACAGTAGTTTTTATGCTTTCAAAATAGATTGAAACAACGAGGAAATCAAGATTAAGAAGTTTTAAGAAAAGCATAAAGAAACAAGAAGAGATTAAACTAATTACCTATAATCCTTTCCTTTTCAAGCCTAATGGCGAAGTGGCTCCTAACCTCCAAGCCAAGCCTATTCCCAACTTGGGAAAGGGCACAACACTTTCCTTTTATAGAAAAAGTTGGGGTAGACCTAAGCAAAATGTGGGGTAGAAATAGGGTTTTTGGATAAAATTGGAAAATTTGGATATTTTAATTAGAAATTAAGTCCAAAAAATTTTAAAAATTTTTATAATGACCTTCTTTAATGTCTGGGGCATTTTGGTCACAAAAACCTAATTTTTGACGGCGGGGCCCGCAGGGGTCCCGTCAATCCCTAATTTTCAAAAAATTGGTGAAAAATCTAAAAAATCTCAAAAATTCAGGTTTGATCCAAAAACTTGAAACTCATGATTGTGAAATTAGTTTTGATTAAAACCTTTGTAAACTCATTTATTTTTGAAAACAACTGAGTTAAATCGGAAAACACTTAAACCACACAATAACCGATACTTAGCATTAAAATAAACTGGTTCAAAGATGAGAGATCTTACACCTTCACTCTCCTGAGTCTGTTCTTTCTTTTCGAATGCCCGAGCTTGAGCGGCTAGGGATGCTTTTGCCTTTTTTTTTAATTAACCCGTCGAAGCTCTCTCCACATATAATCTGAACGGTTCTTATCTTTAAGCCAAAACCCGTTGTCTCCTTGGATGCGCATTAGTGGCTCTGATGAATTATGACTTTGATCTTTCACCTTTTTGTTAGAAATTAATATTTTAAAACCTGCTTTGGCCATCATAAGTGCTTGATCTTTTATCTATTGATCTCTTCATATAAACATTCGGCGTGCTTCAATTCAAGTATTTGCATTAAGCCCAGTCTTAAACACGTACTATAATATAATTTAATTAAAACAAGTAATGCATCTAAAATGATCAAACTAATTGTTAAACCACTAATTACCAACCTAACACTAAAACACATGCTTTTGTTCTTATTTTAGCAAAAATAACACTAGCAAATATGTATACAAGTATGTAAAATAGTGTATATTTTGTGTATATCAAATATTCCCAAACTTACATTTTGCTAGTCCTTGAGCAAAACAAAACAAATAACTAACTAAACTAGAAAAGTAAATGCCACTTTTGTAGGGAACATGACTTCATTGAGCATATGCAACAAACCGTTAAACCTCTAGGCGTCTCTAGTATGATGAGTTTTGTCTCATACGGTTTACTGCTATATTACCCACATACATGTAACCTAAAATAATAAAATCTTATATATCGATTTTCATAAACACAACCACGTTTAAAAAGACTAACCACTAATACTTGCATAAATAAACAATTTAAGCACAAGAATGCTCAAATTAATGGTTATTTTTTGAAAAGCAAATGTGTAGAACAAATCAACATACAATCTAAATTTTTGTCTTCCACAAATTTTAATGTGACCCATTAGTCAAGTTGTGTCGAGCTCAATAATCCAAAATAATTATATGGTATCTTTGTCATGAAATATTATGATAGAAATAATGCTCATGCATCCTCAACCGTAAGTCCACAGTAGAAGGTATCTTTCTTTTTTTGCAATGATTGTACAATGCCTAGCTCTATTAGTCTAGGCTCGTGTAGATAACCAAAGAGGTAGCCAGTGACTCCCAACTAGTTGGCTTAGGGCACTAGCTTTTAAGACACCCTTACAAACTAACCCCTCTAATTCAATAGATTAGAAAGCATGACAACAATGAGAGAATTTGTTGGTTCTAACCTCCAATTTTTTACGCGAACCCTTCAGCTTACTGAGGCACAAATACCCAGTTACTCATTGGAGATAGTAACAAACCTCTTTATTTTGCTCTTTTTTTATTTATTTTTTCAGGTGTATTATACCTTCAACCTATTTTCCAATCACCTCCGTCATAAAGTTAAGAAGATGGTCTATCATGATCATTGAAGGTCTAAGAATACCACGTTTTCAAAAATAAACTTGACTAAAAACATCCTACTAAAAATGGTAGTTAACAAACTTCTAGATGGTATTTCTATGTGTAACTGATGTGTGAGAGAGTTTTTTTTAACAAATAGGAGTATATGAGTCCAAGAGGATTTTATAAGAATTAAAACATCATATTTGAGTTAATTCACTCACACTTTTTATGTAAATTAACCTCTCCAAAAATTGAAGTATGAATAGAAAGGGATATACTACAAAAATAACCTAATAACTAACTTTTACATTTTTTTTCAATTTTTTAAATTTTATGGATTTTTTTAATAGATAGTTTTCTTCCTCTACACCCCTAAACCTAAACTAAACATTGTCCTCAATGTGAAGAATAAAAATATATTACAATGATTAGTAAAAGAAAAGGGGTACGAGAAAGAAGTCACCTGGATAGAGAAGCACCTCATGATATGAATAACAATGAGTATATACACACTAAGAAGGAAATGTTAGCAAAATATAAAGACACCCCCCAACCCTAGAGTGAAGCACCCCCCCCCCCCCCCCAATGAGTATATACACACTAAGAAGGAAATGTTAGCAAAATATAAAGACACCCCCCAACCCTAGAGTGAAGCACCCCCCCCCCCCCCCCCACACACACAAAAGTAGTAATCAAACCATAAAATAAAGAAGAAATAGACTAAAATTCAAGAAAATGAAGAAAAGGGTTGTGTACACCCGAAAAAAATCGGTATGCTTACTAAAATTTATTGATCTAAAATAAGAAGTTTTGATGCTAGCTTAGATTACGATTTGTTATGTCTTGCGGCGTTAAAGAGCTCTAAGAGAGCTTTCCAACGCCACCGACGGTGGGCAATTTGGAGTTCGGAACAAAAATTTATGTTAGTTTAAATTTTGGTATGAGTTTGGGGTATGTGATCGATCGGGCAGGGTACGCGATCGATCGGGTGGGGTACGGGATCGATCGCCGGGGCATGTGATCAATCGCACCGACCGAGATTGAATCTAGAAAGTGCTGTTTTTGGGAAACCTAGTTAAAGTAGATATCAAATCCTAACTAATTAAGGAAGATTAAGTTTAGGACGTCCCTTCTAGTTATGGGGAAGCTTCTAATTGGAGAATTGAGAAATTGGATTGGGAAGGAATCCTAAAGGTAAAATATCCTAGTTGGAATAGGCATAAGGTCTATATAAATACCCATAAAGGGGCTAACTTGTGTTTTATCACACTAGAGAGTTTGTGAATGCCCCAACCTTGTTTCTCTTCCCTTCTCCCTTGTTCCAGCAACCCTTTTACCCTTCTTAATTCAAGCCTCGTCATATACGAAGGAGCAAAGGTCTCGCGGCATAGAGAAGAAGAGGAGGTGCGTTGGAAGTGCAGTTTTTGTTCTACAAAGGGGGTAGGATGGTTTTTTCTACTAAATTGCTTCTAAACTCTTTCTATCTATTCTATGATGAGTTATTTGATTCCATCTCAGTAGTAGAGATTATATGAATGCTTGATTTGTTGATAGATTTCATATTGATTATAATTATGAGTATAATTATTGATATTCTTGAGTGATATATCTTCTAATGCTTGCATGATAATTTTAGATGAGAACATTAGTCATCTCTTGAGTGTCGGGATGTCAGAAAGTTCTATTTTAATTCTATAAACGTTCTGGTTTAATTGTACCATATGAGTATAAGTGGTAATTCTTATGATTAAGGTCTTTATTATACAATGGAGAGTATTTTAAACTGGTTTATGTAATGAAAGGTGTATAAAAGCATGTGATAACTAAATTCCAGAAGATATAAGGATCTGTAATAATCCTAGGAGGGGAGTATTTAAGGTTAATGAGATCCCATTATCATGATTAAGGGTTAATGATACGTAATTAGTATGTATGATTAAGATTTATCAAAAAAATATTCCAATGATTCAGGACGATTAAGATCCATGTTCCGGCACCGATGACCTGCAATATTAAAATTATAACTAATCACAGAAATATCAAAAAAATATTCCATTTATTGGGTTGGAAACTAGACTCATAGGACTATCTACTGTTAAAATTTCATACTTAGATTCCTACTGTGTCGACTGTGAGGATAGTCGGAAGTGGGCTGTTATCAGCAGAACAGTTTACTGTAATGAAGGTCTAAGTCGCTAGTATATATTAATACATAATGTTATAATTTAGTCTGATCAAAGTTTCATTAATATATGTTGTAAGATATAATATGGACTACTGCTGTAAGATTATTTGGTCTAAAAATATTAATATTATGAATAAGTCACTATAATATATAGTCTTATTATCTACTTACAACTTTGTGTCGGTTTGAGTTCCACTTGGAGATTAAACCATTCCAATCATCCTTTCATCTTGAATTCAGTATCATAAATAGTAGAACCTAAATTCTAAAGATGTTCCTATCTAAGGCTAGACATGAAGCATGTTGTTTGAATTATAATTGCCATCTATTATTACACTTTTGGTGAGTTACCTGTTGATAAAAGACCTTGAAATCTAAGCGGCGTCCTTGCCAGGAATTGTATTTTATTGAGATATTGATGATTTGTTTATACTCCAAAGGGTGAGTCTATTCCGGTAAAAGATACTTTAAAAACCTTTGAGTGCGACCTCTATTCCTTTGTAATATTGCTCAGATTTTTATAAGACTATTTTCTCCACTAGAGACATTGCGAGGATCTCTTTGAAGTGGACTCATAGTCTGCTCATTTAAGCCATTGCTAGATCTTGCGAGATCTCTAATTATTTATGCCCGAAGGGAGGCACTATACGTACGTTAGACTGTTGACATTATGGATATTCTTCGGATTGAAACTCAGAAGAATTCACTCTAGCCTCTCTCGAGCACATAGAATAAACATCAATAAATTAACTTTAAAAACATAACAAAGATTCATACACCAACTAAGGTAAAATTAAGATGAGAGAAAGAAAACGATACAATCAATCTATTCGGGCTTCATCTACGCCTTGGACTGGAATTTAGCAGGACATCGAACAAAGAGAACACTGTTGATTTGTCGGAGTCATTTTCACTATTCACTGAAACACTGTTCACAAAATATTTAGAAACACTGTTCACGGTCTTCCTCAAGTCGCCAGTTACAGTAGCACTGCTATGGTACTCTAGCAGTTACAAAAATCCTCCAAATCAGTCGCAAAATCCAAACTT
Organism: Houttuynia cordata; assembly: GCA_039654745.1. Classification (NCBI taxonomy): domain Eukaryota; kingdom Viridiplantae; phylum Streptophyta; class Magnoliopsida; order Piperales; family Saururaceae; genus Houttuynia; species Houttuynia cordata. The sequence goes on from CM077509.1 coordinate 2,881,537, forward strand.
TCTTCTCCCTCTCTTCTTCTCTCTATCTTCTAGCCTTGATGCCACCGAAATCCGGCCTAAACAACTCCGTTTTCGGCCAACAATTTTCCTTTTCAAAGGTCTCCTCTCTTCTTCCCAAAAAAAACTATATTTTTTGTCCAAAACTTCTCCTTATATAAGCATCCCATGAGAGTCCAGTCCAAATCTTCTGTAAGAGCCCAAATCCGAGCCGAGTTTCCATCTTTAATCCTGAATCAAAGAAGGAGTCTTCCATTGCCAATTCCGATTATGAGTCGAGTCGATCTGTTCCTAGCTTTCCAAATTGAGGCCAAATCCCCCTGCCAATCATGAGCCACGATCGTCTCCTTCATTTCCTGATCCTTACAGACGAGCATCCGCCATGACTGCTCTGTCTTCGCCCTCCATTGTCGTCTTGCTGTCATGATCTACCCACCATTATCATCACTGTCGTCTGTTTTGCCGTGAAGCCTAGGACCATCGTTGTCTTATCCTCTGCCGTCGATGACATGCGCCGTCATCATCAAGCTCGAGCCCAAGCCTTGCCACCAAGACCCATCACCGCTAGCCTCCGTTAGCGCTCAAGCAGAGCTCTACTCTCTTTTTTTCGATCACCATCGCCACCGTCATCGCCGTCAAATCATGGTCGCCTGCAGTCAATCAAGCTTCCATCTAACAGAGCTCTCGAATGGCACTCACCTCTCCACTGCCGTGCTTCGCCGCCAAAACAGTCGACCTTCACCGGCGCTCGAGCAGATTCTGTATGGAATGAAAGGCCTGAGCTTTGGCTGAGGTCTTTTCTTATTTTTATTTTTTCTTCTAATTGAACTGTACTAGAAATGAACCGTTGGTTCATTTCTATTCTTCTTTTTGTCTTTATTAAGTGAAAACCTGTTGTATTGCTCTCGTTCGTCCGATATCATCTTGACATCTCTTTTGTTTTCTTCACTTAGAACTAACACCCGTCTTGTCCTTAGATGACAATCAATGATCTGGATCATCTCTGCACTTGCTCTCTTCTTTTTAAATTGATTTAAACTTTAAAAACCCGCCAAAGACTCCTTAACCGTCCGAACTTTGATCTCTTCACCTATAAATCCAATTGAGGCGCGATGAATCCAAAATCTGAGCTCTTTGAAACCTATGCAAGCAATCAAATTAAACTTAAACACATAATTTCTTATAAAAATAAAGTAAAGTCCTAATTATTGAACTAACTCCAATAATTCATAATTTTTCTTAATTATCATAAAATAGCACTAACAAATTAGAAATTAGAGGCATATAAATGTATATATTTATGTGTATATCAGAAGGCGTGAAAGATTAGTGATTCAGGACGATTGCAGGACAGTAAGGTGATGTAGAAGCGTGAAGATGATTAGAGAATTTTCAGTTGATAGACTCGATGATATTATTGGCCGTTGTGTGCTATAACTTTTATGATTTCTTTTGATTGACAATTATTCCTATTTGCTGTAATAAAAGCTAAGTAGGATTCATTTAATACATTTACAATGTTTTATTTTGAGATTTGATGATGACTTCCCACGTTCTTGAGTGGTCCTGGTATTATCGACTACACATCCTTTTGAGATGATATAATTGGCCAGTAGGATCGATTATTCCAAGGTCGCGTCCCAGAGTTCCTACCTCAGCTAAGATGGTATTTACGAAGACTTCCGCACTCCGAATGAGATCAGGGATTTTGGGCCGTGACAGGTTGCCTCCTAGGAGTGCTAAGTTTATTGTCTTTAGCTAGACAATGTGAGCACATGTAGTCAACCTTGATAAATATGATAAACAAGAGGTATAGAGTCAACCTCTGGGGAAACAAGCTCCAGATATGCTTCAATCACTGACTATTGACTTCAAAAATATTGCCATTACTTGGATCTTCAATTTCAACTGTCTCATATGGATAAATTGTCTTGACAACGAAAGGACCAGCCCAACAAGAATGAAGCTTTAGTGGAAATAGATGCAATCTCGAATTGTATAAAAAGACTTTCTGAGAAGGTTCAAAAGACTTTCAAAGAATTATTTTGTCATGAAACACTTTCATTCTATCCTTGTAAATTTTAACACTTTGATATGCATCATTCCGAATCTCTTCCAATTCATTTAGTTGGAGTTTTCTATGAAAGCCACTCTCAGAAAGGCCAAAATTGAAAGATTTAATAGCCCAGTAAGCTCCATGTTCCAATTCAATGGGGAAGTGATAGGCTTAGTCATAGATAAGCCGATATGGGGACATTCTAATAGGTGTCTTGAAAGCAGTATAATAAGCCCGGAGAGCATCAGAGTCTAAGAGTCCAATCTTTGCAATCTGGTTTCATTATTTTCTCAAGAATGTGCTTTATTTCCCTATTAAAGACTTCTACTTGCCCGCTGGTTTGAGGATGAAATGGGCTAGCCACTTTATGAGTGATGAAATATTTCGTAAGCAAGAAGTCATAAGCCCTATTACAAAAATAACTACCTCCATCACTAATGATAGCTCTAGGTGTACTAAAGTGAGAAAAATTGTTCTCTTTAAAAAATCTGTCCACAACTTTGTGATCCTTAGTCTTGCAGTGTATAGCAGAACCATATTTTATCATAGCTTGAAGACTCAAAGTGTGCAATCAAGCAATTGGTAAGATACTCATGCATGTACTATACCTTAAACACAATTAACAACCTGCATGCAATAAGGTAAGTGGGAATAACAAATTCTTAACCATACTCAGACGTCAAGATTCACCATTGTAGTTCCCAGAAATTAGACAAGGAGTTCAGCAAGAAAAAGTTATTCCAATTATACTGCAAATAGATTGTGTAACGCTAAACTCTCTTGTTTCGAAACGAGCAAATTCTAGGCAGCTCCAGACAAAAGATTGTTAATATGCACTTCAGAAACAAATTGGGTCAAATTGAACCTCAAACACAATGATTAGGGGCTAGAATTTTAAGTCAAACAAATTTCAGGTATCATAGACACCCAGCTTGTCAAAATGCAATAAAGAATTTGAGGACAGCATGAGGGATTCTGCACTACTATAATCAACAAAGGAACTAGCAACAACTGCAATTTAGAATAGGACAGGCAATGTTTCAAAACTATACAACAGCCAAAATCTTTATCATACTCACATTCAAATTTTTGCACTTCTAAACAAGGCAGCATGAAAATTAAGTAAGAAAAGTCTCAGATTTAATCTCAAATGAAATGGGAATATGTTGGATATTTTTTATTTAAAATCCAGCAGCTATATGCATTCAGCTGAACTACTCAAACAATAGTATGAGCTTGAATTTATGCAAGTCATGCAAAAGACTGTGTCAATAGGCAAACTCTTAATAAGAGAACTCATAACCTGTACGGATTTTCATGAACTATTTCATCACTTGCAGCTTGTATTTGAAAAGAAATTCTCACCTCATGCTCAAGCACAATCAGCATGCAATTTTTTCTAGAGGAAATTAAGAATAGAAATTTATTCAAGCAGCTTCTAAATTACATTTATCTTAAACTAAAACAACCATTATGCACCACAAAAGCATGACTTCACAGCAGAAAATTTTCAAAATGAGGTGGAGACATATTGTGTGTGCTGGAATGTTTGTAGTTAAGCAGAATTCAGCAACACATCTAAGAAGCTTCTCTAGAAAATCCACTCCAAAATCAGTTGGCACAAAGGATGATTTACACAGGTGACATTAAATTCCTCATAATAAACTGAAGTACGTATCCTTATCCTGCTGAAGTTTTCACGTTTGATACCCAACTAATCAGCCTGTAAGTCTCCAAATATCAACAAAAATTTAATAGAAAAATGGACCAGCTTGTTAAAAAAATATGTTACAGCAAGAATGGCTTTAACGGGACTTAATCTTCGTCAGAAATTGCAAGAATAATACAATTTGAAATTGCAAGCAGATTTGAAAGTCGAGCGTAACACTATTCAAGACAATATGCAGTACAGAATGAGATTTTCAGATATGTAATTAATGGAAACTGAGAATAAATTCAATAGAAAGAATGTTACCAATCGAGTGCAAACAATATGTGTGCATGCTGTAATCATTCAATTGGGCCTAATTCAAGAAGTGCAAACAACCGGCTTGTCAAAATGCAATTCAGTAATAGAATGGCAGTAGGAGTGTCCTTTTTTTTTTTTTCAAAGATGAGATCTTTCTTAGAAATAACTTTTATGTAGCTTCTGACTTCTCTTAGAGTAACAAGCATGGTAAGAGTGCAACCGTTTGCATTGGAAGTCACGACAAGGCAAGCCATGGATCAACAATAAAATATTAGCAAATAAATGACATATTGGTTGTGTTCAAAGTAGACACTCCCTTCCAATCGAGCTGGTCATTGCATTTAGATTGCCTAACCTAATTCCTGCAAAGACTAAAAAAAATAAAAAAAAAAAACTAAAATTTGATAAAAGTAAACTAAAAATCCTATAAGTGTCGAACTTTCCTGTTGCCTCCCTGGCAATGGCGCCAAAAACTTGATATAACTTTCAAAGTGTTTACCCAAGTGCAGGTAATAGCGAAGTAATAAACTCGGTGAGATCGAAATTGATCCACCGGGAGAGCGTATTTCGAAAAAATTAAAAATTACAATTACTAGTTATAACTAAATTATGAATCAGATTTTTGGTATAGGGAAAATGAAACCAAACTTAAAAGCAAAACTAATTTAAAAAGTGTAAGAATTAAGTTGAGGGATTAGACTTTTGCATCGAATTCATTGAAACTCCACATATTATTATTCCAATTTAATATAATCCAAGGTATAGAATTATACTGATTGTTCTAAGTATCACATGTATCCGTAGGCAACATTTAATCATAGAGCCATACTTAATTCAATTAATTTGCACAGGCCTTTCATTCAAACTTATTATTGATAATTCTAACTATTCAAAGTGTATGACATAATAAATTAAAGAAAAATTTAATAAGTAGAACTATAGAAATATCCCATTGGATAAAACTCAAATGCAAAGATTTGGAAAACAAATAACATGTTTCATAATAATTTTATCTAGTCCTAGCCTAATGAAAGAATTAGCTATTCATGATAATAAAATGAAGAGCCTCATTTGGAGGACTCATCTTCCTACACGTGAGATGAAAGCACTGTTCACAAGTATTATCATTGTCTTCCTCTGTGTTTTTTACTATGGCAGAATGAACCAGCCGGCCAAAAGCTCTCCACGTTGCTCGGACAACCGGCCAAGCCTCTTGGCTTGTGGCCCATCAATTCCCCTCTGCCCGACCAAAAGCTCCTCCCTTTTCTCCTCTTTTTTGCCAACTCATCTATGTTTTTATAGACTGCTAAAAAAAAACTCCAAAGTCAACCCCTTTTCTGGTTGTGGTGATCCCGAATCTCATGCTAAAATCCGAGCTTTCCTATTCCGAGCCTATCCTTCCTAATTTCTAGCATGAGCACGATTCGTTTTTGAATTTGGATTGACCCAAATCCGCCAGCTCAACCCAAGCCTCCATGAGCCACCTCTGATCATTGTGACCCTCTCCTCTATGCCGCTTCACTCTACCGAGCGGCCTGAGTAGAGGTCGGGTTGCTCTGTTCTTTCCTTTCGAACACCCGAGCTTGAGCGGCTCAAGCTGCTTTTGCCTTCTTTTTTTTTTAAATTTCAAAACCTGTCGAAGATCCCTCCTTCATCAAATATAATCTAAGCAGTTCTTCACTTTAAGTCAAAACTCGTTGTCTCTATGGATGCGCATCAGCGGCTTTGATGAGTACAGACTTTGATCTTTCGCTTTCTTGTCAGAAATTAATCTTTTAAAACCCATTTCGGCCTTCATAAGCATAAGATCTTCTATGTATTGATCTCTCCGTATAAACGACCAGCATGCTTCAATTCGAAGATTTGCATTAAGCTAAGTCTTAGACACGCACTATAATACAATTTAATTAAAACAAGTAATGCATCTAAATTATCAAATTAATTGTTAAACCATTAATTACCAACCTAACAGTAAAACACATTCTTTTATTCTTATTTTAGCAAGAAATAATTACATAACACCAGCAAATAAGTATGGAGGTATATAATAAAATAGAGTACATTTTGTGTATATCAATTGTGGGACTTAAATAACAAGAAACCCATTAGAAGTAGAGATCCAGTCTTTAAATAAGATCCAACAATTGAAGACTTTGACAAAGATGAAACACCAAAGCAAGTTGTGTATGAATGTATGATGAGTTCAATGTTCCACAAGCCTCATAAGATGTTTAAGGGGAAAAACATAGTGATGATGATCATATAGAGAATAGGTAGTCGAGCATGATGGCGTGGATACTACAACAAAAATGTCTTCTAGTAATGGATTTTCACCGATAGATAATAATTCGTCGCTATTTGTATCATTTTCGGAGGATTTTGATGGCAAAAAAATATGTCGCTAATGGAAGCTAACGACAGAAATCTATCACAAATAAGTTAATACCTTGGCGGGCAAAAATTCGTCGATATAAGAAGCTTATGTCGACAGATTTACGATTATATTTCCGTTGGAAAAACCTTGAAATTGAAAACTTAATTTTCACCAAAAAAAGAGAAAAAAGATATGGACTCTTCATTCGAAGGGCCAAATTAAAAATCCTAAATTCTATCTTTTTTCTCCTCCCTGCTCCACCATTTTCCCCCAGCCACCCATCTTACACATGAAAAATACACATTTTTATATGTCTTTTTACCTATTTGTTAAAAATATTTTCTAGTTAAAATAAGGAATAAAGTGGGTTACTAGTAATTAGTTTAGTAATTAGGAATTAAATAATTAATGCGCACTAAAAATTTAAATGTGTTCCGTAATTTTATAAATTATTTGGTGTGTCTAATATAGGACATATTTTATTTATATAGGTTCAAGTGTTCGGACTGCGGAACGGCCAAAGTAAAGCCATTAGGCGGGTTTTCAAGTGCCAAAGTAACCCAAGAGTTGAGATCAAGTGCATAAAAAATCTGAATCGTTGATGTTCACCCAAGAGACTACGGATTTTGATTTTAAAGTAAAGAGTGTTCAGATTCGATCCGGCGGATGAGATTGCTAAAGGTTTTAGCCCAATTAAGTTGCAAATCGGCTGAGTTGGAAGGCACACGCAAAGGAAGGATTTTTCTAGTGCAATTTTGATTTAGGAAAGGTTTTGATTTTGGGGGAAAGATGATTGTTTGCAGTCTCTATGTGAGAATAGAGGAGGTCGACGCTTGAAAGAAGACGACATAGACCATTTTCTTCATTTTTCAGTTTACAATTTTGTGTTTTTTTATGTTCCATTTTTTTTATTCGAGTTGATTGTGTTGCTTCGAAGAAGGAGTTTGTAATAAACTGTTGCTACTGGGAACAGTCATCCGAAGAGTAACAATACTGTCTTCTTTCGCAATTAATCTCTAAATTATTGTAAGTCAAGTTTATTTTTAATAGATATGAGTTTGATTATGAATTATGCATGTGTTCTAGTTAGTATGATTGGCTAGATTAATTGCTAAGGCTAGGATAAGGCTTTAGTAAGAACAGAAAATTATTTACTTATGAGTTCAATTTTTCTCCTAGAATTATTGTGCGATAATGTTTATGAGTTCCTATGTTAATTGCTTAGTTAATTGCGGATATAGCATCAATCATGTTTTTGCTATGATTTTGGATTACTATTGCCAATGCATGCTTATATTAATTGTTTAAATAACGAATTGGATAGTAGTTGTGATTCTCTCGTAAGTGGATACATATAGTGATTTGAATTGTTAATTTAAATAGTATAAAGGGCGAGAATTTTGTATGAATAATTATGCTTTAAAGTAAAATATTTTGTAACAACGTGAATAGGATTCTAATTTGTTATGAGTAATATTGAGAATGATCAATGATTGTAAGTTTAGGATTCTCAATAAATTACTGCATGCCGATTCCAAAGCCATAGTACTTTGTTAATTTGATAACTTCATATTTTTGTTTCGTTAATTAATTTAATTAGTCATTAGTTAGTTAATAAATTTCTACAAATTCCATAATTAATTCAAGGTTTAATTAGGGTTCGATTAGATTTTCTCCATACAAGTCCCTGTGGGTTCGATCTCATAAAATTGTACAAATGTACTTTAAATACGATTCGTACACTTGCGAGTAAAATTAAGAAGATTAATTAAAACAACAATTACTACCCTCCAACTCCAATGCTGCCGACCCACCTCTTCCCACCAAGCTTGAGGCCCGCATGGCCGGCAGGGGTTCTCCTCCAACTCCAGTGCCTCTAACCTCCGCCATTGGCCTCCCAAAGGTGGTGGAGTATGTGATCTCCAAAGTGGATGTCCTGATGAACGAGGTGATCCACTTTGGAGATTTCCAAAGTGGATTTACCATTTGCTGTAGTCTCCCGAAGGTGGTGGAGTATGTGATCTCCAAAGAGGATGACCTGATGAACGGGGTGCGCCAGGGGTCGATCTGACCCATGACCTTCAGCTCGCCTGCTGCGTCGTGAAGATGATGCACACCGGCACCGCCAAGTACAATCTCCACCGATTTGGGATCATCTTCTTGCCAATGAATCTGACTTCTCTGTTGCATAGAAGAAGAAGCTTCACCTTCTTCCCTGAGACCCTGATTAGAGAGAGAACCTTCAAAATCAAAAGACAAAAAAGTCACTCTTCTCCTTTTTTCTTTCAACTACACTTCCAAATCAAATCAAAATGGAGGAGAAATCTTTGGACGCCCAAGCTTCGGCCCCTTCCTCAACGCCCAAGCCTTCTGACAATGCACTCAAGCACATCATAATTGGTTCTTGACGGGGGTGACAACCCCTTTCTTTCTCCAATCCATGCTTGGAGGTACAATCGCAATCTCATATATGAAAGAAGATGTTGTCTTTTCTACTTTTGGGCTTTGATATACTAAGCCCTTTGTGTGAGGCTTTAAATTCTCCTTTTGTAAGATCAGCAAACTCATTTTTTTGGGTAAATTAAGTTGAATTAAAGCCCAAGAAGGGAAATGAAGTACATAAGCAGTTGAAACACCTAACAAGTCCTAAAAGGACTAAAAAATAGAGCTAATTAAAGAAATTGACTAAGAAATCACAATGATTGAGTACAGTAGCTCGAAAAGATAAAGCATCAGCCGCCATTTTAACTTGATTGATGATTAGACTTCTAACCGAATCAGTAGTAGAATTGAGAAGACTTTTTACCATAAAAAATCAAGGGTGAAGTGGCTTAAGGAAGGTGACAAATGTACTCAATTTTTTCATGCCATGGTTGCTTCCCATATTCTTCGAAATTAGATTCATGATATAGTTGATTCCCAATGCAATCATCTTATTGATCAACAAACCACTAGTAGCGTTGCAATGCATTATTATAAGTCATTATTTCGGCCCTCTTCTAAAGCTCTCCCTGATTCTCTTTCTTTTCATCGTAAGCTATCTCATGAACAATCAACCTTTTTTATTCGGCAGGTGACTGATGATGAGATTAAGCAAGTGGTGCTTTCTTCTCCGAATAACAAAGATCATGGTCTAGATGGTTTCGCTAGAGAATTTTTTGTTCACTTTTGGATCTGGTTGGACGAGATTTTCTAGCAGCTGTAAAGTATTTCTTTTTGCATGGTAAACTCCTTAGAGCATTAAATGCTTCATTTTTATCTTTGGTCCCCATGGTTCAGGGTGCTAAGTCTTTTGATAATTTTTTACCCATCTCTTTATGCAACTACATTTATAAATATATTTCAAAGGTAATGGCAGCGCGCCTCTATGAGATTATTCCATCTCTTGTCAGCCTCAATCAGTCAGGATTTCCCAAGGGTAGAATTGTTAATGAAAATATTCTATTGGCGCATGAGATTGTCCATAATTTTCATCACAATTCTCGGTTGAGGCGGGTTTGTTTAAAAGTCGATCTTCGAAAGCTTTCGATACAGTTAGATGGGATTTCCTAGCTCTTGTTTTAAATCAAATGGGATTTGATGATATTTGGATTTTCTGGGTGATAGAATGTGTTTCAACAGCTTCTTTTAGTGTCCTCATCAATGAATGCAATTTTGGTTTCTTTAAAAGTGAATGTGGCCTTCGTCAAGGATGTCCACTCTCCCCTCTTCTTTTTATCATTTGTATGGAAGCGCTTACATTATCTGTGGACCAAAAGGTGGATGCATGTACAATCATTCCTCCTATATTTAAGAATACTCCTAAAGTTTCTCATTTATTATTTGTGGACGATTTGCTATTATTTTCGGAGGAATCCATTACTTCATTGCTTGGCATTAAAGATGTGTTGCGGGAATTTGCTAAGTTCTCTAGCTTAGAATCGAACATTTTAAAGAGCTCACTTTTCTTTTCTTTCTCGTGCATCTATAAAGAATCTATTATTGATGTGTTGAGTTTCCAAGTGAGAGAACTACCGATCAAATACTTGGGATTGCCACTTAGTTCAAAAAATGTCTCTTATTCTCTCTGCCTCCCTCTCATCAATAACATAAAAGGCCGAATCAATGGTTGGAAGACTTGTTTACTCTCATATGCGAGTCGTCTACAACTTGTAAAATATGTTCTTAATGGTATGCAGCTTTATTTGACAAGCACATATCTCCTACCAAAAAGAGTGATTAAGCACATTGTAAAGTTGTTTGCGACATTTTTATGGAAGGGGTGTTCGAATCGAACACCTTTCAGCCACGTTCCTAGAAAAGGGTCACTAAGCCTTATCAGGAAGGCGGCCTTAGTCTTAGAGTGTTATTGATTCGAATCAAGCAGGATTATCTAAGTTGTTTTGGTGAGTGCTCTCCCTCAAAGATAGCCTATGGGTCCAATGGGTTGATGGTGTCTACTTATATGGGTCTTCTATTTAGACAGCTTATACTCCGTATGCCTCTCATGCTTGGAATTCTATTATGCCCCTTTGAGAGCCTATGATGTAAGGATTTCACTATTCAATTGGTAATGGCAAGAGTATTCGCATGTGGTCTGATCCATGGGCAGACAACCGGCCTCTCACTACTCGATTTGGTCATATAAATATGATCCTTCTTGGAGGTAATATTCATAGTACTATTGTTGATTCAATCTCTGCAAAGCATTGGAATTTTGATGCAGCCACTACTCGCACTAAAGAGGTCTTGGATTTTTCTATACTCACCTACCAATTCTCACTCAAGACAAAGATTCTATTCATTGGCTCAAGCCCTCAGGGAAGTTTTCTTATAAAGCTTCTTGGAATTTTATTCAATAAAAACATGCACATGTGGTGTGGTGATCTTTAGTCTGGTTTAAACGATGCATCTATAGACAAGCTTTTGTCTCTTAGCTAGCCCTATCTAATGGCCTCATGATTATAGATAATTTGCAAAAGCGAGGCCATTTACTGATTCCTAACATATGTGTTCTATGTTGCTCTAACTTGAAAACATATAATCATATCATTTTTTAGTGCCCTTTTAGCAAATCCATTTACGCAAACCTTCTTCACAAGTGTCATATGACTCATCGAGTTTCACATTTTCAAGATGAGATTGATTGGATTCTTCAATTTTGTGCATCCAACAATTATGTTGGCCTCTTCCTAAAATATATCTTCAATCCTTTATTTCTACAATTTGGCATGAAAAGAATAAGAGGATTTTCATGAAAGAGAACAAGTCGGGCCAAATTCTCCTCCTCTAAAAGTTGCGTATCAAAAGGAGAAGAAAGCAAGTTTCTTTGGGCATCCGCCAACCTGATTTTAGCTTCACCAATCCGATAATCTATTTTCCCAAAAGATCCATAATTTCAAGCTTTTAAAGCAACTCTGACGAGTTATAATTTTTGAAGCAATACAAACTGAGGGGATTCATCTATACTAACTCTCCAAGCATCTGAGACCACCTCCATAATTGATTCCTCCTTAAGCCAAATATTGAGAAATCGAAATGGTTTGGGACCTTGCTGTCGCATGTCCTCTAAGGAGAAAACAAGAGGAGAATTATCGGAGAACCCCGACAAAAGATATTTGACTAACCCATGAGGGTAAATCAACATCCAAATGTGATTATATAATGCTCGATCCAATTTTTTGTAGATAAGAGTACCATCCATTGCTTATTACTCCAGGTTTAAGGCTCTGATGAAGGAATATCAATAAAATCTGACTCAAAGATAAAATTGATTAAATTGATCAAGCTGCCAAGAAGGACAACAACCCCTCCTAATCTCTCTTCATTCGAGCGGATGCAATTGAAATCTCCAATCATAAGCCATGGACCATCAACAAAATCTTTTATCTCTAGTAACAGAACTCCATAACATTTGTCTATGATAAAAATCATTAGAAGCATATATCATAGTGAAGAAAAAATTCAAACCAGTAACTAGATTGGACACAAGAGCATGCATAAATTGATCACTTTCACGGAGTTTAGTAACATGAAAAATTGTAGGATTCCAATAAATCAATATTCATCTTGAAGGACCAGATGAATAATTATGAATACTATGTCAGCCACGAATTAATGTACCTTGAATTATTGCAAATTTGTTCAGCTTGATCTTTATTTCACATAAACCAATTAATTGGATTCTTTCACCGCGAACAAGATTGAAGACATCCAGCCACTTAGCCCGACGGTTTAAGCTGCGGGCATTCCAGGCTGCTACACTTGTCATTTCCTAGGAGGAGGATCGCTGCCTCCTCTGGAGTTAACATACTTAGCTTTAATCTGTCTGGCCGCTTGATGTGTAATAGTACCTTTGTTGAGAGATAGAGGATTGGTAGTAGAAGTCGAAGTAGCACTTGAGTCATCATGAGGCAAAGTGTTCAAAGCATCAAAGGAGTTTGTTGGAATTGGAGATGAGGACGAAACTAAAGGCAATGAGGATAGGTTTTTCAGTCCACGATGTCCAGGCTTAGACCAGCCTTGGTTCAGCTCCAAAGGTGGGCTCACTTACACTGGAAAGGGCAAGATTTCCTGAGATTCTCCTAGATTAAGATCCTGGGGTGCTTAAATAGGAGACGACATATCAGTAATATTTAGAAACTTGAATAGTGCTTGATAGGCAATGAATCCCGGCTTGATTATGATTACCATATGTGACCAGATTATGAGAATGAGCCATATTTGGAATAGAAGCATGCATAGGAGGGATGAATCCCACATAGTCTTGAGCTAACTGCGCTTGCGGGCACACACGCGCAGAGATTTGATCTAACAACTGACATTGATCCGAGGTGGGTCCCATGCTAGCGTCTCTTTTCGGCGATGCATACTCACCGGAAAAGAAACATTCATTGGTGTACATGGTAGCTTGTGCTTCTGTTGAGACAATGTTATGATTTGCATCTGGAATTGGTCTCCATTCTTTGTGAAATAGGCAATTATCTGCTTGATGATCAAAGTTAAGACATTTAGAACAACTGACAAGTCTCCATTCATATTAAACTTTTTGAAGAAAACTAGCACAATATCGCATAAAACTGACACAATATCCTTAAATTTGAATCCAGGTTTTATCTCCACACAAAGATGAGCATATTGCAGTCGACTAAACTTTGCAGTTGTAGGGTCACTTCGGAGAGGAGTCCCTAAATTGCTTGCAATTCTTCCCAAACTTTTAGGAACAAAATATTGTGAAGGAAGTTCCGGGAAACGTACCAAAATAGGAACTGATTTTATGATCTCTCTGACAGGTTTCATACCTGGATGCCACTTACGGAGGATTATCAATCGTCCACCAACAGCCCACAGGCCATTGAGAATACGGTGGCAATCTTCCTTAGACGAAAATTCAAACAGAAAAAACCCATCTGCCAGTTGTTTCATCTCAAAACTTGTGATTTTCCAAACCCTCTCAAGAGAATTTTTGAGTCCTACATAATACAGTCGTCGACCTAGAAAATAACCAACCAACGAATTTTGTCATATGGCGGAGGCTTCATCCTGGACGTGTTGGGGAACAGGAACCACATGCGTGTCTAAGAGTTCAGGAAAGTAAGGGAGGTCGCCATGACACCACATGCACGTAGAAGAAGATGAGTTCGTAAAGAGCTGCTTCTAGGATAGGCCAGAGGAGGATGTCGCCATGACACCGATGGCAGTAGCGGCGGCGTTGACAGTGGCTTGCTAAAACATACGATACAGTGGTTGTGAAGTAGCCATCCTTGCTCCGATTGTTAAAGACCAAAAAGATGTCAACTTTCTCCTTTGAGAATGCAGGTAGGGCGGTCAAGGCAAGGAGGAGGCGACTAGGGTGAGGCAAAGCGGGGCGTAGGCAAAGGTGAAGGTGGCTAGGGTGACGAGGTGCTGGAGGGTGGAGAAGGTGACAACGAACAAGGGAAGAGAGATCTGCTGAAGGGTGAGGCAGAGGTGGGAGGAGGCAAGTGAGGGTGCTTGAGGTGGAAGCGGGGGAGGAGGCTGGAGGTGGTGATAAGCCGAGGTGAGGATGGTGGAAAGACGAGGCAGGGAGAGGACAGTGGAGGAGGAGGACTGAAGAGAGAAGGAAAAGGCAAGGAAAGAGGTGGGAGAGGGCGGAGGGGTGAGGAGGTGAGGAAGCGAGGATAGATGCGGCGAGGGAGGAGGCGAAGCGGAAGGGAGAAGATGGTGCTCGATAGGCTGCCAAAAGAGGGAAGGACTGGCGATGGCGATGCTAGGAAACCCTAGAGGCCATCGCTTAGTTTGGCTCTATTTCGCCCAGGTTTCGTGTTGTCACCAGGAGCCCCACCGCATATCAAAAGGTCAGCAAACTCATTAACAGCCAGCTTGTAGGACTTGCCACCTGCCATGTTGAATGACTCAATGTACTCAACATTATGTTCGAATATCTCAAATCTTCTTTCCTTCTCAATATCATCAACATACACTCGCCCACGGTGAGGCATCCACTGCTCATGCCTAACCCACATGTCTGTGTCATGCAGAGTCCGAGCTATGACATGGGTGGCTCAGAACGCCATGATGAACAACACCATAGAGGCAAATACTTTTGCCACAGCCATGATAATGAATGGACCGCCGGTGAAGTTTCACCAGCCCACCACGTAAGACTTGCATGTGATTTGCACTGGACCTTGCTGTCGTTTCCTGTGCAAATCACATGATTTGCATTACATGGTGGGCTCAAGGAATTCTGTATCCGATATCGGTAAAATATCAGTCGACCAAAGAGACAAAATCTCGGATATTGTGTAAAAAAAGTATCGATGGTCGAAAACTAGTTTTTACCATATATTTTCACAATCTAACTTCTAAAATGAGTTATACTAATTTAGACAAAGCATAGCTTTCAAAATATTTGGATGGGAAACAAACGGAAAAGTTGTTTTTTTTTTAAAATATTTGATCCTTTTTTTAAAACATTTTTTTAAAATAGCGATATATCGGTCCGAAACTATATATCGGCGATATTTTAAAAAAATTGAAAAAACGATATTAGTCTGTATCGTTTTATTGGGAGGGGCCGATACCGATATAGCCGATATATCGCAATACAACATTCCATGGGTGGACTAGTGAAGCTTCATCAGGGGCCTCGCTAGTGAAGCTTTTCCAACGGATCCGGACTCTGAATGAATGGTAAGTAAAATTTAAAGAGAGGAAACAAAAAGCTGACTATGAATGTGTTCACAGCCGGCCGTTACAAATATATATAGGGCTGAGGCAACCAATATCTGTCCGATCAGGTCTCTCTGTTGGATAAGCCCAGTCCCAACTCCATCCCTATCCAACTCAGTCCCTGACTCCCTATCACGTCGAAACTCTTAACTCCTGGAGAAGTTGGAGGAGTTCGTGATGAGGAGACTCTGGGAAAAGCCTCCTCGCTCTGTCGGGCTCTCTCTCTTGCTCTTTGTTGCATCCTTCGATTTCAGCCATTAATCACATTCTCTTTTGGTTTCAGCCATTAATCTTCCCTAAATCTATTTTGAGAGAATAGCCTTATCTTGTCAACCAGCATGAAGCATTATTATTGAATGAAACCAAAGTATCATTTGGTAGTGTGATGAAACACTATGCTTTCACGGGCTAAAATGAAATAAGGGATTTTGAGAGAATAGCCTTGGCAAAATCCTTGTGACAAGCCTTGCCTTCTTTTTTCTTTTTCTTTTTTATATTTGCCAACCTGCTGCATGCTGCTGTGACAATTTTGTTTATTAATGTGTTAACTAAATCTGAGATTGTGAACCATTGTTATTACTTCCATGCAAATGAAATAAGGGGTTCTGATGATGATGATGTCTGGGACTCCATATCTGAGGAATCATGCTCATTTTTATTCAAGTTCTATTTGGTTGACTTTCCACAGGGTTAGTTTTGAGCAGGAGCCTGGGGTTGTTGGAAGCACAGTTTCCTTTGAGGAAGCTAACAAATAGCTTGAGTGGGGTTTAAAAAAGCTATGCGTTTTTCTCTAATTTTTCATTTGAAATTTGGATATTTACTTCCAAATTTATGTTCTTGTTGTAAGTTATATATGGGTTCGTCCCATATTAACTGTCATGATTAGAGGAGTCGACCCTCCCATGTGTGTGTAGACATGAGGAGATGTTAGGCTCCCGTGGGCCCGGGTGGGCCCACCTAATTAGAAGAGACACCTTTATTTGTAACTGTTTGATTTAATCCTAATTGAATTACGATTTACCATATAAGGAGAGAGAATAAATTAGGAAGATTGAGTCCTAATTAGGAGAGGACGTGGAGAGAGAATTTGGGGGAAGATTGACTTCCCCAAATTGTGTAACTGAAAAAGGCATGACTCCCCAAATTTGTGTAACCGAAAAAGGCATTCAAAGGGAAGAGGTGGGGATGCCCTCTCTCTCCCTGATTTTGCACGACTTGCACTTTGGCTGGTTGGGGACTCTCTCTTTCTTATACAGTCTCTCTCTCTCTTCTTCTTGGTTTTGGCGATTTCTCCTCTTTGGCTTTTGGAACACGATCGATCATATCTACTGAAAAAAATAAATCTGCTATTATGCAGCGATCGACTCGATCATCGGTTAACAAAACGATCGATCGCATTTACTGGTTCGACTAGTTTGAGGTACGTGATCGATCGACTTGGGGAGTGATCGATCGAGCATACGATTGAACTTAATATTACAAGTTGAGCGATCGATCGGCTGAGTACACGATCGATCGTATCTATTGTAATTGTGCTAAGACTGCAACATCGATCGATAGTTTTTATGACATCGATCGACTGAAAAAGATTTGAAAAACCAATTTGTTTTGAAGCAGTATTTGTGCCACATAATTACCTGATTTCTGATAGTTGATTAGTGATTCAAACTTTGCTCTTTAACACTTATTGTCCTGTTTCACTGGTTGTAGATTTTTATCTTCACCTTGCTGTATCACTTGTTGGTTTCAAGTTGCAATGGCATCCCGTATGATCTCCAGTGAATTGGCTAAGACTGAAAAGTTGAATGCCACGAACTTTGTGACCTGCAAGAGGCGCATTTGTCATATCTTATTCTTTGAAGAATTGGGTCATTTATTGGACCATGAAGTTGAACTTCCAAATGAAAATAGTAATGTTGCTCAAAAGAGAGAGTATGAGAAGTTCAAACTGGAGGATGCACGAGCAAGGACCACTATGCTGTCCTTTATGGAGCCTAATATTGAGCTGCTCTTTGAGAAGGTATGGAGAGCATACTGAGGCTCACATCAGGTTGCTCCACACTCGCTATGCGAACATGAGGATGGAGGAAGGCAATATTGTGCTTGAGCTCATAAATGTCATGTCCATTTTTGCTAGTGAGCTGGAGATGCTTAGAGATCAAATTTCATTTGGAGTCCAAGTGTCTACGATACTCACTAGTCTTCCTCCATCATAGGAACTAGTTGTGGTGGCATTAAACCTGAGTGATAAGAAACTCACATTGGATGACCTTACTGCTAAGATGGGCTTGGAGCAGGAAAGGCGGGATCATGTGAGGGTCTCTAATGCATCTGCCAACCTTGCTCATCATGTTAGCTCCAAGAAAGGTGGGTCCTATGCTGACACCTCGAAGAAGAACTTCAAGAGGAGGAGACAAGGCCAAGAACAAGAAGAAGGGAGCTTGCTTTACTTGTGGTTAGATAGGCCGCTATAGCAAGAATTGTCCTAATGGAACCCAGGGCAACGAGAAAAAGAAACCGCAAGGTGGAGAAAAGGACATAGTGTGTATGATTTCTGAGGCACTGATTGTGAACACTAACACGAGAGGTTGGTGGCTTGACTCAGCTGCAACTTGTCATTTGGCCATGACCAAGGAGTCATTTGCTGAGTTGAAAGAGATTAGCCCTGAAGAGCACAAGATATACATGGGGAACAATACTTATTGTAATGTGCCGGGGATAGGCTCTATTCGTGTTTCTCTCTCAGGAGGAAACACTTTGGTTCTTACAGATGTCTTGCTTGCACCAACGATTTGTAGGAATCTGATTTCAATTCCTTTGCTGACACAAAAGGGATTTGAAGTCAGATTCAAGTGTAGCAAGGGAACAATGGGATAGAAGAACAATATTTTATTTACTGCTTCATTAGTTGATGGTTTATTCAAATTGGATGTTTCCAATGACTTTGCTGATTTTAATGAAATGATTGATTCTGAGTATATTGCTTGTGTCGTTGATGATGCTTTATTGTGGCATTTACGCCTTTGTCATGTTAATGCGAGAAAATTACACCGAATGTCGAATAGTAGGTTACTGCCTAGAGTAAGTGATGATTTGTGTATGTGTGAAAATTATTTATCTGGAAAAATGACGAGGCTATCTTTTCCCAAAGGTCAACGAACAATAGACCTTTTAGAGGTCATTCACTCAGATATTTGTGGGCCAATAAACGTCAAGACTCAAAGGAGTATGACGTATTTTATTACATTTATAGATGACTATTCTAAATATGGTTATATGTACTTGTTATCTAGGAAGTCCGATGCCTTAGAGAAATTCAAGGAATTTAAGGCTGAGGTTGAGAACTAATTAGGACGGAAAATTAAAGTTCTGAGAACAGACAGAGGTGGTGAGTACACATCTGATTTGTTCAAGGACTATTGTACAAACCATGGAATAGTGCATCAGTATACTTTGCCTCATACCCTTAGTAGAATGGAGTCGCTGAAAGACGTAATAGGACATTGTTGGACATGGTAAGGTCCATGTTAAACCACTCTGAACTAGGAACGCAGTTTTGGGGTGAAGCACTAGACACCGCTGTTTATGTACTAAATCGAGTACCCTCAAAGTCGATCAAATTGACCCCGTATGAGTTATGGATGGGAAGACGTCCAAACTTTTTGAACTTGAGAGTGTGGGGGTCAAAGGCTCATGTTAGGGTGCCTGATCAACTGAAGAGTAAGTTGGACCAAAGTCCATAAAATGTAATTTTATAGGTGTTTGTGATCATTTGAAAGGAATTGATTTGTAGTACACCATGATGATGGGACAGTGGGGGTAATTGAGTCTAGAGATGCTTACTTTCTTGAGGAGAATGTAGACATTAAAACTCCTACTTAGAGAGTAGAACTCTTTGAAATAGAAAAAGAGAAGGTTACTGTCACTAGTAATGAACAAGTGATAGGTAACACATCTAATGAGGATGTTGAGTCACGAGCATCAAGAAAGCGTAGACCTTCAGTGTTGTTGAAGGACTACTATGCTATGCTTTGGGAAGACGAAATATCGGTAGATGAACCAGTACTTAGTGATCCTGTCACGTTTGAGCAGGCTATGAGTAGTCCAGATTCCAAGGAATGGCTTAAGGCTGTTTAAGAGGAAATGAATTCAATCTTGAAGAACAAAATCTGGGAGATTGTTGACTTACCAGATGAGAGGAAACCCGTTGGGTGTAAGTGGATCTTCAAGAAGAGGCTCAAAGCTGATGGATCAATAGATAAGTACAAAGCTAGACTTGTGGCGAAAGGGTTCACACAAGTAGAGGGCATAGTCTTTAAGGAGATGTATTCTCCTGTGTCTAGGTTCATCTCAATCCAATGTTTGTTAGCAATTGTGTCATACTTGGATTTAGAGTTGCACCAGATGGATGTAAAGACTGCCTTCCTAAATGGTGATTTTCTTAAATGGTGATTCAAAGGAGGAGATTTACATGGAACAACCCGAGGGGTTTGTAGTTTTGGGGGAGGAAATGAAGGTGTGCAAGCTTATTAAATCATTGTATGGACTAAAACAATCGCCAAGACAATGGTATTTTATTTTTCACTTTGTCTGAGAAAATGGCCTTAAAGACGGATCTATTTCTGAAACATGTTCATAGTTTTGGATTACGACAGGACTAGTGAACGAGTCACTGTTGAATCGCAAATATGAGCACGGAACCCATAGTGGGGGATGCAAGTTATATATAGGTTCGCCCCATATTAACTATCATGATTAGAGGAGTTGACCCTCCCATGTGTGTGTGTGGACATGAGGAGATGTTAGGCTAGGTGGGCCTACCTAATTGGAAGAGACACCTATATTTGTAACCATTTGATTTAATCCTAATTGAATTAAGATTTACCATATAACGAGAGAGAATAAATTAGGAAGATTGAGTCCTAATTAGGAGAGGACGTGGGGAGAAGATTGACTTCCCCAAATTGTGTAACCGAAAAATGCATGACTCCCCAAATTTGTGTAACCGAAAAAGGCATTAAAAGGGAAGAGGTGGGGACGCCCTCTCTCTCCCTGATTTTGCACGATTTGCACTTTGGCTGGTTGGGGACTCTCTCTTTCTTATATAGTCTCTCTCTCTTCTTCTTGGTTTTGACGATTTCTCCTCTTTCGCTTTTGGATTTACGATTGATCTTGGAGATCGAATCTATGCAAATTATTGGGAGAAATTGAAGTTGATATTGCTATCTCGTGGAGAATAGCAAATCATAGATCCACACACAAACGGCTCATTAAAGGTGATCTCTGACATAATCCTTCATTCTTCGTAGTTTAATCGTTGACACAAAGGCAGCAGGTTAGTAGTTTTATGTTCCTGCGTTTTATGTAATTGTGCATGTAATAAACTCTCGTTCGCATATATTGCTCATATTCTTGTAATCTGTTTTGTGATTATATGTGAGTGAAAGAAATTCCAAATCAAGACAGATTTTGTAAGAATTCAACACCAAACGGACGATTGAATCGTTTCCATCGGTCTAAAAATATGTGTCCTCATTAGGAAACCAAAATGAACTTAAATCAGTTCAGTTTGGACACATATTTTTGAAGGGAGAACTTTTTTTTTATGAGCCTAATGGCAACATCCCAATGCTATGATTGTATTCATGTTCCGGATTTGTTTCAATGCTCCAATTTGGTGATTGGTCATTTGGGATGGGGCACTATTCCCTTTGTCTAGAATTTTTATCAACGTAAGGTTTTTCAAAATAAGTTTTTCATTTGTAAACCTTATGGTGATAATAATTCCAGAGGGAGTAACTAATTAATAAGCCTCGTCCCAAAAACCTCTATGAAATTGGTATTTATAAAAAAAAATTATCTTGTTAAAATTTATTTCCAAACATTTAGATATTTGAGTAGGGTGACTTTAGGTTATTTTTTAATTATCTTAGTCAGAAGTCTGCTTTGTGCTGCATTTACTCTTCTTTTTCTGAAACTCTAAATTTGACTGGTTCTTAGTGGATTGGGGGCTCTTTTTGAATTCCGACTTATTAGACAGACCAGTTATGTGAATTTTCCTTTTCCGCTTATTACTATGCTTGTCTTATCTATAAACGTCTTTTCATTTATGATGCTAATTTCTTTATGCAATATGTTGTTATGGACTCAATTAGACTTTCTCAGTTCTATTAGGAGTAGGATTCCTTATCTAATCATGTTTCTTAGTTAATTATTACTACTTGTACTAAGATTATGTTATTTTCACTCTTTAAATATGTAAGGCCTATGGGCAAAACTGGATTAGAGAAGCAATGAAGAATTAAGCTTCTTTTATGTATTTTACATTCTTAGTTGTAGATGTATTCCTTCATTGATTCGCATGTAGACCACCGTCTACATCATTGGTATCAGAGCAGTTCCCGATCCTCGGTTCCCACCCAACCCACCCTTGCTGCAGCTATGACCGGAGCCCGTCAGACGAGTCCTGACCCACCGCCGACGTCCTCCGGGCCCTCTTCCATGACGCCTAACCCAGCGGACTTTCACGATGTTCCCATCACCGCACTCACGCAGGTGACTTCCCAGACTACCCAATTGGAGACGAAAGTAGAGGGAGCACTTACCAATTTAAAGAATTCTATCACCACCAACTTTGTGGAGTCCACTCCTCTCCTCATCGCACGTCACAGGAGAACGCCCATCGCTTTGATGAGATCTTGCTTTCCTTGCATCACCTGTCTTTGTCGGCTTCTCCTCCGAGCTTCGGTGCCTTCCTAACCCTGTTTTCGACACCGAGTTTCCCCGCTGGCGTGCAATTGTTGTGTCCTGCCATGTTACCTTGGCGGGGCATAGTGTCATTGGGCACCTTTGCGGCGGACTCACCACTGTTGGTGTTCTTCTAGTCGCCAATCCATGTCGTGCCCATCCCTCAGTTCGGCGGTGCCGTGGCCTTCGCATCCTTTCTGGCGACTTCTTTCCCAGATCTGTTAGAGCCCACGGCTGCAGCCGCTACCTCGACCAAAGTGGCGCCTTTCTAATTCCGAGTACTTCTCCACCTTACACCAGGCCGAGCCGGCACTCCTCCACCAGATCCCGTCCTCTGCCCCTCCCACTCCAGCCACCTCCACCGTGTCGCCTCTCCAATCCACCCGAAGTGGTGGTTTTTCAACCCCGATCACCTCTCAGCTTTTCGCCGGGCCACCACTCACACCTCGAGCTGCTTCCCTTCCCACCACTGCACCCACCGCCACCACCATACCCGCCCTGATCGCTCTGCCTGGCTGATTTCCGGTTGACCCCGGCGACAGTCCTTCGACGACAGTGACCTCTGGCCTACCTTGGCCAAAGCAATCACTTTTTTTTTGATGGATTTCCAATCGACCTCTGCGGACACCGGGAGACTCCAAATCCGTTGATGGGGTATCTGTCCAGCCTCGGCCGCCACCAAAGCCTTTAGGCCGCCCAGCTTGCCTCTGTCGGCGTGCTTCAATTTCCCTGTGAAAACAGAAGCAGAGCCTCTTGCTTATGCAGGGGTGAGTCATGATCATGGGACCGAGCTGTTTTGGTTCAAGGGCTGGTTCAACAGCCTACCCCTCGGGTTGGTTCAAACTTGGTCAAGCTCTATGCCTCGGGTTGGTCCAACAACCTTAAAAAAAATAAAATAAAATTGCATAAGGGTTTTAGGATGCCCATTATTGTTTCAACGCTTTCTCGACCACATACTCATCCCCAAACCGGACCCACTCATTTATGAATCCACGTCCAATTCGACTATCAGAGCATTGGTGGTCATACCGCATTTTGATGAAGTTGAGTCTCGCGCATTCTTGCCTTTGATGCAAACAACAAGAGCACCTCAATAACGAGGTGATGCGGAAGCGTTGGTGGAATGTTATAAACTCAATTAGGCTTTCTTAGTTCTATTAGGAGTAGGATTCCTTATCCAATCATGTTTCCTAATTAATTATTACTACTTGTACTAGGATTAGGTTATTTTCACTTTTTAAATATGTAAGGCCTATGGCCAAAACGGGATTAGAGAAGCAATGAAGAAGTAAGTTTATTTTATGTGTTTTACTTTATTAGTTATAGCTGTATTCCTTCATGGATTCGCATGTAGACCACCATCTACATCATATGTCTACCTTGGTTTTTCTGCCTTTTGTCTCGTGATATCTTTCCTAGGCTTGTTTTTAATGGCTTCATTAATAGGACATAATTTGACACATTTCCTTTTTTGGGGTAGCTTATCTAAGAGCATCATATGTCTCAAAATTACATAAATTTGACACAGTTGCCTTTTCTAGTTTTGGTGTGCATATCGTTTAAATACAAATGAGTGGGAATGGCAGATTTCAATTCTATTGCCATTTTTAGCTGGAGGGGGGAAAATCTATCCAAGGATTATTCAAGTATGATCTCGACTTGTGTGCATGGCTTACAAAAATAAAATATGTTGATACAGTGATCAAGCAAGCATATGATGCGAATCACAGGTCAAAAGTAGTTGTTGGCATCGTTAATCTTGCCCAATTATTCGTTGCAGAAATTTGAAGCTATCTGTTACACATGAAAAATAGACATTTTTATATGCCTTTTTACCTATTTGTTAGTCATATTTCCTAGTTAAAATAAGGAATAAAGTGGATTATTAGTAATTATTTTAGTAATTAGGAATTAAATAAATAATGCACTTTAAATGGCTCAATTTAAATATGTTCCGTAATTTTATGAATTATTTGGTGCGTCAAATGTGGGACACATTTTATTTTGTATAGGTTCAAGTGCTCGGACTGCGGAATGGCCAAAGTGAAGCCATTAAGTGAGTTTTGAAGTGACAAAGTGACCCAAGAGTTGAACCGTTGATGTCCACTTAAGAGAAGACGGGCACAGAATTAAAGGGCGGGTGTTCAGGTTCGATCCGGAGGTCGGCATTCCTACAACAGGTTGAACCAATCTAAAGAAAAAAAATGAAATGAAAAGAAAGAGAACCAGTTTGTCGAGTCGTGTTAGAAGAAAAAAAAAAGACAACCCGAGCTGCTCTCGGGTGTTCTGTTCATCCAAAGCAGAGCTCGGGCTCTGCTCGAGCAACGGTGGTCCATGGGCTCGTGAGGAAGGACGGCGGTCGAGATCGATGGTTGGGTTCGGGAGCAGAGAGAAGGCGACCATGTGCTAGATGGCAGACGACGGTGGTGGCAACTGAGCTTACGATCGGCGGCAAGATTGATGGCGAGCACTCAAGGGTGAGGTCGACAGAAGACAACGAACAATTTTTATTTTTTTTATAGTTGAAAGTTTTTTTTATCATCTCCGCCATTGCTGTTGTCGGTCAAGAGAGAACAGAGTGCATTCCTTTGTGAATCTGTACTAATTTGTATCTAAGAGTTGCTTGCTGGCTGGAAGAGAGGAACAATACTTTTCTATTTGCTTTAATCTCAAATTTCTTGTAAGTCAATTTTATATTTCAATTGAGATGAGTTTAATTATAAATTATGCACGTACTTTTATTAATATGATTGGCTTGGTTAGTTGCTAAGGCTAGGATGAGGCTGTAGTGATTGTAGAGAATTCTGTACATGTGAAAGTTGATATTTTTCTTCTAGAATTGTGCGTTAATGTTATGCATTATTGTGTTAATTGTTTAGTTCGTTTTGGACATAGCATCAATCATGTTTTTGCTATGATTTGGGATTACGATTGCAATGCATGCTTGTTTCAATTGTTAAATAACAAATTGGATACTAGTTGTGATTCTCTTGTAAGTGGATATATCTAGTGATTTGAATTGTTAATTTAAATAGCGTAAAGTACATGATTTTTGTATGAATAATTGTGCGTTAAAGTAAGATCTTCTGTAACAACGTGAATAAGATTCTAGATTGTTACAAGTATTTTGGAGAATGATAAATGATTGAAAGTTCAGGGTTCTCTATAATTTACTGCACGCCGATTCCAAAGCCATAATATTTTGTTAATTTGATAAAGTTCAAATTGTTATTTCGTTAATTGATTTTATTAGTCATTAGTTAGTTAATCAATTTTTCTAAATTTTATAATTTATTCAAGGGTTTAGTTAGGATTCGATTAGATTTTCGCCATACAAGTCCCTGTGGATTCGACCTCGTAAAATTGTGCGACTGTACTCTAAATACGATTTGTACACTTGCGAGTAAAATTAAGAGATTAATTAAAACAACAAAAAGTTTTTGCGCCGTTGTCGGGGACTTGTAGGAAATCAAATTTTAAGACTAATTGTACCTTGCAGTTAATTTTAGGTAAACAAATTAAATAAATTTTAAATAAATTTTTTTTACACATGTGAGAGTTGATTGACTGTGTATGACCACGTGGACATGTAACCACACACTGCGTCTGGTTAGAAATAATTCCAATCCATTAGAGAATAGTGAAATTGTAATTTATCTTTTATTCAAAATGGAAGATCAACTTGAGAAATCTCTAACTGAGAAATCTCTAAGGGAGTTGTTTTCTCTGATCACAATTCCATCTTGCATACTGTTTCCTGCACCCTCTGCAAAACATTTTGAATTGAAACTCAAATCATTCAACTCTTGCCAAATTATCATGGTCTCAACAGAGAGGATCCTTACATGCATGTAAAGATTTTCTAGAAATTTGTGCAACTTTTAGATTTACATACTTCTCAGATGAGTTTGTTTGTCTACGCCTTTTTCACTTCTACAAGGCCAAGGCGTGGTTAAACTCTCTTCTCACTAATTCTATCACAACATGGGATATGTTAGTGAGTCAATTTTTGTCAAAATTCTTCCCAATGGCCAAAACCAATGAATTAAAAAAAGAAATCACTGATTTCATGGAAGATGAAAATGAAAAATTCTATGAGAGTTGGGAGAGATTCAAGGATATGGTTTAACTCAAACACACCGCAATATGATTGAACCAATGAATGGCGGTGCTTTCTTAGATTTAGGAGGTGAAGCCGCGTATAATTTCTTAGAGCGATTAACTGAAAGATCTCAACAGTGGGATTTGTAAGTCATAGGGAGAGACAACATCAAGCTCCTAAGAAGGGAGGTCTCTACGAGATCAAAGAGGACGTAGATGTTAAGGTCAAACTCGATGCGCTAACCAAGAAAATAGATGCCTTGAGTTTGAACGAAAGCATCAATGCTCACAACCTAAATGAAGCATGCTCTGTGTGTGCTAGCCCGACGCATACATCTCTGAACTGTCCTTCAATGAATACTTATCAAGAGGGTTATGCAGAACAAGTTAATGTCCTGAATAAATATGGGAAGCCAACAGAAAATCCCTTTTTTGAAACTTACAATTCAGGTTGGAGAAATCATCCAAAATTCTCTTGGAGACAAAGTCAACCACCTATGAATGTAGGTGGGCAGCCCATGCAACCCATGCATAATCAATTTAGGTAGAATAACTCACCTTATCCAGTTTTGTCTCAACCTCCCACCCAATATCAACAACCAGCTACTCAATCTCAGTGTCTTACACAAAAACAATCATCATTGGAAGACACTCTAAAATCTTTTATTCAATCTAAAAGCTAAGTTATTTAATCAACCAACCAAGCTATGCTTGTGATGAAAAACTCTACACACATGAATACTCAAACAATTGCTAAGTTAGAGACCTAGGTTGGTTAGTTGGCTACTCAATTAGCAGAAAGAGAGAGAGAGGGAGATTCCCTAGTCAACCAGAAGGGTCAATTCTCTATTGATAATAGCTCAAATTCTTCACAGAATGAGGAGCATGCTCAATCAATTATCTTCCTTAGGTCTGGAAAACAAGTTGATAATAAAACTGAAGTAGCTGAACAAGAAGAAAGTGAGAATACTAAGTTTGAAATAGTGACTAAAGAAGTTATTTCTTCTCCAGTTGTTGGCAGTGATTCTCCACTTAGGAAATTTTTGAAAGATCTAGTCTCTATTAGAAGGAAAAATAATGTTCCTAAGAAGCATTCCTAGCTGAACTAGTCAGCTCTATCATTTAATGTAAGTTTCCTATAGAATATAAGGACCCTGGTTGTCCCACAATTTCATACATGATAGGGAAACATGAAATTGAGTGAGCCTTGTTAGATCTAGGGGCGAGTGTGAATTTATTGCCCTACTCTGTGTATGCGTAATTAGATCTGGGAGAGCTAAAACCCACTTCAATGATGCTTCAATTAGCTGACCGTTCAGTTAAAATTCCTCGAGGTGTTGTTGAGGATCTTTTGATTAAGGTTTATACATTTTATTTCCCTGTGGACTTTGTTGTCCTTGATACTCAACCTATTCCAAACATAAGTGGGCAAATACCTATCATTTTGGGTCGTCCATTTTTAGCTACATCTAATGCTATCATTAATTGTAGAAATTGAGTGATGCAAATTTCTTTTGGGAATATGAAGGTGGAATTAAACATCTTTGACATCAGTAAACAACCACCTGACATGGATGATGTGATTGAAATAGTTGTCCATAAAACTTTTCTTCAAACATATTTCCTGGATCCTTTAAAGGCCTGCTTAACTAATTTTGGTTGTGAATTTGGTATCGATCAATCAATTGAACGAGTGAACTCATTGCTTGAGTGTGTACCTCTGATGAGTATTGAATGGTGGCAACCAAAAGTGGAGTCTCTTGCCTTATCATCATTATCAGTAATTTCATCCAGTGTTGAGCCACCTAAGTTGGACCTAAAACCATTGCCTGATACTCTAAAATATGCTTATTTAGGTACTACTGATTCCTTGCCTATCATTATTGCATCTGACTTAGATGTGGCTCAAGAGCATGAATTACTTGATGTTCATAAAAAGCACAAAGAAGCCATAGGGTGGACCATTGCTGACATTAAAGGCATCAGTCCCTCTGTTGTTATGCATAGAATTCATTTGGTGGATGATGCCAAGCCTTCTCATGAATCCCAAAGACGTCTTAACTTTGAAATGCAGGAAGTGGTTCGAGCTGAAATCCTTAAGCTTTTGGATGTAGAAGTTATCTACCCAATCTTTGATAGTAAATGGGTAAGTCCTGTTCAAGTTGTGCCAAAAAAATCTGGCATAACTGTTGTGAAGAATGATGCTGATGAATTAGTCCCAACTCAAGTTCAAACGGGATGGCGAGTCTGTATTGATTATCGGAAGATGAATGCTTTGACAAGAAATGATCATTTTCCCCTTTCATTGGCCAAATGCTGGAGAGCTTAGCAGGACATGAATATTATTGCTTTCTTGATGGTTATTTTAGGTATAACCAAATTCTCATAACCCCTAAAGACCAAGAAAATACCACTTTCACGTGTCCTTTTGGTACCTTTGCCTACTGCTTCATACCATTTGGGCTGTGCAATGCACCTGCTACTTTTCAAAGGTGTATGTTGAGTATTTTCTCTGATATGGTAGAGCGATTTTTGGAGGTATTTATGGACGATTTTTCTGTCTTTGGGGCTACTTTTGATGAATGTTTGCACCACCTTTCATTAGTGTTGGTGCGGTGTAAAGAAAAGAATCTGGTACTTAACTGGGAGAAATGTCATTTTATGGTTAAAAAAGGAATTGTTCTTGAGAATATTATATGTCATAAAGACATTGAAGTTGATAAAGCCAGAATTGATTTGATTTCACATCTTCCACCACTGCGAACTGTAAAAGAAATCAGATAATTTTTAGGCCATGCTGGATTTTATAGAAGATTCATTAAAGACTTTAGTAAAATTTCAAGACCTTTGTGTAACCTTCTTGCAAAAGATACATCATTTGTCTTTGATGATGCTTGCAATCATGCTTTTAAGAAACTCAAATCAGAGTTAACATCTGCGTCTATTATTTGGCCACCCGATTGGATCCTACCATTTGAGATAATGTGCGATCCCTCTGATTATGCTATTAGTGCTGTGTTGGGGCAGTGAATTAATAAACTTCCCCATATGATTTACTATGCCAGTAAAACACTGAATGATGCTCAACTTAATTATTCTACAACTGAAAAAGAGTTGCTGGAGTTTTTGCTCTAGATAAATTTAGGTCTTATTTATTGGGATCTAAGGTCTATATCTATTCTGATCATGTTGCACTGAAGTATCTTGTATTTAAAGAAGATGCTAATCCTCGTCATCTCCGATGGATATTGTTGCTACAAGAATTTGATATTGAAATTTGAGATAAGAAAGGCTCTAAAAATGTTGTAGTTGACCACTTATCTAGGCTGACAGTTGATTTCTCTAATGACTCATTGCCCATATCTGAATTTTTTCCTGATGAACAATTACTTGTAGTGTCCTAGTTGCCTTGCAAAGATTAAAAGTTGTGTCTGGCTGAAGACGTTAAACTTAGCGATACTGGGAGGCAACCCAAATTTTCATAGTTTTCAATTTTTGTGTTTATTTCTTCTTTTGCTATTATTATGCTTCACTTGTTCTTTTTATTTTGACAGATAATACAACTTTCCAGTGGAGCCGAGGTACTACCTTTCCTTTGCTCTTCTATTTATTTTCCTCAATACTTAGTTCATATTTTTTTTTTACATTGAGGACAATGTTGCATCCATGTTTGGGGGTGTAGGAAGATATTTGCTTAGGATAACTTAGTTATTTTCTTGCTTATTTTGAATTTTGCTATAAAAAGAAAAATTTAAAAAAAGTTTTTAAGTTGTTTGCTAGTATTTTTCATAGGTTTCGGTAGTTTTTCCCTTCGTGATGCATACTTCAATTTTTAAGAGGCTAATTTACATTGGAAGTGTGAGTAAGTATGCTTGAGGATAGAGACACTTAACTGAGAAATAGCATTCTATTACAGTCCTCTTGGATCAAGTGCTTGAGCTAATAAAAGTCACTCACACACACCGGTTACATAAAGTAATACCCTCTAGAAATTAGTTGAGTACTAATCTGCAGTGGGATAACATTGGTCGAAGTCATTAGTTGATACATGGTTATTGTTGAGCTTAAACGATCATGATAGATTATTTACTTGGCAATATGGCGGAGGCATGGACCGAAAATAGGTTGAGAGTATAATACAACCTAGACAAAATAAATATCACTGAAAAAATATATATGCTAAAAAAAATACAATAGCTTGGGGCTGCTTAACTTTATATTATTAACTTAGGCTGATGCGCAGGTCCGAAGCGGTCCATACTTAAAACTTAATGCCCTAAACCAACTGGTTGGGAGTCATTGACATGAGTCATTGTTAAACCTAAGCATCTTGAAGTTAGGCATTGCACAGTCTTGTAAAAAAAAAACTATGGTGTATTATCCTCTCAAATCTAGAATGTTGGACCCGAAGGAGGTGCGTAAACATTTGTTCTATCATGAACTTAGAGATTGAGATGACTATGTAGCTTTTGTTGTTCTTTGACTAATGGGACACACTGGATATATGTAAAACAGAGATTTAGAGTTTATTGCTAGAATGTTCTACACCACTACTATTTAAATTATCATGACATATCATATTGAGCAGAAATTTCTAAGATGAAGGTGTAGAAAAAAATCACTTGCTCGAGGGCTTCTGTATTCCAGTTGATTATAAATGCAAGTACGTGTGGTTAGTTTTCTTAAGTATTGTAGTGTATATTTGAAGGGATAATAGGATTGTGTGTTTTGTAGTGTTTAGTTTGATTTCTTGTCACTTAGATAAATAATGTCAATTTTATAAATACATGTTTGCGGGTAGCATGGGTGCAAACCCTCATGAGACTTCACTCGTCCAGCCATAGACATGTGGGGGTTTAAAAGGCTTCTTTCATATAGTAAATGCAATCGTGATTCCCTACGACAGTGACATTTATTTTTTAAGTAGTTTTATTGTTCGTGTTTTTATTTTTTGTGTTTTGCTCGAGGACTAGCAAAATCTAGGTTTGGGGGTATTTGTTACGCATGAAAAATACACATTTTTATATTCTTTTGTACATAATTATCTTCATATTCTTTTGTACATAATTATCACACTTTTTGTCAAAGCTGCCCTATAGGCAAAAGCTCTAGACTTCCTTTTCTTTTGCATAATAAAAATGAGGTTGTTGCTGAATTATTACATTGTGTGCATTATGATGTTTGGGGTCTTGTACCAGTGCCATCTATCGAAGGATATCGGTTCTATGTTATCTTCATTGATGCTTATAGTCGATGCACATAGTTCTTCCCCTTATATAAACAATCTGAGGTTTATTTTACCTTCTTGGTGTTTCAATCCATGGTAGAGAAATTGTTGGACAAGAAAATTAAATATTTTTAGATTGATGGAGATGGTGAATTTCTCAATCATAACTTCAAAATGCATTTTCAAAAGAGTGGTATTATTCATCATGTTTCTTGTCCCCATATGCCAGAGTAGAACGGCGTTTCTGAAAGAAAGCATTGTCATATTACAGAAATGGGATTGACACTACTTGCTCATGCTAATACCCGTCAAGTATTATGGTATCATGCCTTCACTACCTCTGTCTACATTATTAATAGGCTTCCAACTCCTATCCTATAAGGCCGCTCTCCATTTTCTATGGTCTTTAACAAAACTCCAGCTTATGGCTTGTTTCGAATTTTTGAATGCTCTTGTTATCCTTGTTTAACTGTGTACGACCACAACAAACTGCAATACAAATCTGCCCGATGCATATTCTTGGGTCTTAGTGGTGCGCATTTAAGATATAAGTGCCTCAACCCTCTTACTGGTAAAATTATTATTTCCCGTCATGTTGTATTTGATGATAGTAGTTTTCCCTATGCCTCCACCTCCACCTCTTACCATTCTCACCCACCAGCCCCTCCCTTCCAAATCAAACCCTTTCCCACCAAACTACTATCCACTATCTCTTCCCTTGCCTAGCCTCTGTTAATGGCTTCACCATCACCCTTGCCTTTAGTTCTCGACTCTTCTTCCGACCCGCCCCCCTCACCACTGTCTCCCACATCCGTTTCTCCCCCTCCCGCTTTACTCTTACCTCTTCCTACACATTTGACCGTCCCTAAGCCTCATCAATATTCCATGATCACCCGTGCAATGAATGGCACCCGCAAACCAAAAACATATCTCTCTACCAAATATCCTATTCCAGTAAGTCTTCTTGCCGCACTTACCTTCGAACCTTGCACCTTCACTGATGCCACTAAAGATCTGCACTAGCGTGATGCGATGTCCGTTGAGTTCAATGCCTTATTCAAGAACAAGACGTGAACACTCGTTCCTCCGCATCCGAGTTATAATGTTCTTGCAAATGGGTTTTCGTGTCAAGAGGCACTCCAACAGCGCCTTGTGGCAAAGGGGTTCCACCAAGAAGATGGTGTCGATTATTATGAAACTTTTAGTCATGTTGTGAAACATGGGACTATTAGGCTGGTTCTCTCCGTAGTCTTATCCCTTCAATGGCCTCTTTACAAGTTCGATGCTACAAATGCGTTTCTACATGGTGATCTTGATGAGGAGGTTTATATGGGACAACCCGAAGGTATCATTGATTCTGCCCGTCCTGATTATGTTTGCGAATTGAACAAATCTCTCTATGGAATCAAGCAAGCACCTTGTGCTTGGTACCAGACCTTCAGTGCTCATCTCACTCTTTGTGTATTCATGCCAATCTGAGTTGATTCTTTTATTAATTTATGTCGATGATATTACTTTTATATGGAATTGTCCCAGTCGCATACAACGATTTGTTGGTTATCTTCACAGCAAGTTTGAGCTTAAACCCTTTGGGCATCTCCATTTCTTCCTTGGTATGCAAGTCAGGCACACTACTTCTACTCTTTATCTTTCTTAGACTCAATATGCATTGGACTTGCTCCGGCGCTTTGGCATGGATGGCTGCAAACCAATTGCTACACCACTTGCATCTTCCTCAAAGCTCTCTCTCCGTGATGGGACACTGCTCACTGATGCCACATAGTATAGTCAGCTGGTTGGGGCTCTACAGTACCTGACACTAACCCGCCCAGACATATCCTTTTCTGTGAACAAAATTTATCAATTTTTGCATGCTCCTAGAGACACTCATCTTGCTGCTGTTAAGCATGTTCTTAGATATGTCAAGGGCATGCTTGATTATGGTCTTCACTTTTTTGCCTTTGCCAACCTTATCTTACAGAGGTTCTGTGATGTCGATTGGGCAGGTGATTCTGATGATCTAATTACCTGGAGAGCAAAGAAGCAAGCAACTATCTCACGATCCAGTTCCGAGGCTGAATATAGGGTCGTTGCTACCGTGGGTGTTGAACTCTTTTAGCTTCTCAATCTCTTTCGGTCTATCACTTTTTCTCCACCCAAGCCTCCTGCCATTCTATGTGATAATATTACGCTACATACATGGCGCATAATCTCGTTTTTCATGCTTGTACTAAGCATATTGAGATCGATATTCATTTCATTCGGGAAAAGTTAGTCATTGGAGTTTTCACATTGCGTCACATTCCAGGGACATGCCAGCTTGCTGACTTCTTTACTAAGGCTCTTCCACACACTAGATTTCGTATCCTACGATCCAAGCTTCGTGTTGAATTAGTCCCCACTTCAGCTTGTGGGAGGATGTTAGATGAGACGTAGAACTGTAAGGACTTCAGTCTCATTGGTGCCAGGGAAATTGAGTTTCCCTCCATATTGATTTTGTGTTATCTGTCAAGATACGGTTACCCAATTAGTCCAATCAAAATATGTGCGATTGGTATAATCATACTATACATAGAGAGAAAATCTCTACCCAATTAGTCCAATCAGAATTTGTGCAATTGATGTGATCATACTATACTTAGAGAGTAAATCACTAATCAATTAGTCCAATCAGAATCTGTGCAATTGATGTAATTATACTACACATAGAGAGTAAATCTCTACCCAATTAGTCCAATCAAAATCTGTACAATTGATGTAATCATACTATACATAGAGATTAAATCTTGCAACAGTGTAACAAACTTATTGTACTATACTCTACTTAAGGCAATGGAAAACACCCGTGCCATTCAGCGGGTTACAAATTCTTACAACCCCTACCAATAAAGGCTGGCATTCTATACTTTTCATGGTGGGTGTAGAGTAGCCAGAAAGTGGTCATCTTGCCCTCTTGGAAAAATGGCTGGAAAGCCTTATTCTGTACCCTTTTTGCTTCCTCTAACCTTCGGATGCACCTAAAAAACAACCACTGTCACCACGCTGCCTCCTATCCTGGGAGATTGCCTTCCTCATTCTTCTTGGTTCCGGTAATCCCTCCCTATTCCCCGATGTGCAAGAGTAAAGTTTGGAAAAAATGGACAAAAAACCACTGCCACATCAGCACGTATTTACTTGACATAAATTTTCAATGTCAAAATAGCATGATTCGCCTGCATCATTGCCATAAGGGGCACGTGATGTGGCCGCGAGAAAAAAGCGGGAGAAGAAGCATTTTCCTTTTTGTATTTATGTTATTCTCTCCCATCCTTGTGCCTCATCTTGTTTGGTCATTCTAGAGTCCACATAGCTTGATTGGTTTCCCTCAAGGTTTTAAAAACCAAACCGGGCATTGAACCATTTTGAAGCCCCGTCCGATTCAAACGTGGTTGAACCGCGGGTGGACCGATATAGACCGATTAGATGCATATATATATTGTTTGTGGCTAGACAATACAAGTCATGATGCAGCATAAGTAGTTAGAGTATTTGATTTTGGCTATATTGTTTGTACTTCAAATCCTGCCAGAAGCGGTTGGTCTTTTAAAGACTTTCGTATAAGAAATAAATATTAGTACATAAAAATGGAAACAAATGGACATGAGAGTGGCCTAAATAAGTTGGCTAATGTGTTGAGGAATGAATCTCTAGAGGAGAGTTTGAATCTCCCCATACACCATTCAAAAATTTTCAAAAAAAAAAAGATTTGCCAACAAACCGGATCTGGTTCTGGTTCGGCGGTTTCATCGGTTGAACCGGTCAATTTCTATTATAACTAGCTGACGGACCTGATCGGACTACCTAAACCGCTTTTTGGACCAATTCCAGTTGTCCGCGGTTGAACCGTCCGGTCTAGACAAGCTTTAAAAACCATGGTTTCCCTCTTATTATTATGTTGATGTCATTTGTTTTATGGTAAATTGCACTTGGCCCTTATGAGTTATGGTGAAATTGAACTTAAGCCTTATGAATTATGAAAATATGCACTTAACCCTTATGCAACTTAATTGTGTAATGAGTCAAGTGAAATTTACCCTTAATTTTATTTTGAGCTGTTACTCTTATATAGAGCATTGCGTTATTCTTTTCTATAATTAAGTTAACGGCTAGGTAGCCAAGGGGTTTTAGAAGATAATGAAGCTTGCATTCCCATCAACACATTCGGCTTCTCATCTTTACTTTATAATAAGGTGTTTCATTAAAAAATCCATCTTTTAGTTTATTACAGGCTGTCTCCATCAGCGTCTAATGTCTAAGCTGTGGGGTAAGAAGCCCACATGGCAATACCACAGAGTCCTTCTGGAGCATCTACATCCCTTTGCATCCTTACATACCCGTCTTCTCCCCATTCAGCCCCCCATGAATTCTTCGCCAGCCAGCACTTGGTCCCATCGTCGGCAGTGCCATAGCCAACTACGGTGACAGCATGGTCCAGATTAGTTCCACACTCACCAGTGAAGATCCCACTAGAGTAATATCCAAAGGGTCCACGGGAATCAATTGCAACAGTAACGGGTTGGTTTGCCACGGCCTTCAACAAAGCCTTCTCGCTATTGGCAGGCACATCTTCGTAACCTGTGATCTTGGCTGCTGGCTTTTTTATTTTGCATTTGCCTTTAATTGGCTTAGCTGGATAGTTCTCTTCGGTTGTCACGCCCCCCTTGTCGACGATGAAGTCGTATGCGTCTTGCTCCAAACCGCCATTACACCCCTCTCCTTGAGTGTTGCAATCAATTATCTCCTGCTCAGATAAAGATACCAACTCACCTGTCTTTAGCTTGTGGATTCCTTCCACAGCTGCAATGGCCGCATAAGCCCAGCAAGATTCTGTTCGTGACATTATTAGTTGTCATGAAGAATTACAAATAAAATTGCAGAATTTGATATCCATTTTTTTCAATCCGTCCAAGACTAGACCGGACAAAAAATCAAATGGGCAAGTCGCCATAGACAGTAAGGTTTCTACACTAACATGAGTATCATGACTATCTTGTCTACGTAATTAAATTACGTTAGATAACTTTAAATCATAAAAAAATGAGTATCATCAATTAGTCCGATTGATTGCATACATTTTTCTTTTGCTACAACCGCCCCCATGGCAGTGACCTCACACACACACTCACACCTAATAGTAGGGCCCATGGGCATATTCCCCTTAATGTGGCCAGGCAGCGACTCCAGCCCAAGACTTCCTCCATAATATTAGTAGGCCCCATGGGCATATACCGCTTAATATGAGGCATACATTTAGATGTAGCTATTACTGAGATAGAATTTAACTATAACCGCTATGGCAGTGAAGGCTTTTATCTACTAGTAAGGATGCAAGTGCAAAATGCACGTGTGAATAGGCTTTTTCTAAATAAACAAAAAAAAATATTCCTACATCAATTAGAAAAAGTTTTAAACGAGAAATGACTGGACATGAAGTCACAGTGAAGTCCATGTGGACATTAATGTTTTAAATGATTAATAATTATACCAAGTCATCCATTAAGTAGGACTACAATGGCAAACACCTATTAAATAGCAAATTAAAGTTGGACTTTCTCAGTTTATAGCGCTCTCTTCCGTCGTCCTTATCCATGTATAAAACTCTTATTCCGTTAAGATGTAAATATTTTTCCATGGACTCTTGCGGGAGTCATATTCGTGTATTTTTATTTGGGATATGGATCCAATTTTTTTTCCATTAGATGCGAAATTCCTTTTTTTTTACTTCAATGAGTAATATGTAGAAGTAATCAGACTTTAGAGTCCAAGCCATGACGGAATTCCTTTTTTCTCCACTAATTTGTAGGGGCATTATGGATACATACATATATCAAATCCGTTCATAAAAATATGCATCTCTGTTTCTCTATTTAAAACTCCATGAAAAAAATCTTTTAAGATATCTCCCCTTAGCATAATCCATCCCCTAAAAAATATTCCCTCAGTTCCAAAATACTGTATATATTTGAGAAAATTCTCATTTTTATTGGACCATGAAGCCCAAAAAGAAGTCACATGACTCCATCTCTCGGGTATCCCGTCTATACACAGTATTTTGGAATATTGAATATTTCCAAATGTACATAGTATTTTAGAACGAAGGGAGTGCCTCTTTCTCTAATTAAATTTCCGTAAGGTTCCCATGTATTTGCAAAGGTAATCAAAATAAACTGCATGGTAGATATACTTACCACATCATAATTGGTCCTTGATGGGGGTGACAGCACCCTTCTTTCTCCAATCCATGCTTGGTGGTACAGTCGCATTCTCATACATGAAAGAAGCTGTCTTTTCTTCTTTGAGCTTTGAAATCCTCAGCCCTTTGTGCAAGGTTTTAAACTCCTCTTCTGTCAGGTCAGCAAACTTATTAACAGCCAGCTTGTAGGACTTGCCACCTGCCTTGTTGAATGACTTAATGTACTCAATATTATTTTTGAATATTTCAAATCTTGTTGCCTTCTCAATATCATCAACATACACTCGCCCATGCTGAGACATCCACTGCTCATGCATAACCTGCATGTCTGTGCCATGCAGAGACCGAGCCATAACGTTGGTGGCCCAGAACGCCATGATGAACAACACCACAAAGGCAAATAGTTTTGCCACAGCCATGAGAATGAATGGGTAGTAAGTTTTAAAGGAGAGGAAATAAAAAGCTGACAATGAATGTGTTCACGGCCGCCTGGTACAAATATATATAGGGCTGAGGCAGCCAGGTTTTCAAACTGAATTTCGGTAGATAAATATGTGTCGTCTGGCAGCCAGAGGTGCTCAAACAGAATGTGTTCACGGCCGGCCGTTACTCTTTCCCTGTCTTCTCTAATTTCGGCAGCAAGAGATTTTCAAACAGAATTCACTAATTTTCTGGCAGGAGAAGAAGCTCTAGAATTCCAACCAAAATGGATTTTGCCAGACGACACATATATATCCTAAACCTATTCAATCCCAAACGACACATTTCATTAATCTCGTGGAAATGAATAGGAAGATATCTTTAGAATTAAAGGGCAATTACCAAAAAAATTAGGTTATCAAAACAAGGAAATGTATGATCAATTAATCACTCTTTTTTTTGTGTTTTCTGGAAATAACAAGCATGAGTTTTGTAATACCAAAGTACAATGCTTCAAAGCTTCAGGTGAGAGGTTATTTCCTTTTTAATGCTGACCTTTGCTTTCCTTTACTTGTAAAGCTTGTTTTTATAGTTATTCTGGTCTTCTTTGTGGGAGCATATGACAGCAGTTTTTTGTAGAACAAGAAAATATTATTGGTTACTGTCTGCCAAAATATTATGGAAGGGGCAGCTATAATAGAAATATAGATTAAAGAATAACTTAGTAATTCTCATGCTCAACTTAGTTACACTGTTCAATGAACTATGCGTCCTATATTGTCAGTCACTTGACTCAATCGAAACTGTTTTTAAGTGTGTTTAAATCTGGACTGCTATTATTTTGCTGTATGTCAAACACATAGCTCGTTTACCCAAATAGGCAACGTGTTCTAATTCTCTACCAGTCCACTTGTCCACCAGCACGCTGAACGCGCTGGAAAAATTGCAGCATAGCCAGGAATGGCACAGCTTAGCCTGTCCTGGGTGCTGTCTGAGGAGCAGCTTGAACTCTATACAGCAACAAAATTTTGAATTAGAAGTCGCTGGTAAAATCAGCTTTCTAGTGAAGGCATTCAGCAGTAAATTGTTAACAGTTACGTGAAAGGAGTAGGAAGACTATTCCTAAGAATGCTCTAAGGTACAATTTTCATTGGCAACCCTTTTTTGTTTTTCTTGACAAAAACGTACCCAGGAAAAAATCAAAACTGGCTCCGCTACCATGATAGGATTCTCTTAATTTAAGTTTTTTACTGAATCGAGAAGGCTAAACTACTACAATTCAACAGTGATTGGACTTATATAGAGGTCAAATCATCTAATACAACGTAATTACTGACTAGGAATCTTTTAATGCAAGTCAAATACTAAAGTAGGGACTAATTTGGAGAAAAGAAGTGAATAATAGAACTTGGCTAAACTACTCTTTATAATGTAAAAGACTAATACTGTGGGAAATAGACAAAACTAAGCAGATATACTCTTTACAGTTTTTTGCTGCCTCTATCAATATTTGTAATCTTTTTCTTGTGAGCAGCCCAGAAAATTGGTTGTCCTCCCCTTGGGTGGATTGCTTGTACAACATGGCGTATCGTGGAGATGCTGGTTGCTCTCTTTTCGTGGTGGTTTACGGCTTACGCAACTATTGTTAGTTAAGTTCCCCTATTTTTAGTGTGTGAAGGATGTTTATTCGTTACAGACCCGAGACGAGATCTTAGAGTGCTAAAAACTGTTGGGTGTTCTTCAGCTTCTCACCTCAAAAGCTAGTGTGAAGGAAAAGACTGTTCGACAACCTTTATAAGTTATCCACCGGCCCTTCCACAACCAATATGGGATACACTCTAACAATTTTCCTCCCACACATCAGGCCTTGGGTGGGGGCAGCCCAGCTTCTCCCGTGGACTGTTGGAACAAGACTTGTTGGTAAAACTTGGGCTCTGATAGCACTAAATGGAGTGCTATTTATTATGAGTCAAGTCAAAAGTAGCTTCTTGAATGAAGAGTTTACGAAAAAAATCTTTTGGGGGCTTCATCTTAAGCATTAGTTTCTAAATAAAAAAGGGAAAGGTCAAAGAGTAGACACCAAAAGAGTGGTAAAGATAGCAAAACGTTAAATCTCGGAAAAGAATGAGATATTTTCATTGTGGTAGACTTGAAAATTTAAAGGACTATAAGAAGTTCTTAAATTAATAAAAAATAGGTTCACCAAATGAGCAAGACAAACAAGCTTAATAAGCTAATGTTGCGGAGAAAGGTAAAAATCTTGTTATGGTGTATATTTATGATGGAAGTTGTTTAAGTTCAACAAGTGCAACTAGTTGGGTTGTGGATTTTGAGACAACCTTCAATGCAACTTCTCATAGAGTTCTTAATTACATATGAGTGAGGCAACTTGGGAGTGGTAAGAATAGAAAACTATGGGGTTTTGGAGATGTGCACTTTGTGACTAGTGTGAGCCACAAGTTGATTATTAAGGATTGAAGACAAATTTCGGACTTGAGGTTGAATCTTATGTTAACATGAAACTTGATAATGAAGGCTATGAATCCCATTTTAGCAAATATGTGTGGAAGCTCACAAGGGCGTCTCTTGTTGTAGCAAGGAGGAAGAAGTGTTGCACTCTTCATAACACTGATGGCCAACTATCTAAGGGTGAGGTGAATGTCACTCTTGAGGACTCATCTGGTAACTTGTGGCATCGACGGCTTGACCACATGAGAAAGAAAGCTTTGTAGGTCTTGATGATGAAGAATGCACTCCCAAATTTCAAAGGTACTTCTTTGAATCTTTATGATCATTGTTTAATTAGAAAATAATATAGAGCTTCATTTTCTACAAGTAGCACAAAAAAAGGTGATTGACCTTGTTTATTCATATGTTTATGGACCAATAGAGGAGAAAATTCATGGTGATTCTTTATATTTTATTACTTTCATTGATGATGCGTATAAGAAAGTATTTCGGTATGACATAAAAAATAAGGATGAAGTATTTGACAAATTTCAAACGTTTCATGTTATGGTCGAAAGACAAACTGAAAAACTTCTCAAATGTCTTTACACCAACAATGAGGGATGGTATATTTAAAGGAAATTTAATTATTATTATTATTATAGCAAGCATAGAATAAGGCATGAGAAAATAATATCTTATACTTAAGACAATGGTGTGGTGGAGAGGATAAATTAGACAATAGTGGAGAAAATTTAGAGTATGTTATATTTAGCAAAGCTTCCGAAGAGCTATTATGGTGAAGTTATAATCATTTCTTGTTACTTGATTAATCGGTCTCCTTCATATATGTTGGATTATGAGGTATCAGATAAACTGTGGAGTGGTAGAGATCCCTCCTAGTCACACTTGAAGGTATTTAGCTGCAAGTCATTTATACATGTACCAAATGAGCAAAGAACAAAGTTAGATGCAAGATTATTTAGTGTATCTTTTTGGGATATAGTGATGATGAGTTTGGTAATAAGTTGTGGGACAAAAAGAACAAAAATCTATTGAAAATAGAGATGTGATCTTTAGAGAATATTAAATAATAGAAGGTTTTTTGCAAAGATTGAACACCAAAACAAGTTGTACCTGAAGTGTATGATGAGTTGAATGTTCCACAAATTTTACAAGGTGTTTAAGGGGAAAAACATAGTGAAAATGGTAAAAGGAGGCAGAGCAGCAGATTTTTACGAACAGATAAAAATCTGTTGCTATTTATGTCCTTTTTGGAGTAGAAAAATATGTCGCTAAAGGGAGGCGGTTTTTTAACGACAGAGATAGGACTATGGCGAAGAGTTAGTATTAATGACGGATTTACATTGGCGGAAAAAATCCATCAATATAAGAAGATTATTTCAACATATTTATCGAGATGGTTAAATTTTCGTTGAAAAAGCCTTGGCATTTGAAAACTTAATCTTGACTAAGTGTCCGTTTGTTTGACCTGAACCTGAATCTGAAAAGCCTTCCGAAAATTCTAAAAAGCAATTGAACTAAAATTTTGATATCTAATATGAAATATTCATAAATCTGAAAATGGCCCTCAGGATATTCAACACCTCTATGTCCTTCCTTCCACGGCCTCGGAATGCGACTTGATCTACACATGAAATATGTTTATTATTTCTTAAGCCTATGTTAATATTTGTGTTTAATTAGAATTAGTGCTACTTTAATCTAGTTGTTTGTTTTTTTAGGAAACAAGAATAAGATGAAGAAATGAGGTGAAAAGTGACCTCAATGGTTAAATCTTCTTACCAATAAGATCCGCAATGAAATCATCACATTTACCCAGCTACCTAATGAGCAATAACATGAAAGTTGGGAAAGAATGAAAGTCCTACTCTGGTCCTTCCCACATCATGATGTGCCCAAGTGGCAATTAGTGTAGAGATTTCATAAGGGTGTGTGCGACCAGCACAAGACCCTAATTGATGCCTCTTGTGGAAGCAAATCCATGAAGAAAACACCGGATAATGCTTGGGATCTACTTGAGGACCTGAGCGAAAACTCTTTACACAGTGCCACCCTCTATAGATCCGAAGGCAATATGCCTAGTAGAAGTGCCTCAAGGGGAGGCATGTACGATGTTAAAGCCACCATCAGTTTAGAACACCAATTGGCATCGTTGACCAAGAGGTTTGACAGGTTTTTCTCTGAGACTCCATCACCACTTACACGATCGATCGCCTGACCCAAATAAGAAGATGCAAATGAAGCAAATGATCGATCATATCATTTTCGATCGATCGTATATGCTGGAGTTTTTGAATGAACAGTGCACGATTGATTGGTACCAAAGCGATTGATCGGCATATGAAGATATGAACTGAATGATCGACGCGACGCATGAAAGAAAAGAAGGAAAGCAGAGATCGATCGGTGAACAGTGCGATCGATCGCCGTATTCGGCAAACTTAAACCAAGCCCTTTTTTTAGTCGGATTTGGAAGGGTTTACGTGGCTTCTCTTCAACCCTATACATATGCCTTAAGGGAGAACGTATTGGGATATCTTGGACGTCTTGGAAACCTTGGAGAAGATCTTATCTGACGGCTAGAGCAAAGGAGAGAAGATGAAGATGATTGTTTCTCTTCCGATGTTAGGCTAAACTTCTTTCCAAGGCATAGATGAAGCCCGAAGCTCGAGAAAGGCTAGAGTGAATTCTTGTGAGTTTCAATCCAAAGAATACATGTGTGTCCAACCAAGAATGTGAGTAGACTGAAGTGTTAAATAGGAATAAAGTTTCATTGGTTTATGCTCGAGAGAGATAGATCACAATTCCATTAGTCTAATTGCTTTATGTGTTACGTCCGAGAGGAGAGCATGATATCTTGAATTGAAAAGTATATGTTCGAAAGGAATATACTAGCCAACTAGGAATCTATACAAAAGAGAGAGAGAGAGATGATAAAGCTAGTTTATTTTGTGGTAGATTCGAAGCC
This sequence comes from Houttuynia cordata, assembly GCA_039654745.1. NCBI lineage: Eukaryota > Viridiplantae > Streptophyta > Magnoliopsida > Piperales > Saururaceae > Houttuynia > Houttuynia cordata. The sequence continues at coordinate 2,925,292 of CM077509.1, forward strand.
TTGGTATTTCTTCATATTAGTTACTCTCGTTTAAATTAGTTAAAGTTTACTGCTTTCGTAGATTAAATCAAAACAACAACTTTTCTCCTAAGTTTGATAGATTATTCATCCGTCCCTGAGGTTCGACAACTCTAAATATTTACTGCAGTATAATTGCCTTGTGCACTTGCAATGGTTTAAATATTAAACGATCATTCCCTCCAATAATTCTTCTTTTTTTTAGCTTTCTCGGTTAGTTTTCTCATCATTGTCCTATATACTATGCTAAGAACTAAGATTGAATTTTTGAGCTTTATAGATGTCGAATTGTGGATCTAAAGGGGCAAATGAAAGGTTGGAGTGGAATCAAACATGTGTAACCTTTTTTACCAAATTATTGGATGACCAAAACCACATTGTTAAAAGGGCATCAGCTGGATGGAAATCCGAGGTATGGGCTGTGATGGTGACTGAATTTAACAAGAGGTTTAACTTGAGTATCAGCTCAAGGCAACTAAAAGCTCAAGTACAAGTCATGAAGGCAAATTATGGTGTGATAAAAAAAATATTTAACCTAAGTGGATTTGGTTTTGCTTCAAATCAGAATACATTTAAGGCAGATGATGAAGTGTGGGATGCCTACATAGAGGTGGAGGTGACTAATTGTTAGTTTCAATTATATATTATGGAATATATAATTATATTATGGAATATATAATTATATTATGGAATATATAATGAGACTTGTGATCAAACCCCAAAATAGGTTGACAAATTGTAATATATGCTCGGTAAGTCCAAGTGTCGAACCACAGGGAATGATGTAGAATTAATCTATTCCAAACTAATTTAAATTACTTAACTCAACAAATTAAAGTTCTTATCAAGAAATTTTGTAGAGAGATTGTAATTTAATTAACTACAAAAATGACAATTAAAGATTCAATTAAAACTAACTAAAGATAACGAAGATAATCGATGGGAGATATCAAAGCTTCAAGGATTAATTATTTAATTAATATTCTACGTCTATTTAATTACGTAATTAGATTCAAATAATCATTTGACCTAAACGGATGATATTTCATTCACGTTCATCATAACCATTAACATAAAGATTTCGATTGAATATTTATCATTAACAAGCTCAGTCAAATAATCACAGGGAATTATAAGCATTCGCCGTACCTTACGTTAACGACAAATCAAATAATTATATAGATTATGACTTTATCAAAATATTACATTCAACTAAATAAGCAATAAAAGCACTTCTTTATAGACGTAGAAATACTAATCAAATAATATCACCTCTAGCATTGACAAATAATTTAGTTATTCATATTAATGAGAAAAATCAGATTCGGAAGAAATTGCATTTGAAAAATCACGGTAGTAGGAACACTATTCACGGTTACTGTAGCAATCACTGTTCACTGTAGAAACACTATTCACCGAGCACTGTTCATCTTCCCCAATCAGCCGCAATCACTGTAGCAATTGCACAGTACTGTAGCAACACGAAAATCAGCCCAAAATCCAGTTTTTTTCCTCTCTTCTCCGTTTTTCTCCCGTCGATTCTCCTCTTCGATTTCCGGCCAAAATCACACCGAAATCATGACCCAAACACGACCCAACTTCTCAACATGAACCTCTGTTTTTTTCTCAGAAAAACAGTCCTGTTCCTCCTCCTTGATCGCCCCTTCATCTCGATTTTTTATAGGCAATTCGAAAGAGAGTCCTTTTCCAATCTAATTTCACCTTGAGATGAGCCCAAATCCGTTGCTGTTTTAGATTAACCTGAATCGAAATCCAATACCCGATTTCAGCATGATTCTGTTTGAGAGAGTCCCAATTGAGCATGACTCTTCTGGCCTGCCGTGACCCTCTCCGCCATAGACTGCCTTAGCCTGCTACGCCGATCGTCGCCATCGTGACTGCCGATTCGAGCTCCTCTGTTTTCTCTCGATTGCTCGATCACCGTCGTCTTCATTGCCGTGAACTGTCATTGCCCGCCAGCTCCATAGCCGCTGTCATCGTCGCCATAAATCTCGATCACCGCTGTCGAGCTCTCCTTCGTCGCCATAGCCACCATAGCCGCCAGAAACCAGAGCCCTTCGCCGCGATCTCCCGACCCTTGCTAGTGCTCGAGCAGAGAGCTCGAGCGCTGCTCTGCTTTTCGTCTGAAACACCCGAGCTCCGGCTCGGGTTGGTTTGTTTTTTTTTATTTTTCTTTTCACTGAACCGGTTCATTGAACTGGTTCTTTTCCTTTCTTTTTTTTTCTTTTGCTTTGATAAAACCCGTTGTATCAATCTTATCCGCTGGATCAAATCTGCACGTCTGTACTTTAATTTCACGCCCGTCTTCTCTTAAGTGACTCATCAACGGTTCAAATCTTCGATACGCGTGATATCAGCTCTTGGGTCACTTTGGCACTTCAAAACACGTCTAATGCGCTCTTCCTCATGAGTCTAGTTACTGTAATCTGCATTTTTGAACTTGTAATAATAAAACTAAACTAAAATTAGACTCGTAGTAAAAATATGATTCCTTAAATTCTTTAATGCATCTAAAATAGTTAATTAGAGTAAAATAATTTTTAATCCCCTAATTACTATCCTAATTACAAATAACCCGTTTTATTCATGTTTTATCATTAAAACTACACTAGCATATAGGTAAATAAGGCATATAAATGTGTATATTTTTTGCATATCAAATACCCCCAAACCTATATTTTGCTAGTCCCTGAGCAAAACAAATAAAATAAAATCACACAAAATAAAACTAAAGTAAATTAAACTAGAAAAGTAAATGCCACTTTCGTAGGGAACACGACTGCATTGAGCATATGCAACAAGCCATTAAACCTCTAGGTGTCCCTAGTAGGACGAGTATTATCTCGTGAGGGTTTACAGTCATGCTACCCACAAACATGTACTTATGAAATTAACTTTATTAATCTAAGTGTAAAAACAAAATAAACACTTCAAAATAATCAAACCTATTATCCCTTAAAATGCAAACCACAATGTTTAAGAAAATCAACCACATGTACTTGCATTTATAATCAACTGGAATATAGAAGCCCTCAAGTAAGTGGTTTTATTCTACACCTTCATCTTGGAAATTTCTGCTCAATATGATATGAAATGATAAATTAAACTAGAAAAGTAAATGCCACTTTCGTAGGGAACACGACTGCATTGAGCATATGCAACAAGCCATTAAACCTCTAGGTGTCCCTAGTAGGACGAGTTTTATCTCGTGAGGGTTTACAGTCATGCTACCCACAAACATGTACTTATGAAATTAACTTTATTAATCTAAGTGCAAAAACAAAATAAACACTTCAAAACAATCAAACCTATTATCCCTTAAAATGCAAACCACAATGTTTAAGAAAATCAACCACATGTACTTGCATTTATAATCAACTGGAATATAGAAGCCCTCAAGTAAGTGGTTTTATTCTACACCTTCATCTTGGAAATTTCTGCTCAATATGATATGAAATGATAATTTAAATAGTAAAAGTGTAGAACATTATAGCAATACATTCTAAATTTCTATTTTACACATATCCAGTGTTACCCATTAACCAAAGAACATCAGAATCTACACAGTCATCGTAATCTTTAGGTTCATGATAGCACAAATCTGCGTGCCTCCTTCGGGTCCAACATTCTAGATTTGAGAGGATAATACACCATAGACTTTTTTTTTCATTTTTTTTTTCAATAGGACTGTGGAAGGCCGGACTTCAAGATGCTTAGGTTTAGCAATGACTTAGGCCAATGACTCCCAGCACAGTTGGCTTAGGGCATTAGGTTTTAAGAGACCGCTTCGGGCCCAAGCATCAGCCTAAGTTAATCCTATAAAGTCAAGCAGCCCATTTCTTTCTTTCTTTTTCTTTTTTTTTCATCATTTTTTTTCATCAGCATTCATATTTTCCAGCAATTTTATCATGTCCAGGTTGTATTATACTCTCAACCTATTTCCGGTTCCAAGCCCTTGCCATAGCCAAGTAAATAGTCTATCATGATCTTTTAAGCTCAACAAACAACCACATATCATCCAATGACTATGACTAAAGACATCCCACTGAAGATTAGTATTCAACAAATTTCTAGAGGGTATTACTTTATGTACTAGTGTGTGTGAGTGAGTTTTATTAGCTCAAGCACATGATCCAAGAGGACTGTAATAGAAAGATATGCTCAGTTAAGTGTTTCTATCCTCCAGTATACTTACTCACACTTTCAATGTAAATTAATCTCTTAAAAATTGGAGTATGCATCATCACGGGATAAACTATCAAAACCTATGAAAAATACTAACAAACAACCTAAAAACTAATCAAATATTTATTTATTGTTTTTTCTATTTTGATGGATTTTTTAAAAAAATAAACAGTGGTATTCCTATATACCCCCAAACCTAAACTAAACATTGTCCTCAATGTTAAGAATGAAATGAAGGATAAAATAAATAAATAAATAAAAACAAGGATAGATGTTACCTGGAGAACAGCAAATTGGTAGAATCCCATGCGAGTGACAAACATCAACTAATAAAAAGATGAGAGCAATTACAATATCCAACCAGAAAACATCATCTAATTAAATAAATAACCTAAAACAAAGAAAAAGTTGGGCTGCCTCCCAGGAGCGCTAAGTTTCTTGTCTTCAGCCAGACTGAGTGTAAGAGTATTCAATCATGATAAATGGGATCAGACAAAGGAATAATCTCTACTTCTGAGGGAATCAATTCCAGGAATGGCTTAAGTCTTTGGCCATTTACTTTAAACACATGGCCATTCATTGGATTTTCAATTTCTACAGCTCCATGAGGATAAACAGTTTTAACAATAAATGGACCAGTCTATCTAGACCGGAGCTTACCAGGAAATAAATGCAATCTAGAGTTATACAAAAGAACTTTTTGTGAGGGTTCAAACATTTTTCGATGAATATGTTGATCATGCAAAACCTTCATTCGTTCTTTGTAAATTTTTGAATTCATATATACATCATTCATTATTTCTTCTAATTCATTTAGTTGAAGCTTACACACAGAACTGGCATCATCCAAACTAAAATTAAACATTTTTATAGCCCAATATGCCTTATGCTCCAACTCCACAGGCAAGTGACAAGCTTTTCCATAAACAAGTCTATAAGGGGACATACCAATAGGAGATTTAAATGCTGTACGGTATGCCCAAAGTGCATCTGTTAACCGCAGAGACCAATCTTTGCGATTTGGGTTAACCATTTTCTCTAAAATGTGTTTAATCTCTCTGTTGGCAAGTTCAGCTTGCCCACTTGTTTGTGGGTGATAAGGGGTAGCCACCTTATGAGTAATTCCATATTTTTTCATTAATGCCTCAAAAGGTTTATTGCAGAAGTGAGAACCCCCATCACTTATGATTGCACGGGGTATACCAAACCTTGATAGAACATTTTCTTTCAAAAAGTGTATAACAGTTTTATGGTCATTATTTCTACAAGGGATGGCCTCTACCCACTTGGAAACATAGTCAACAGCCATTAGGATGTACAAATAGGCAAAAGAAGGTGGAAATGGACCCATAAAATCAATACCCCAACAATCAAATACTTCAATCACTAAAATGGGGTTTAAAGGTATCATATTCCTACGGGTTATTCCACCAAGCTGTTGACAACGCAAACAAGTACGACAAAAATTATGAGTATCTTTAAATAGGGTAGGCCAATAAAATCCACATTGTAAAATTTTAGCAGCAGTTTTTCTAGCAGAAAAATTGACACCACAAGCTTTTGAATGGAAGAAGGAAATGACACTATGAATTTCATCATTTGGTACACATCTCCTAATAATCTTATCCGGACAATATTTGAAAAGATACGGATCATCCCAAAAGAAATTTCTTACCTCCACCATGAATTTTTTTTTGTCTTGTGTTGTCCAATGAGAAGGAGTTTGACCTGTGATAAGAAAATTAACAATATCAGCAAACCATGATAAATGAGAAAGAATAAAAAGTTGCTCATCTGGGAAAGTGTCTTTAATTGGCATTGCCTCATTGGAATCATCTACAGTCAACCTAGATAAATGATCGGCCACCGCATTTTCAACTCCTTTCTTATCTTTAATATCTTTAATAGTAATATCAAATTCTTACACTAGGAGTATCCAGCGAATCAACCTAGGTTTTGCATCTTTCTTTGATAGAAGATATTTCAAAGTAGCATGATCAGTAAAGATAACAATAGGATATCCAGTCAAATAAGCCCTAAATTTATCCAAAGCAAAGACTATAGCAAGTAATTCATTTTCTGTCGTTGAATAATTCATCTGAGCATTGTCTAAGGTCTTACTTGCATAGTAAATAACATAAGGCTTCTTATCCTTCCTTTGCCCCAAAATAGCCCCCACAGCAAAGTCACTAGCATCAGACATTATCTCAAACGGTAAAGTCCAATCTGGGGGTTGCATAATAGGGGCTGAAGTAAGCATTCCCTTCAGTTTAGCAAAAGCTTTTTCACAATCAGCATTCCATTCAAAAATAGTATCTTTAGATAGGAGATTACACAATGGTCTAGAAATAGAACTAAAATCTTTGATGAACCTCCTGTAGAACCCTGCATGACCCAAAAATGATCTAATATCTTTAACAGTCTTGGGTGTAGGCAAATGCGTAATTAAATCAATTTTTGACTTATCAACTTTAATTCCCTTAGAGGAAACAATATGACCCAAAACAATTCCTTTAGAGACCATGAAATGACATTTTTCCCAATTAAGCACAAGGTTCTTCTCTTCACACCGGCTCAAAACTTTCTGCAAATTAGACAAACAGTCATCAAATGAATCACCAAATACAGAAAAGTCATCCATAAATACTTCAAGATAGCGTTCAACCATATCACTAAAAATACTCAGCATGCATCTTTGAAATGTTGCCGGTGCATTGCATAAACCGAAAGGCATTCTCCTATAAGCAAAAGTGCCAAAATGACATGTGAATGTAGTTTTCTCCAGGTCTTCTAATGCAATTTCAATTTGGTTGTAACCGGAGTAGCCATCTAAGAAACAATAATATGTGTGGCCAGCTACCCTCTCCAGAACTTGATCAAGAAATGGCAACGAAAAATAGTCTTTCCTAGTGACTGAGTTCAGCTTCCTGTAATCAATGCACATTCTCCAGCCAGATGTAACTCTAGTGGGTATTAATTCATTATTATCATTCTTGACAACGGTTACACCAGATTTCTTAGGTACTACTTGTATAGGACTCACCCACTTGCTATCAGAAATGGGGTAGATGATCTCCGCATCCAAGAGTTTAAGAACTTCAGCTCTAACCACCTCTTTCATGTTTGGATTTAACCTACGTGGCATCTCCCTAGACGGTTTGGCATTGTCCTCCAAATAAATCCGATGAGTGCATATTAAAGGGCTTATTCCTTTTAAATTAGCAATTGTCCATCCTATTGCACATTTATGCTTTCTCAAAATATCAAGCAACTTACCCTCTTCGATAAGATTAAGATGAGACAATATTACCGCCGGAAGAGTTTCACCATCACCCAAAAATGCATATTTGAGTTCAGTTGGTAACTTTTTCAACACCAATTTGGGTGCTTGAATGCTTGATGGTGTAGGCAATTTGTCTCTCAATGGTAGCTCCTCAAACTTGGGTTTCTATCCATTCACTTCCAATACGTGTAGAGAATTCAGCAAAGAACAAATCTCAGCCTTTTCACAATTCACTTTAGACTCATCATATAAAGAATTGACTAAACAAGATTCTAAAGGATCCGAAAAATATGAAACATGAAATTGATCTCTAACAACGGTATCAGCCCAATTCAATTCATGAACATCAGTATCATCCCCTGGTTGTTTGCAAACATTGAATATGTTAAATTCCAAAGTCATATTGCCAAATGAAAGTTTCATTACACCATTTCTACAATTAATCAAAGCATTTGAAGTAGCAAGAAATGGGCGACCTAATATGACAGGAATATTTGCACTTGCATTTATAACAGGATGTGTGTCCAAAACAATAAAATCAACAGGAAAGTAAAATTTGTCTACTTGAACAAGCACATCTTCCACCACTCCTCTTGGGATTTTAACAGAACGATCAGCAAGTTGAAGAGTAATGGTGGTGGGTTTAAGTTCCCCAAGACCTAGCTGAGTGTATACTGAATAAGGTAAAAGATTAACAATAGCCCCAAGATCAAGCAAGGCTTGGTCTACCCTAAAGTTCCCAATCACACATGAAATAGTTGGACATCCGGGATCCTTATATTTTGGCGGGTTTTTGTGTTGAATTATAGAACTTACCTGCTCAGTCAAAAAGGCTTTTTTCTGCATATTCAACTTACGCTTAATAGTGCATAGATCTTTTAAGAACTTAGCATAAGAAGGTACCTGTTTGATTGCATCTAACAAGGGAATGTAAATTTTCACCTGCTTAAAAAGTTCAAAAATTTCAGCATTTTGGTTCATCTTTTGAAGTGGTTTCAACCTTTGTGGAAACGGAACTGGAATAGAACATCTCACATCTTCACTTGACCCAAACTTATCAATTTCCTCATTATCATGTTTTGATTCATCATTCTCAGAAGATTTTTGGGCCTTAAGTGGAATTATTTTATCAATTTCTTTTCCACTATGAAGAGTGGTAATTGACTTAGCATGTTCCAATTGTGAATCATGGAATTTGTTTGGTCATGCAACACCTCCTTGAAAGTAGGAATGGTAGGGCATTCATTTGTCAGGTGTCCCATGACATCACAAATTCTTAGGCCTCTTCTGTAGCAATAGACTTAACAGCATTAATTTTCCCTAATTCCATGGCCTCTACCTTCCTAGCCAAAGAGGCTAGCCTAGCACTCAAATTATCCTCCTCCCTAAGTTAATGCAGACCCCCACTAGTAGTTGAAGACTTTGGCTTATTAGAAACATTAGAGGGATCGGTGGGATCCCAAGAATCTGAGTCTTCAGCTATTTGATATAGAAAATCAAGGGCTTCATTAGGGTCTTTATCAAAGAATTCCCCATTACACATTGTTTGCACAAATTGTTTTATTGAGGGCGTCATCCCATCATAGAAGAAATTGATGGTGCGCCACTTCTCATATCCATGATCCAGACAAGAATTTAACAAATCTTTATATCGCTCCCAACACTGATAAAACGATTCATTTTGTTTTTGGGCAAAATTTGTTATTTGTCTTTTTAAAGCATTTGTCCTATGAACTGGGAAAAACTTTTTAAGGAATTCAGTTTGTAGTTCTTTCCAAGTTCCTACATATCTAGGCTTAAGGGAATTCAGCCAAGTCTTGGCTTTATCCTTCAAGGAAACGGAAACAATTTTAGCCTAATAATGTCTTCACTACAAGCCTGCTCGAATGTTGCACATACTTCCTCAAATTCCTTTAGATGCAAATAAGGGATTTCAAATCTATACCATGGAATTTGGGAAGCAAGTTTATCATTCCAGGCATAAAAGTGAAGTGATGTGCTTGTAGAGGTAATATAATACACGAAGGTGTGCTAGTGCGTGCAGGTTGCAGGTACTCGCGCAAGGGCCGCATTGGTGCATCATGTTCAATCTCATTTTCATTAATATCGTGGTTACTACCCTGATCGGCCATTTGATTAAGTGTTTGTGATGGAACAGAAAATTCAAACAAAGGATTCTCAATCAAAATAGCAAAATTATTTCTAACCAATCGTCCACTGGTATCTCTATTCCATGAGTGCATGCACAAGCAACAGAAATTTCAAAGAGAGATATGGAACGAAGTTACCAAATTTGAAGAAAAATCCAATGAAAAGCTTTTTGTTCCAGAGAGCCTCAGAATACTCCAAATGTCCTACAAAATAAGCGAGCTAAATTAAACTAAGAATAATTAAAATTAACTAAACTATACTAGAAAGAAAGAAACTAATTGGAAGAATAATCCTAAACTTCACTCCCCGGCAACGGCGCCAAAATTTGATCAAACCCCAAAATAGGTTGACAAATTGTAATATGAGGGCCGGTAGCCTCCGGGCGCCCGGAGAGAGCTTCTCTCCGGGTGCTCTTATTTGCAACCGTCGGATCTCATCCGACGGTTGCGAGGCTCCACTCGTCGCCCCCGCCTCCCTCGCCCCCGTCCTGGCGTCGTCCCCCTCGTCGCCCCCGTCCCGCCCCCGCCTCCCTCACCCCCGTCCAGATGGCGCCCCCCTCGTCGCCCCCGCCTCCCTCGCCCCCGTCCTGGCGCCGTCCCCCTCGTCGCCCCCGTCCCGCCCCCGCCCCCGCCTCCATCACCCCCGTCCAGATGGCGCCCCCGTCCAGACGGCGCCTCCCCCCTCGTCGCCCCCCGTCCAGACGGCGCCGCCCCAGTGACCCCCCCTTCCACTCCCCCCCTCTGGCTCGACTCCAGCCCGCCCCGGCGTCCCCCTTCCTCTCTCCTCCCCTCCCTCTGGCCGCGCCGCCCCGCCACCACGGCGACCCCCCTCCCGCCGTCTCTATTGGCTCGACGGGCACCCCCGTCGAGCCAATGGAGACGGCGGGAGGGGGGTCGCCGTGGTGGCGGGGCGGCGCGGCCAGAGGGAGGGGAGGAGAGAGGAAGAGGGAAGGGGTCGGGCCAGAGGGAGGGAACCAGAGGGAGCGGAAGAGGGAAGGGGTCGGCGGTGCTCGGCGTCGAGCCAGAGGGGGGGAGTGGGAGGGGGTCACCGGGGCAGCGAGGGGGTCACCGGGGCGGCGGGAAGTCAGCGGGGTGGCGGGCGCTCCATCGAGCCAGAGAAAGAGGGGGAGAGGGAGAGGGAGATCCGACGGTTGAGGTCAGGGCGCCCGGAGAGAAGGTACTCTCCGGGCGCCCTGAGAGTACCTTTTTCCTTGTAATATATACTCGGTAAGTCTAAGTGTCGAACCACAGGGAATGATGTAGAATTAATCTATTTCAAACTAATTTAAAACTACTTAACTCAACAAATTAAAGTTCTTATCAAGAAATTTTGTAGAGAGATTGTAATTTAATTAACTACTAAAATGACGATTAAAGATTCAATTAAAACTAACTAAAGATAACGAAGATAATCGATGGGAGATATCAAAGCTTCAAGGATCAATTATTTAATTAATATTCTGCGATTATTTAATTACGCAATTAGATTCAAATGATCATTTCACCTAATCGGATCATATTTCATTCACGTTCATCATAACCATTAACATAAAGATTTCGATCGAATATTTATCATTAACAAGCTCAATCAAATAATCACAGGGAATTATAAGCATTCGCCGTACCTTACGTTAACGACAAATCAAATAATTATATAGATTATGACTTTATCAAAATATTGCATTCAACCAAATAAGCAATAAAAGCACTTCTTTATAGACGTAGAAATACTAATCAAATAATATCACCTCTAGCTTTGACAAATAATTTAGTTATTCATATTAATGAGAAAAATCAGATTCGGAAAAAATTGCATTTGAAAAATCACTGTAGCAGGAACACTATTCACGGTTACTGTAGCAAATCACTATTCACTGCAGAAACACTATTCATTGAGCACTGTTCATCTTCCCCAATTAGCCGCGATCACTGTAGCAATTGCACAGTACTGTAGCAGTACTGTAGCAACATGAAAATCAGCCCAAAATCAGGTTTTTTTTCCTTTCGTCTTCTTCTCGTTTCTTCTCCCGTCGATTCTCCTCTTCCTCTTCGATTTTCGGCCAAAATCACACCGAAATCACGACCCAACTTCTCAACACGAACCTCTATTTTTTTCTCAGAAATACAGTCCTGTTCCTCCACCTTGATCGCCCCTTCATCTCGGTTTTTTATAGGCAATTCGAAAGAGAGTCCTTTTCCAATCCAATTCCACCTTGAGATGAGCCCAAATCTGTTTCTGTTTTAGATTAACCCGAATCGAAATCGAATACCCGATTTTAGCATGATTTTGTTTGAGAGAGTCCCAATTGAGCACGACTCTTCCGGCCTGCCGTGACCCTCCCCGCCATCGACTGCCTTAGCCTGCTGCGCCGATCGTCGCCGTCGTGACTGCCGATTCGAGCTTCTCTGTTTTCTCTCAACTGCTCGATCATTGTCGTCTTCATCGCCGTGAACTGTCATTGCCCGCCAGCTCCATAGCCGCTGTCATCATCGCCATAAATCTCGATCGCCGCCGTCAAGCTCTCCTTCGTCGCCATAGCCACCATAGCCGCCGGAAACCAGAGCCCTTCGGCGCGATCTCCCGACCCTTGCTGGCGCTCGAGCAGAGAGCTCGAGCGCTGCTCTGCTTTTCGTCTGAAACACCCGAGCTCCGGCTCGGGTTGGTTTGTTTTTTTTATTTTTCTTTTAACTGAACCTGTTCATTGAACCGGTTCTTTTCCTTTCTTTTTTTTTCTTTTGCTTTGATAAAACCCGTTGTATCAATCTTATCCGTTGGATCAAATCTGCACGTCTGTACTTTAATTTCACGCCTGTCTTCTCTTAAGCGACTCATCAACGGTTCAGATCTTCGATACGCGTGATATCAGCTCTTGGGTCACTTTGGAACTTCAAAACACGTCTAATGCGCTCTTCCTCATGAGCTGTAATTCGTATTTTTGAACCTGTAATAATAAAACTAAACTAAAATTAGACGCATAGTAAAAATATGATTCCTTAAATTCTTTAAAGCATCTAAAATAGTTAATTAGAGTAAAATAATTATTAATCCCCTAATTACTATCCTAATCACAAATAACCCGTTTTATTCATGTTTTATCATTAAAACTACACTAACATATAGGTAAATAAGGCATATAAATGTGTATATTTTATGCATATCAACTTGCACATAGAACATTTATATAACAGAAAAACCCAAATGCAAAAGCATGGAGAGGAATGACAATTCCACTCTATAATGAGTAGTATGAAATCTTTGAGGGTATGACTTCTTTTGCTATAGCTCCTTCAGCTTCAACATATCTTTGACATTCTTATGACCTTTGATATGTCTCCCTCCTATAGGTTGTAAAGCTGATGGTAGTAGGCAACAAAGTAGTCTTCTTCCACCACCTTTCAACTAATGAAATTGATGATGCATCTACTATGCCATCTCCTTGTGCACATGTGGATGTCACACAAGATTTTAGTAGTGTTGATGTTACCAACACTTGTAGCCTTGATACTAATGCTACCAACATTAAAGTAGGTAGCAAACGAGACATTTCAGTAATGTCAAGTAAGGCTGAAAAGAAGAAAGTTAACGTTGTACCAAAGACATCCTTTACAAATGCACTACTTACCGTGGCTGAAGAATGCAAAAAGTCTCCAATTCCTTATTCTAACTCGATGATTGAATAATGCATAAAGATAAGTATGAGTATGAGGGAATTATCTCTAGCAGATAAGGCACGGGCTGTTGACATTGTAAGGCTAAACCATGCTTATACCGTATTCATCCAAGGAGGGAAATATTAAACTTGGGTAGCAATTGAAAGGGAAAAAGGTGCAGCTATAGATCATGAAATTGAAGAAAGAAGAAGAGAAAGAGGGTACATGGAAAGAAGTCAATCACAAGTGTCTACTTCTGAACAACAACATCTAGGGAAGGAGCTTTGTGATGGAATTGCTTTGCAAATGTGGGAAGATTACATTAGTAGGGGTCATAGATGATTGTCACTATTATTTATAAGCGAATAGTTTGTCATTTGCAATATGTGGCATATGTTGAAATTTCTATTAATGTGTGATATATGCAAAATATACACATTTTTATATTCCTTTCTACCTATATGTTAGTCGTAATTTCAGTTAAAATATAGATAATTAATGGTTATCAGTGTTAAGTGAGTAACTAGGAGTTTAATGAATAAATGCGCTTAATTGAGTTATTTAGATGCATTAATTAGATTTATTATGACTGGTCTAATTACGATTTAATTTTATTTATGCAAGTTTTAGAGCTCCAGATTCAAATCGCCGAAAGTGAATGCATGTCAAACAGCTTCTGTGAAAAGATCAAAGATCTGACGGATGAGATTGCGTCAACGGGTATTAGCCAATGAAAAAAAAAAGAACTGAACCGAACCGGTTCAGTAGTTGGTTCGGCCAGGAAATAAATAAAAAAAAGAAAGAAAAGCCCGAGCCGATGGCTATGGCATTACCCAAAAACAGAGCATGAGCGGAAGCTCTGCTCGATCGGCGCCGGCGATGAGGCAGCAGATTGACGACCGACGGCAGGCAGCCATGGGCGATGACGGCAGATGTGATCAATGGTGAGAGCACTTGACGGCGGTTCTGGTCTTGGTGGCAGTCGACAGGCGAAGCAACGGTGGAAAAGAAACCGGCGAAGTAAGGACTGGAAACAGAAAAAAAAATCACAATTGGAAATGTCTGAATCTAGAAGGTTTTGAGGCAAATCGAAGTGCAAACCTGTTTTAGAATGGTAAGTCACCACATTCTAATTCAATTTGAGATCTCAAAAGGGGCAAATTTGTGGCAGATTGGGATGTTACAATGTTTTTGGGCTATGTTTCGAGTGGGCTTAAAAATGGAATTTTTACCTTAAATCGGGATGGGATTGGAAGGCTGTTTGATCTTGGACAGAAGAGTTTGTCTATATAAACAGAGCAGTCGGCTGTGCAGGAGAAGAGGAGAACTGTTTGGGTGGCGGCTGATCTGTTGAGAGGCAGAGAAGCGTTCTGGGGGACTGTAATTTTTGCCGGCTGTTTTGAGATTGGCGGAAGTCGGCTGTGCAGAAAAGGAGGAGCTGCCGGAATTGGGTTTGCTTTCTGTCTGTGGAGAAGGGAAGCCGACTGTTCTGGAGGTTCTGGCTGGCTGTGGAAGTACTGCTTGTGGCGGTCGGAGGAGAGGCTGTTGGTGATCGGTTGTTGAGAGAAGAGGATTGTCTGCTCGAGAGAGAGGCAACGCTGCTTTTCCCAACAGTCCAGACGGGGTGATTTGAGAAAGTTGATTATGTTTTAATTGAAAAGGGCTGCTTTGGATCGAGAAATCAAAGTAGATTTTTAGAAGGGGATTGCCGGTTGAGAAGGAGGTTCGGTAAAGTTGCTTTTGCTTGAGAGAGAAAAGTAAAAGTGTTACTTGCTCGAGAGAAGGGTAGCATAGCGGAGATTTTGGGAGAGCTTTGCTTTGGGCTGAGAAGGGAACTGTCTGCTCTGTTCGAGAGAAAAAGCAGAACGGTTCAGACGTACAGTCGAGAGATTGTTGCATAAGGTGGAGGAGAGAGCGAAGCAGGACAGGGTTGCAGAAGGACTAAAAGCAGAAATCAGGATTTTTCTTTCTTTTATCTTTTATTTAGTCAATGTTTGTGTTTTAAGATTAGATGAATATTTGATTGCTTAATTAAAAATTAAAAATTAGAACCTTTCGTTCAATTGTTGCTTGCTGTATACTCTTAGAATTAGGTCGAATATTCTACCAAGTCTCGAGGGATCAACCTCGTAGCCATTATTCGACATTAGATTCGTGCGCTTGCGAGTATTATATTAAAATTTACATCAAATTTTTGGTGCCGTTGCCGGGGACTACGTGGGATAATTTACTAAATTCTTAGAGTAGTTTAGTTTTAATTTAATTTAGTTTAATTTTTGTTGCTTGTTAGTATTTTGCCTTTTTGTAGGACTAAGAAAAGTCGCGAAATTCTCGCCAACGTTAGAAGGGCCATCCCTTCCCCTCGTTTGCTTTCTTTTTCCTTCTCTTTTAATTTTTCTAGGTGCTTGATATTTTTATATTTCTTTCTGAGATTGCATGTTTGTGTTAGTTGCAATTTTAGGATTGTTATAGGTATTTAATTTTTAGTGGCGTTAATTAGTGTATGCTTGGTCGTCGGTCACTGGGTGAAAAGCTTGCACCTCTTGACCTAGAAATTGAAAGAACTTTTAAAGCAAGACTAAAACATACAATGGAATTGCGAATCAATTAGGTAACATGGAAAATGAGAATGTGTGGAAGACATTAAAAGATTATTCATCCCCCATTCAATTCAACTCACCTTCCTGCATAGTGTTGCCGCTCACCACGGCACACCACTTTGAGTTGAAACCAGGGGTGATACAACTTTTGCCCACATTCTATGGTTTCAATAAAGAAGATCCCTATAATCATGTTAAAGAGTTCCTTGACATTTTTGCGACATTTAAATTCCAAAATTTCTCTGATGAATCTGTTAAGTTGCGCCTCTTTCCCTTTTCTTTGAAAGAAAAAGCGAAAGCATGGTTGAACTCTTTAGAAGTTGGAACAATTAGGAGTTGGGATCAATTAGCTGAAAAATTCTTGAACAAATTCTTCCCGGTTCATAAAACTCATGCCCTTCGTAGAGAAATTACAAATTTCATGCAGAAGGAGGGTGAACACTTTTATGAGTGTTGGGAAAGATGGAAGAATTTGCTTCTTAAGTGTCCACACCATGGATTTTTAAAGTGGCAACAAGTTCAATTCTTCTATGACGGTTTAACACCTCAGAAACGTCAAATGGTTGATGCCGCTAGTGGTGGGTCAGTTATGATGAAGAGCGCAGGAGAAGCGTGGGATTTTATTGAGACTCTATGCGAGAATTCTCAGCAATGGGATTGCTCAAGTAGAGTTGACAGAACGTTTCCTTTTCAAAAGAAAGAAGGCGTATATGAGGTAGACAATAGTGCACATTTGATTTCCAAGATAGACAGCCTGACACAACGTTTTGATGCGTTGATGTCTACTGGTGGGTCCCAAATGCTATCACATGTCAATGTGTGTACTATTTGCTCTAACCCCTCCCATGTGACACAAAACTGTCCTTCTAACACCTCTGGAGTGGAATACAATAGTGATCAGGCTAATGCTATCAATGCCTTCCCTCGACCTGGCAATAACCCATATTCGGAAACTTATAACCCAGGTTGGGCTAGGCATCCGAATTTTTCATGGTCCAAAGGACCACATCAAGGAGGACCACTAGGGTTTTCTCCCAATCAGTCTTACCCTCAACAAGTTCAAGCATTCCCTACACAACCCAAGAAACCATCTCTTGAGGATACTTTGAATTTATTCCTGCAAAGCTCTATACAATTTCAAAAAGATACCCAATATTCTTTACATGCCAACTCGCAAGCAATTGCGAAGCTGGAACTTCAAATGGGTCAATTTTCTTCTGCATTAAATGAGAGGGAAAAAGGTAGGTTCCCTAGTCAACCTGTAGCAAATCCCAAAGGACAATTTGAAGTGGGATCTAATTCTTGTCAAGACCAATCTCCAGCACAAGTTAAAGCTATAACTACACTTAGGAGTGGCAAACAGATTGACAACCCGGTTGAACCACTTAAGACGGCCATAGAAACAACCACTAGAAAGGGTGAGGAACAAGAGAGCACTACTAAACCAGATGCGAAACCTGTTACATCGAAGAAGAGCCTAGAAGCTTTTTTATGTCCTGAGTCTTGCCATATGCCACCTTATATACCCAAGGCACCTTTTCCACAAAGACTTGCAAAAATATCTCAAGGGAACAAACTTGATGAGACAATGAAAATTTTTAAGAAAGTGCAAATCAATATTCCATTGCTCGATGCTATTGAGCAAGTTCCTGCTTATGCAAGATTCCTAAAAGACATGTGCACCCAGAAAAGAAAATTAAATATACACAAGAAAGTGTTTCTCACTGAACAAGTTGCTCAATTCTTAAGCATAACACTCCTCCTAAGTTCAAAGAACCAGGATGTCCCACAATTTCATGCGTTATAGGAGACCATAATGTGGAGAGGGCATTGTTGGACTTAAGAGCTAGTGTAAATTTGCTACCATTTTCAATTTATGAGCAACTTGGATTAGGAGAGTCGAAACCGACTACCATAACACTGCAACTTGCAGACAGATTAGTTAAAGTCCCATGCGGTGTTATTGAGGATGTTTTGGTTCAGGTGGATAAATTTTTCTTCCCTGTAGACTTTATTGTCTTAGATACCCAACCTGTGCAGAATCCTGGTAGTCAAATTCCTGTGATTTTGGGAAGACCATTCTTAGCCACATCCAATGCCATAATAAATTGTCGAAATGGGGTTATGAAGTTGTCTTTTGGCAATTTAAAGGTCAAACTCAATGTCTTTAATGTTAGACAACAACCCCCAGAGTTAGATGAATCTTTTGCAATGAATATGATTGAAAGTTTAGTACAAGAATCTCTGCAAAATATTTTAAATGATGATCCCCTTCAGACATGTTTAACTCATTTTGGCTTAGACTTCGACATCGAAGGGTCCATTAGAGAAGTCAATGCATTACTTGACTCTACCCCTGTATTGGACCCAACCAAATGGACAGCAAGGGTGGAACCTCTTCCAGTTCCCGAGTCTAAACTTGTCCCATCTATTGAAGAACCACCCCAAGTTGGACCTAAAACCATTACCAGAGACACTTAAATATGCATTTTTAGGTTCTTCTGATACCTTGCCTGTTATCATCTCTTCATACCTTAATTTAGAACAGGAAGGAAAGTTGCTTCATGTTCTTCGCGAACATAAGACAGCTTTGGGGTGGACAATAGCAGACATTAAGGGTATAAGTCCTGCTCTATGTATGCATCACATTTACCTTGAGGAGCATGAAAAATCTTCCCGTGAAATGCAACGCAGACTTAACCCTAATATGAAGGAGGTGGTTAGAGCTGAGGTGCTAAAATTGTTGGATGTTGGCATCATTTACCCCATATCAGATAGTACTTGGGTCAGCCCAGTTCAGGTTGTTCCTAAGAAGTCAGGAATCACAGTAGTAAAAAATGATAATAATGAATTATTCCCCACCCGAATGACCACTGGGTGGCGGGTTTGTATTGACTACAGAAAATTGAACTCGGTCACAAGGAAAGATCACTTTCCTTTGCCATTCATTGATCAGATGCTTGAGAGACTTGCTGGTCATAGCCACTATTGCTTTTTAGATGGCTATTCAGGCAACAATCAAATTTCCATTGCTTCAGAGGATCAAGAAAAGACCACATTCACTTGTCCTTTTGGAACATATGCCTATCGCCGCATGCCATTTGGGTTATGTAATGCACCCGCCACATTCCAACGGTGCATGATGAGCATATTTTCAGATATGGTTGAGCGATTTCTTGAAATTTTCATGGATGACTTCTCGGTGTTTGAATCCTCTTTTGATGAATGTTTACACCATTTGTCTCTTGTCTTGGCAAGGTATAAAGAAACAAATCTTGTGCTAAATTGGGAGAAATGTCACTTTATGGTTCGTCAAGGGATAGTTTTGGGGCATGTTATTTCTAATAAAGGAACTGCAGTTGATAAAGCCAAAGTTGACTTAATTTCAAGTCTGCCTCCACCAAAATCAGTAAAGGAGGTTCGATCTTTTCTTGGCCATGCTGGGTTTTACAGAAGATTCATCAAAGACTTTAGCAAAATTTCTAGACCTTTGTGCAATTTGCTTGCCAAAGAAACTCCTTTTGTCTTTGATGATGATTGTTCTAAAGCGTTTGATCAACTCAAACAATTCCTCACATCTACACCCATCATCCAACCACCGGACTGGAATTTACCTTTTGAGCTTATGTGTGACGCATCCGATTATGCGGTTGGAGCTGTCTTGGGGCAGCGGGTGAATAAGATACCCCACGTCATCTATTATATAAATAGAACTCTCAATGATGCTCAGCTCAATTACTCTACGACAGAAAAAGAGTTATTGGCTGTAGTTTTTGCTCTAGGCAAGTTCCGATCATATCTCTTAGGATCCAAGGTCATAGTGTTTTCCAATCATGCAGCTTTGAAATATCTTCTTTCAAAGAAAGACACTAAACCTCGTTTAATTCGTTGGGTCTTATTACTTCAAGAATTTGATATTGAGATAAGAGACAAGAAAGGTTCTGAAAATGTTGTTGCTGATCACTTGTATAGACTTATTGACGAGTCTGCTGAGAACAACTGGGTATTGCCCTTCCCATTGAATGAGTCATTCCCTGACGAACAACATTTTGTTGTCTCTCAATTGCCTTGGTATGTTGATATTGTTAATTATCTTGTCACAACTCAACTTCCTGAACATTGGACGAAACAAGATAAATCCAAATTCTTCGCCAAGGTTAAGCATTTTTTCTGGGATGATCCATACCTGTTCAAGTATTGCCCAGATCAAATCATTAGGAGATGTGTGCCGGAGCATGA
The DNA here is from genome assembly GCA_039654745.1 of Houttuynia cordata. Lineage (NCBI taxonomy): Eukaryota > Viridiplantae > Streptophyta > Magnoliopsida > Piperales > Saururaceae > Houttuynia > Houttuynia cordata. Next base: position 2,945,439 of record CM077509.1, read on the forward strand.
GGTTGATACTATCATTTCTTTTTGCCATGCTCATGCATGTGGCGGCCATTTCGGTGCGAAAAAGACTGCTGCAAAAATTTTACAGAGTGGTTTCTATTGGCCTACTTTATTTAAAGACAATCATGAATTTTGCACAAAATGTGACAGATGCCAACGTATGGGTACACTATCACGTAGGTCCATAATGCCCCTTACAAACATTCTGATTGTTGAACTTTTTGATGTTTGGGGTATTGACTTCATGGGCCCACTTCCTCCATCGTTTGGTTATCTCTATATCCTTGTTGCAGTTGATTATGTTTCCAAATGGGTTGAGGCAATTCCCTGCAAAACAAATGATCACAAAGTGGTGGTTCAGTTCTTGAAAGAGAACATATTTTCTCATTTTGGAACCCCTCGTGCAATTATAAGTGATGGTGGTACACATTTTTGCAATAGAGCTTTTGAATCACTTCTGAAAAAGTACTCGATTACTCATAAAATTGCTACTCCATATCATCCGTAGACTTGTGGGCAAGTTGAAGTTTCAAATAGGGAAATTAAACGCATTCTTGAGAAAATGGTTCGTCCCGACCAAAAGGATTGGTCTGAAAGATTGAATGATGCATTGTGGGCTTACCGTAATTCATTTAAGACACCACTTGGAATGTCTCCCTATAGACTTGTATTTGGAAAACCTTGCCATTTACATGTAGAATTGGAACATCGTGCTTACTGGGCCATCAAAACTTTTAATTTTGATATGGACAAGGCTGGAACACTTCGCAAATTGCAACTCAATGAGTTAGACGAAATTCGTAATGATGCTTATGAGAATGCGAAGATTTATAAATCAAGGACTAAAGTTTTTCATGATCAGTCAATATTGAGGAAGTCATTTGAGCCCGGTCAAAAGGTTTTGCTCTATAACTCCTTGTTACATCTCTTCCCAGGAAAGCTCTATTCACGATGGTCTGGACCTTTCATTGTACACAAAGTATTTTCCCATGGGGCAATTGACATTCAAAACCCTAAAGATGGAACTATTTTCAAAGTTAATGGTCAAAGATTGAAACCATATTTAGAGGGTTTTACTGAAAGGGAGGAGATTGCTCTAGATTTGGATGAACCTAATTCTCTTGCATGATTTTTTGTTACGTCTAGCTGAAGACGTAAAACTTAGCGCTCTTGGGAGGCAACCCAAATTTTTGTTTCTTGATTGTTTCTTATTTGTTTAATATTTAGGTTGTTAATACCTGTGTGGGGATGCTACAATCTAGGTTTGGGGGTGTATTTTATTTTTCCATATTTTGTACTCACTCCTCATTCTTAGTTTGTGTGTTTCAATACTCTACATCTACCATGAGGCTTCTCCATTCAGGTGCTTTCTTTCCTTATACTCTTTTTCTTTTACTAATCATTGTAGTATTTATCTTGGTCAACATTGAGGTCAATGTTTGGTTTAGGTTTGGGGGTGTAGAAAAGAAAAGTAGTATTTCTTTAGTTTCTATCATTTCAAAAAAAAATCAAAAAAATTGAAAAAAAAAACCATAAATAATTTGATTAGTTTTTAGGTTGTTTGTTAGTATTTTGCTTAGGTTTTGATAGTTTATCCCTTTATGATGCATACTTCAATTTTTAAGAGATTAATTTTCATTGGAAGTGTGAGTAAGTATACTGGAGGATAGAGAACTTAACTGAGCAGTATCTTTCTGTTACAGTCCTCTTGGAACATGTGCTTGAGCTAATAAAACTCACTCACACACACTAGCACATAAAGTAATACCCTCTAGAGATTTGTTGAATACTAATTTTCAGTGGGATGTCTTTAGTGAGAGTCATTGGATGATATGTGGTTGTCTGTTGAGCTTAAAAGATCATGATAGACCATTTATTTGGCTATGGCAAGGGATTGGAACCGGAAATAGGTTGATAGTATAATACAGCCTGGATGGAATAAAGATGATTGAAAAAATGAATGCTGAAAAAAGGAATGAAAAAATGAGAAAATGAAAGAAAGAAAGAAAGGGGCTGCTTGACTTTATAGGATTAACTTAGGCTGATGCTCAGGCCCGAAGCGGTCCATCTTAAAACCTAATGCCCTAAGCCAACTGGCTGGGAGTCATTGGCCTGAGTCATTGTTAAACTTAAGCATCTTGAAGTCAAGCCTTACACAGTCTCGAAAGAAAAAAAAGTCTATGGTGTATTATCCTCTCAAATCTAGAATGTTGGACCCGAAGGAGGCGCGCAGTTTGTGCTATCATGAACCTAAAGATTATGATGACTGTGTAGATTCTGATGTCTTTGGTTAATGGGAAACATTGGATCTGTGTAAAACAAAAATTTAGAATGTATTGCTACAATGTTCTACACTTTTACTATCTATAAAGTATCATGCTATATCATATTAAGCAGAAATTTCCAAGATGAAGGTGTAGAATAAAACCACTTACTTGAGGGCTTCTATATTCCAGTTGATTATAAATCCAAGTACGTGTGGTTAGTTTTCTTAAGCATTGCGGTGTGCATTTGATGGGATATTAGGATTGTTTGTTTTGTAGTGATTTTCTATTTTCTTTTTACACTTAGATTAAATAGGTTGATTTCATAAATACATGTTTGTGGGTAGCATGGCTGCAAACCCTCACGAGACTTCACTCGTTCAGCAAGGGACACCTGGGGGTTTAAAAGGCTTGTTGCATACTCTAAATGCAATCGCGGTTTCCTGCGGAAGTGGATTAGTTAGATTTCTTTTTGTTGTTTTGTTTTTGTTTTGCTCGAGGACTAGCAAAATATAGGTTTGGGGGTATTTGATATTTGCAAAATATACACATTTTTATATTCCTTTCTACCTATATGTTAGTCGTAATTTCAGTTAAAATATAGATAATTAATGGTTATCAGTGTTAAGTGAGTAATTAGGAGTTTAATGAATAAATGCGCTTAATTGAGTTATTTAGATGCATTAATTAGATTTATTATTACGCGTCTAATTACAATTTAATTTTATTTATGCAGGTTTTAGAGCTCCATATTCAAATCGCCGAAAGCGAATGCACGTCAAACAGCTTCTGTGAAGAGATCAAAGATATGACGGATGAGATCGCGTCAACGGGTATTAGCCAATGAAAAAATAAAGAAGAACTGAATCGAACCGGTTCAACAGTTGGTTCGGCGAGGAAATAGAAAAAAAAAGAAAGAAAAGCCCGAGCCGATGGCTCGGGCGCTACCCAATAACAGAGCATGAGCGGAAGCTCTACTCGATCGGCACCGACGATGAGGCAGCCGATGGACGACCAATGGCAGGCAGCCATGGGCGATGACGAAAATCGTGAGGAGGTCGACTACGGCGAAAAGTCTGGTGACGGTTGAGCGCCAGTGGGTTCGGAGCAGAACTAGGCGGAGGCCATGGGGGTGGTTCGACGGCGATGGGTGTTGATAGACGACGACGGCACATGTGATCAACGGTGAGAGCACTCGACGGCGGTTCTGGTCTTGGTGGCGGTCGACAGGCGAAGCAACGGTGGAAAAGAAACCAGCGAAGTAAGGACTACAAACAGAAAAAAAAATCGCGATTGGGAATGTCTGAATCTGGAAGGTTTTGAGGCAAATCGAAGTGCAAATCTGTTTTAGAATGGTAAGTCACCACATTCTAATTCGATTTGAGATCTCAAAAGGGGCGAATTTGTGGCAGATTGGGATGTTACAATGTTTTTGGGCTCTGTTTCGAGTGGGCTTAAAAATGAAATTTTTACCTTAAATCGGGACGGAATTGGAAGGCTGTTTGATCTTGGACAGAAGAGTTCGTCTATATAAACAGAGCAGTCGGCTGTGCAGGAGAAGAGGAGAATTGTTTGGGTGGCGGCTGATCTGTCGAGAGGCAGAGAAGGGTTCTGGGGGACTGTAATTTTTGCCGACTGTTTTGAGATTGGGGGAAGCCGGCTGTGTAGAAAAAAAGGAGCTGCCGGAATTGGGTTTGCTTTTCGTCTGTGGAGAAGGGAAGCCGACTGTTATGGATTTTTTGGCTGGCTATGGAAGTACTGCTCATGGCGGTCGGAGGAGAGGCTGTTGGTGATCTGTTTTTGGGAAAAGAGGATTGTCTGCTCGAGAGAGAGTTAACGCTGTTTTTCCCAACAGTCTAGACAGGGGGATTTGAGAACGTTGATTCTGTTTTGATTGAAAAGGGCTGCTTTGGCTCGAGAAATCAAAGCAGACTTCGAGAAGGGGATTGCCGGTTGAGAAGGAGGTTCGGTAAAGTTACTTTTGCTCGAGAGAGAAAAGCAAAAGTGTTACTTGCTCGAGAGAGGGGTAGCATAGCGGAGATTTCGGCAGAGCTTTGTTTTGGGCTAAGAAGGGGACTGTCTGCCCTGTTCGAGAGAAAAAGCAGAACGGTTGAGGCGTGCAGTCGAGAGATTGTTGCATAAAGTGGAGGAGAGAGCAAAGCAGGACAGGGTTGCAAAAGGACTAAAAGCAGAAATCAGGATTTTTCTTTCTTTTATCTTTTATTTAATCAATTTTTGTGTTTTAAGATTAGATGAATATTTGATTGCTTAATTAGAAATTAAAAATTAGAACTTTTCGTTCAATTGTTGCTTGCTATATACTCTTAGAATTAGGTTGAATATTCTACCAAGTCTCTGAGGGATCGACCTCGTAGCTATCATTCTACATTAGATTCGTGTGCTTGTGAGTATTATATTAAAATTTACATCAATGTGTTCAAAAATTGATGTGATTGAATAGATAACAGTACTCTTTGAACCATACTGCCACTACTATAAACTGATATATGTTGCGAGTAACGAGGCTAGTACAAATTTTATGGTATTTTGCTTGTAAGATTCTTGGCTATGTTCTTCTTCACATTACAAAATTTTAATTATTAAGTTTCTTTAAAATGTTGAGTACCAAACAAGTTTGTCATCATTTTTTAAAATTAGTGTATTTCTACTAAACAGGTAAGCACTTGAAATGTAACAATTTCAGATTTTGGGATAAAAATTTTTTTGCACCAGATCTTGGAGACAAAAATATTTCAGAATAGAAAATGCTCCCAATCGGGTTGTTAGTCTTTTACATTATAGAGAGTAGTTTAGCCACGTCTATTATTCACGGCTTTTCTCTAAATTAGTTCCTACTTCAGTATTTGACTTGCATTAGAAGAGTCGTAGTCAGTAATTACTTTGTATTAGATGATTTGACATCTATATAAGTCCAATCACTGTTGACTTGTAGTAGTTCAGCCTTCTCGATTCAGTAAAAAAATAAAATTAAGAGAATCCTGTCATGGTAGTGGAGCTAGTTTTCATTTTTCCCGGGGTACGTATTTGTTAAGAAAAAGAAAAAAGGGATGCCAATGAAAATTGTACCACTGAGCGTGTTAGGAATAGTCTTCCTACTCCTTTCATGTAATGTTAACGATTTACTGCTGAATGCCTTCACCAAAAAGCTGATTTTACCTGCAACTTCTAATTCAAAATTTTGTTGTTGTATAGAGTTCAAGCTGCTCCTCAGACAACACCCATTATAGAGAAGTTATTAGCTGTGCGCCGCGCATGGGAACAGTGTGCTCGTCACCAATTGGTGATGGGCACGTCTCCCCTTCTTGTAGGTCCCTTGTCGCAATCATGACAAGCAGGGGAGACGTGCCCATCACCCATTGGTGATGAGCACACTGTCCCCCCTGCGGCTCATAGCCAATAATTTTCCGGGGAATTTATATAATAAATTATAAAATAAAAATTATGAAAATGACACACTGTAGCAAATATTTGGAAAATAGGGTATCTGACAAGCCACGTAGGTGCCTGCGTGGCACGGGTGCTTGCTTGCCTTTTACTACCTTGTCATTTTTCGTCTCATTTTAAATAGACAGTCGCTTTAACGATACATATCTTTCTCATTTCTAACCCATTTTCACTCATTTTTTGTTTCATTCTTCCTTATTTTTAGTGCTCTTTCTAGTCATTATGATATCACAAAGATGTTGAGCCATCACATCCATTTATCGTAATTTTTGTAGTATTTTTTTCGATAAATAGCATGCGATGGATCAACATCTTTGCGATATCATTATGACCAAAAAGACCACTAAAAATAAGGAAAAATGAAAAAGAAACAGGCAAAGATGGATAAAGAATGAGAGGGATATGCATCATTGAAGTTATCACCTCTTTAAAATGGGACAGATTTGTTTTAGTGGGACAAATTTCAATGATGTGTATCTCTCTCAACGACGCCTTTTACTACCTTGTCATTTTTCGTCCCATTTTAAATAGACAATCACTTCAATATTTGAACTGACGCCTCTGTTAAACCGACGCTTTTTGGTTTGGTTTTAAAAAAAAAGCCATGCAAGTGCCTGCGTGGCTCGTCAGATACCCTATTTTGTAAATATTTGCTACAGTGTGTCATTTTCATAATTTTTTTTTTTTTTTGATTTATTTTGTTATTTTCCCTAATTTTCCCACCTAGGACAGGCTAAGCTTTGCAGCCTGGCTATGCTGCAATTTTTCCAGCGCGTTCAGCATGCTGGTGGACAAGTGGACTGGAATGGAATTAGAAGATGCTATCTATTTGGGTAAACGAGCTATGGGTTTGACACATGGCAAAATAATAGAAGGCCAGATTTAAATACACTTGAAACAGTTTCGATTGAGAGAGGAGGATTATGAGATGCTGCGAACTTGCGGGAGAGGGGCCATTCTCCGCCTCTGCCACTTCCCTTCTATCCCCCTTCACTCCCTCACTCACCTCCTCATTCCTGACCTTGGCCCCCTCACTCATCCCCCACAGTTTCCCCCCCTTGCCCTAACGCCCTTCCACCCTCTGCCACCTCGCCTCCCTCTGCCCGTCCCTCGCGCCCCAGCCCCCACCCCCGCCCTTTGGGCATCCATACACCCTCTCTCTCGCCGCCCCCCTGACACCGGCTCTCATCAGAAGCGGGAGAAGGAAATCTGTCGAGGTTAAGCAAAGGACCCACCTTTCAACTGCCCCCCAGTCCGAAACACCTCCACCACCGCCTTGCCCTACCCTCCACCACCCCCGCCTCTCGCCCACTCCTGTCCTCTCCCTTTCCTTCGCCCCCACCCACTCCTCTTTGCAGCCCCACCAACACCGCCCCTGCGCCCACCACCTATTTGACTATATGCCTAGGAGGGTCTGCTCGAGGAAAGCTTAGCCTTTCCCCTCCACTCCGACGAGAAAGACCATGGCCTCCCCCCCCCCCCCCACCTCCCCACCTGAACACCCCCCCCCCCCAGTCATGATGCAATTGCCCCTCCTCGGGCCGCGCTTGGGTCTTTCTCTTGGGCAAACCTCATCACGGGTACCTCACTGGCATCCAACATACTCACCTTCCATCCGGAGCTGAAGAACTTGACCTTCGTCAGAAATCCACAAGAATTTATTGACGGGGAAGCACTACGGTGGACTAGCACCCTTGTTGGGTATGCTATGGGGAAACGTTCGTCCTTTGTTTGGTTCAAAGACTATGTAACCAAGATCCGGAAGCCGACTGGCTCGTTTGACATGCTGTCTATGGCGGGTGGATTTTTCATGTTCAAATTCACTTCCTCTGAGGACTACGAGCGTATTCTACATTCTATGTGGATTGTGGGTGGAAGGCCTCTAATTCTGCGCAAATAACATCGAGAGCTGTTGAAATTAGTCCCGATTTGGGCGCGCTTCTCAAACTTCCCGCCACAGTATTTTGCCAAAAAAAATTGAGTATGGTGACCTGTCTGGTAGGACATCCATTGTTCTATGAAAGAGCTACAGCTGACCGATGTCGGCTAGAGTATGCCCGAGCCTATATTGAAATCGACTCTAATTTCAAGTTTCCCTCTGTTGTTCTTGTAGCCACTGGAGATGGATCTTTCTTTCCACAACCTATGGAATATAAATGGAAGCCACATATATGCTCTAAATGCAAGTGTTTTGATCACATCACCAATGCATGTCGATCGAAAGAGGTTTGGATCGAGACACTGCAACATCTTGCTCCGGAAACACAACCGTCGGAAGTGCATTAAGGGCTTGATTGCAGCAGAAGATACTTTGGTACACACAACCATCATTAACTTTGTTACAGCGGGCCCTACCACCACTCTGGCCACCAATGATGGGATTCCAAGCACCCAAACTCAGAGAACGACCTCAGACCACATCTCTCCCAGCCAACTGACCATTCACCCGTGCTTGTCAAAATTGGATGAGTCCTTGATATAATAGAATCTAGGAACGGTGTTACCAGAGACCTCCTTTGGGATCAACCCAATGGTAGATACTCGACCCGGAGACATGAGGTCAATGTTAGGGAACTCACCCACTATGATTGGATAGGTGCCATACATGGTCATGATGGCTCGCCACTTTACCTCTCTGTAACCCTCACAGCTACACCGGATGTGTTCGTGAACCCCCAACTTGGGCGCCCAAACAAACATGACCAACCTATCTTACCTCTTTCACCTACCAGGACTGTAATTTTGGAAGCCTCTGGGGGCACTTTGGCTCAGGCTCAACGTTTGCACGACTGGAATTCTCGTGGAAAGCGGGGGTTAAAACCCTTGTCTAAGCTATCACAAAAATAGGTTGTACATTCCAATACAGGATAGTGATGAGTCGACTTCTAAAGCTTTGTCCTCTTTGTCGACTACAACAAGGAGAACCCAGCTAGCTCGACCTGTGGCCCAAAACAAAAGCAACAAACAAAAAAAAACTGACGAATAAAGCGGGGGTGTCAACCCCTAAACCCCTTTAAATATCTATCTGTAGCTGGAATATCTGTGGATTGGGCCACATGAGTAAAAAGTCGGCAGTGCGAGACCTTGTTAGAGATGATGTGTTCCTTCTGGCATTATGTGAAACCAAAATCAAGATAAGACATGTTGATAGAGTTATCCGGAAATTTATTGCGGGATGGCAA